>VZTA01017448.1:24792-68927 GCA_013398855.1 Mohoua ochrocephala
AAAGAAGGGAAAAAAGGCAAGGACCCCCCCTCTCCTCCCTCCCCTGCCCGGTCCCTTCCATCTCCGGCACACACACACACCCGCACGCACACACACACCCCATTGATCAATATTTGGCTGTCTTGCTGCAACTTGCTGCAGTCTTTTAAAGGAGTAGTAGAGAGAGAGGGAGAGAGAAAGGGAAACTGGCAGGAAGGGGTAAGGAGCTACACATGTCACATGTGCTTTCTAAGACGGCCAGGAGCATCTGCAGGCTGGATCTGGTGGAGGATGCTGCGGCAGGTGATACACAGAGGGCTCCAGTCGTTTTTCTACAAGCTGGGCTTATTCGTGAGCAGGCATCCGGTGTTTTTCCTCACTGTGCCCGCAGTCCTGACCATCATCTTCGGCTTCAGCCTGCTCAACCGCTTCCAGCCTGACACTGACCTGGAGAGCCTGGTAGCCCCCAGCCACAGCCTGGCCAAGATCGAGAGGAGCTTAGCCAGCAGCCTTTTCTCCCTCGATCAATCCAAAAGCCAGCTGTATTCGGACTTGCACACCCCGGGGAGGTATGGCAGGGTGATTCTCCTCTCCAAACCCGGAGGCAATATTTTGCATCAGGCTGATGTGATCCTGCAGATCCACCGAGCCGTGCTGGAAATGAAGGTGAACTACAAAGGCTATAATTATACTTTTTCCCATCTGTGTGTGTTGAGAAATCAGGATAAGAAATGCGTGCTGGATGATATTATTTCAGTGCTAGAGGATCTGAGGCAGGCTGCCCTCTCCAATAAGACAACAGCCAGGGTGCAAGTGAGCTATCCCAACACTAAATTAAAGGTATGCTCTTACTGCATGCTTTTGCCAATTAAAGAGGCAGCACTTCATTTCTTGTCCTAAACAGCAAAGAGAAATATATTCATATCTATCTCTCTCTATCGAAATGTGTGTGTGATCTGGGCTTTCCTCGTGAAGCAGCTGAATCCGGTGCCTTGCTTTTGTTCTGGGCGAGGAGGGAGGGTGGGGGACTGGACGCTGCTGGAGCAGGAGAAGAAGGGAGCGGAGAAGAGCCTGAGCGCCGGGAGACCTTGCAATGCCTTGAAGGTTCAATACAGGGGGGGAAAGGGGCAGGAGGTCGGTGGGGGGTTGAGAGCTGGTTTGCACTATCACCTTTTCCAGCCTCGCTGCTGCGGTGGAATAATTTGTCTTTAATGTGGCCAGAAAAAGCTTTCCTCAAAGGCACAGCGAGGTCCTGTGTCTCCGTGCCCCTGCCAGTACTGTAGGAGCAGCAGGAGGTTTGGGCCAGAAGCAATTTCAGGTGTCCTGCCTTCTTTATGTGCATGCAAAGAAGGTGAAGGGAAGTGGGATTTTTTTTTTCTCTCAGTGTGAAAATTATTAACTCTGTCGCTGATGGATGGGCTGGAGTTTTGGGATGGATCCCACCAGCTAAGAGGCTTCCAGCAAAGTTGAAACAAGGTAAAAGGTGAAAGAAGTTTCAGTCCCCCAATTAAAAGAATAAACAATTTGGCACAAATTAACTCAGGACTATTTCCCTGGCACGCAAGCACCCATCTGCTTTCCCTCCCATCTGGAGCAATTCCGCTCACCAGGACTAACCTGCTGTGAGTAAATAAGGCACAAAGTTTGCAGGTGGCTCATAAAAGAAGTTTCTGCGGATTACAGTATATCTGCATGCTCCCCTGGGCATTGCACCAGAGGCAGGATTTATTTAACAGAGTGTAACAAACTCCCTAGGACACGGTTTACTCATGGCTCAGGTCATAGGGAAGAGGATATGCTCCTTCTTGTAAACCAGAGGTCTCTGGGCTTACCTCTCCCCCTTTTTCAAAGAGTTCCTCAGGGGCAAGGGAGGTGCTCTTGCAAGTACCAGAACTAAAATCCTGAAGTTACAATTTGTTTCTTACTGTATATTTACCAGAAAAACATCCCATAAAGTCAGTCCCAGTTCCGAAATCTGAAGCAGAGACATAGATTGATTTTATTGGTCTTTTTTCTTCGGTAAAAGTGCCGGGTGGAAAAGCTTGGACTTGGTCCCGTGGCTGTAGATGTTACAGTAATTGCTTTGTACAGAGTTGTGGCTGCCTGAGTTGAGTGTGTGGAAATGCAAAGGTGTCCTCGTCACTGCTGGAAAGTCCTGAGTGCAAAGAGTGCTCAGAAAAACAAGTTATTCTGGATTAAATATCCCTGAACAAATTTTATCTTCTAGTTTGCTGCAAAGACAATCCCGCTATTGCAGAATTAAAGTTGTATCCTTTACATATTGCCTATTTTTAAAATTAAGATTAAGGTAGTTCAGTGGAGAACACTGATCATCTAGACTAAGAGTGTTATAAACCAGCTTTATACAGAAATAGTCACCCTGCTCTCTTAATCCAGGTTAATTTTCTTCTGTAGAGAAACCCTAACTGAGCTTGTTGAAACTAGGATGCGGTCACTTGCAATGTGTTTTTTTAATGAGAAGATTGCCTACAGCTCCCCCTTTCTTAAAGATAAAAGCAAAGGAAAAGATAATGTGGTCTGTATTAGTTACTTATTGGGTTGCCAGATAATTCACGCAGAGAGAAAGGTTTTCCCAAAGCACAGATGTCTAACTCTGAGCACTGCCCAGCACCTTCAATCCCCCAAGGAGTTGTTGTGTATCATCTTCTGGGTGAGGGAATAAATGCTCTTAAGTATCTCAGTTTAGAGCTGGACAGAGCAGGCAGCATTCTGCCCCCTTCCCAGTGAAAGAAGGCAAAGCCGCCAAAGTGACTGCACTTCAGAGAAAAGCCAGCAATAACAACCCGTTTCCGTGGATAGGGAGGGTTCCTGCTTTTACTGAGAAAGAGGAACACACTTCATCACAATTTTCCTTCTTCTTATATGGCAAGGACTCTGTTATGTGGCCAGCCCTGAACCCAGGCTGGTCTTCAGTGATGGTGTGTCTGCAGAGACTCACCGTCTCTGGTCTCTTTGGCTCCAGCTGCTGGGATTAAATTACTGTTTTGTATAAATTAATTCACTACTTCATCTCTGTCACCTCTGTTGTCCCATCTACCAAGGGTTAGGAAGTTGAGGGCAACATCTCGTGATCTGCTTCAAACCATGGGCAAAATCTTGGTTTAATCTAGGCTCCCATGCTATTCACTGACCTCCCTCTCTTTGCACCTCTGAGCAAAGGCTGTAGAAACTCGGGCCTGTATTTCTTATGTTGAGGTGTCTCATTGTGTTTAACCAGAAATATCTCAAATGCTGCACCCATTTGGGTAGATGAGTTTCTGGATGTTCAGTGAAGGGAAACAACCCCTGTGGCTGTATCTGTGGGATTTTTTATTTCTTCGTTCTTGAGTTGTGACACTAAGGAAAAGTTGTGGCTAAACCTCATGGGACTGCAAACAAGAGGGCCAAATCTGCCTGCTCTTATTCAGTGTGGGCCAGTGTTCACCGCATTCACTGGTCCACGCCCTTGGGATTCTTCTCAGCTAAACTTTCTTGCACCCTTAGGACCCACCAGGATTTCTAGGTTGCCTCATTTTCCCAAAGATCACGTTGCTTAGTTAATATTGGTAGGTTTTGCTCCATCTTGTTCTTTTAATAATGGCCTCAGACAGAACAACATTCTTCTAAGAACAATATGGGGATTTACAAACCATGAAGGTGCCCCAGATGTGTTTAGTTTGCCTCTGGCATGGGTCAAGTGTCAAACTGTGCTGGTCTGGGAACCACAATGACAATGTTGAGCTGTTCCACTCCTTCTCCAATTGGGAGCTGCAAAAACAGTAGTAGTTTATTATTTCCCTCAAGCCTTGTGAGTAGCTTTCACTTTGTCTCTCTTCTCATCTCCTGATAGAGGCCAGATAGGTTCAAACCTCTCAGGTGAGGCTGGCCGAAGGCTGACGGGGGGGAGTTCTTGGCAGGTTTCCCACGGGAACTTTGTGGGAACCACTCAGGTAGGTTTCAGCGAACTGCTCCGGTTTTGAAGCAGCTCTTATTGGGCTGCAAAATCTGATGAAACTGCTCGGCTTTTCCTGAGAAAATCTGGAGGTGAAGGATAATTGTTTAACTGTTACTTGCTGCAGTGTTGGAAGAACTTATAGCCCTAAATACTTCTACTTTCACTATTCCTCTGTAAGTCAGGAAGTTGGTGTGTCCACTCATCAGAGAAGCAGAGGCACAGCACTCACTTTCAGAGCACAGACTGCAGGGTGGTTTCCAATGCCTGAGATGGGTTTAAAATCCACTCTGGCAGCTCAGGGGTCATTGTAGGCTAGTTCAGGTGAACCAGGCTATAGGAAAATGCCAGCTCCCATTGCTTTGGGGACACAATAGCCTGTTCACTGCAGTCTGCAGCCCAGCCAGAGAGTGACTTGCCCAAGGTCATGCAGATAGACCGTGGCAGAGCAGGAAAACAAAGCTGGATGTATGAAGTCTTGATGAAGACTTTTGAGATACTTCCTGGAGAAACATTGCTCATGCTTTCCTCAGTTCAGGATGTAAAAATGATGTTCCCATGCTTGGGGTCTGGACTGTGCCCTAACTTGCGTGGATGGGGCAAATCTACACTGAGCACTCATCATCAGTCATCAAACTGTTAAATCTCAAGTTTTGGCAAATATCAGTGTTGTTTTTGTCAGTTGAGACTTCCAGAACAGTGACTGGGCATGACCTGGGAGACAGCACAGGAAAGAGTCCACTCCAGGTCGGTAAATCTAATCCATCCTGCCGATAACAGTGGGTAGTGTTCTTAGAAGTGAGCATACTGTGCCCCTGCCTCCAGGGCCAGAATGTGGTCTGAGGCACCATTTGTTTGTTGATATAAACAGAATTATTTGATTACATGAGGATTACTTCTTGTGTACCATGAAATACGAGGGAAGAGATTGCTTTTTGACCCTGATTCGCCTATAACCACAGAAAATTTGCTGTCCTATTTCAGAAAAAAACCCAAAAAAACTGCAAACAAAAATACTGAAAATTATTTCTGAACAGAGTCCTTATCTGGAAGGAAAAAAAAAAGCATAAAAACATTTTTTCAGGTATTTCATCTTTATTGTTTCTTTGTTTCTTTTCATGTTTATTTATTAGTTTGTCTGAGAAAAGATAATAACTGAGAACTTGCCTGTCTGAGATCAAAATAAATATGTCAACTGCTGGTTTAAAGGAACCTTTGTCAGCAGATTGGTTTCTGTAATACTGCCTTCAATTAATTAAGTATCAGTCGTTTATGAACACTAGGCGAAATAGCAGCCAATAAACCAGAAATCTCTATTACCACATTTGTGATAAACACATCAGCTGGATATTGAATCTGCTCTTGCTTAAGCTGAAGCGTTACTTGCATTCGCTTAACATCTTGAAACCGCTAATTGCAGTTTTGCTACTGGCCAGATTCTCAATTTTTCTCACATTAACAGCTGTATTTCTAAATGAGTCTTGCTCCATTTGCATTTGTAGAGTCTTTCTGACTGCTGTAAGATTAATCCCTCCTTAGATGTCCCTGAGGCACAGGCCACTTCAATGGACAGGGAAGACATGAAACCAGAGCCCACCTACATCAGAGTAGGCATCTATGCACCAATAATATCCACACCCTGATTATTCCTTCAGTAAAATCAGTTAGGGTGTAAGATTGCCCTAACTCCAATGAGCAGATGCTTCCTTGGAGGCAGCGGGGCTCTCTACCCATTTGTGATACCACCTGTCCCAATCCAAGCACGTGGCTCAGGATCTTGTGCTCTGTGGCTGGAAAAAGCCTCCAAGTCAAAGCAAAATAATAAAACATATACAGGGAGAAGATCAGAAGAAGGAGGCTGGAGGCTGCAGATAGTTTTCATCTCAGCCTCTCAGATGAAGGCAGGATGGGGCAGGCTGAGCTCGAAATAGCTGCTCAGTAGCATGAAAGCAAGTGGAAAATGTTTGAAGGCTAGTAGCATCTTCTGGCTCACAGATTGGGAAACTAATTTGGGAAAAAAAAGCACCCCTTTTTACTCTTCCAGCTGTGTTTCCGTACAGTCTGGTAGCACTGGGAAGGGCTCCTCACCCTCCTCACCTGGATGGGCTGGTGGATCTGTGCCCTTGCTGGGAGATGTCTCCGCAGATATCAGTTCTTGAGGATGTGATCAGGCAGCCTGTCTTCTCAGTGTGGGCAAGAAATTAAGTGTTTCCTTGCATTTTTAGGAGAATTCTCCACTCCTTCCTTTGGTTAGAACGTTAGGAAAGGTCTCTTCCTTGGCTCTGATAGACCAAGTGTTAAGATAACTCTGTTTTGTAAAAGCAAGGCCAGGCTATGAGCCCTGACTGCACCAGGGACATGAAGCTGGGTTAACCTGTACCAGGATAAGCTATTGCAACATAAACAAACAGCAGGAAGGCAGCAGATACCTATCAAAGCAAGAACAAGTGTTTGGGTGGTCTTCTTGCGTTGCCGTTCTTCAGTTCGGAACTTCACTTTCCTTGTCAGTCTCTGAGGGAAATTCCACCTGCAGCTGACCAGGGGTGTAGACAGCAAGTTCCTCGGGCGTGGGGCTCGCTCCTTCCCATCCAGCAGTTGAGAGCAGTGGCCATATGGAAGACTGCAAAGAAAATATTCTCCATTGACCTTTTGGATGACCTTGGTCGTCTGCTTCCTGCCTTTCTCTCCCAGCTATTCCACTTTTTGGTTTTGTCAGCATTTGCAGGGGGACGTGGCCTTTTGTGCAGTGCCAGGCCTTGATGTGAATAATAATAAAGAAGCAATTGGAAGGTTGTTTAGGAGGAGAGAAGAGCAAGATGCAATTACAAACCCCTTCAGTTAGTAACAATGTCTCATCCCTGTGGATCTGGGATGGATGTCATCTGCTTGCCAAAGGGAAGAAATCCCAGTAGAACTTTTCCTTCTTCCTAAATAAGATAGTCCTCTGTGGACATAAAAACCCATTTATTTCCTTTACTAAATATTTGGTTAATGCTTGCCAATGTTTATACACTGACATGGTATCTTCTTATAACAGTCATCTCTATGTTTTCCCAAAATGTCTTTGTAGCCCCTTACTGTACTGGCTTGGGAGCTGTTGGAGGGCTCCGGACTTCTCTCTTCAGATTTACAATAGATAAGTATTCTTGGAATCTGTAACAAGAATTAAAACAAATTCAGATATCACCATGCTAGCAAGGCAGGGGAATAAAATTTATTAGAAGATGTGACATATTCCCAGAGAAAGATATTTTTATGAGGAGAGGAGAGGAGAGGAGAGGAGAGGAGAGGAGAGGTCTTCATATACATTCTATGGTAAAAGTGAGGGAAATTTGTAAGCACAAAATTAGATTGATAAATGTGGCCAAAAAGAAGTTCTTAAATTATTTAGCATCCTTTATACCTATGTGGGTATGCATTTACATGCATATCTTAGTTGGCAAACAATGAGGTAGATAAGGCTGGGCTAGGCATTTGGAAAATAATAATCAAAGAGCAAAACCCATATTAAACCTCTTCAGACATTGAGATAAAAGACCTCTATGCACTCTGTGCAGTGGTTTTTACAGAAGGCACAGCCAAAAAAGCCTGCTGACTGGTTTTCCAAGAGATGTGAATTGAGTTGGGGAAACCGTGATCTCGCATTTGTATTGAAGGCTTTTAATTTATGCAGGGCCCAGATCCACTGCCCCTTCAAACTGCAAACAGTGAGACGTGGCTGGGACTTGAGCTGTAAAACACTTTTAAATACAAATGAAAGTCTTCAACAACGTAGGAACGCAGATGCTGTGTGCGATGAAAAGGAGAGGAGAAGACAACGAGAGGCTGAAGGAGCAAGCTATAAAGCCTTTTATACCTCTTTTTCTCGCTGTATTTGTCCTGTTCTCTGTTTTCCTACCTACCAAGGCGCAAGGTGCTCATATGGAGAATAGGCAGGAAAGGAAGTTCTTGGAAGTGAACCCGTGAAACATCCTACAAAGGGAAAGAGCAGTGACCGAGCTCCTGAGCATTGCAGAGATGATCACATGCAGTGGCACATGTCATTGCCCTAGCCCTGGACTCGCAGGGTGTGAATTAGCCTCACTTTTACATTGGTCAGGCCACTTGGAAGCAGGAGCTTAAGGTGAAGTGCTAGAGATCTTTGATGCCACTAGCAAGAGTGAGCTGGTGGCAGCGGGAAGATTACCAGCTAAAAAGATTTACTGTGGTATCGGCTCAAGGGCAAACTGGCAATCATTTTTTTGGTGGCAGCTCTGGTATGAAATTTTGCTGAAGTTTTTTCTTCTCCGTAGTGCCACTCACACATCGGTAGGCAATTCCTACACAGCAGCGTTTCTGCATGCCCAGCAGCCGCTCTGCGAGACACCAGACAGCACTCACAGCTGTGAGTTGGCCAGATTGGCTTTTCTCCCCACTTTTATGGTTTGCCACCAAACACACCCTCCTCCAGTTCACTCTTGCCAGAAAACTGGCATCACTGGCAGGAGAACTGCTGGGTGATCACGGGTTGTGAGACTGGCATGTCCCTAGCTGGCTAATTTGCAGAAAGTTTTGGTCTGATAATGGTCTATAGCTAAAAAAAGTAGTTGGCACTACATGTGTGTGATGTTTCCTGAGTACATATGACGGCAAATATTTTGGTGTCTTGCAGAAAAATTCTTCTTTAAAAATTTCACAAGCCCTAAAGCCTGCTTGTCTGTGCTGAGGGCGTCTGAGAAGGTAAAGGGCAGTCCTGCCTTCCTGCCCCACACCTTTGAAGGCGACACACACCACCGAGACTCCGAGTGCAATGCACTGTGAGCAAGGGTATGCAAGGGGGATTAAAGATCCATCTCCAGTCTGCCACAGTCATGTCCTTGTGCTGCTGGTAGGAGACCTGGGAGGTCCCATTAAATTCCTCCACAGGGAAGCCCAAACACCGGACATGTATCCTCTCACAATATGTAAGGATGAACATCACCTACAGGGCCGGTTCAGGGGGCACCCAAACCTCGTGCCCAAGTTTGGGGCCAAAACAAGACAGAAAATCTGCCCTCGTGTAAGACAGGGGCTTGGTTTCCTTACAACTCGTGCAATTGTTTCCACCAGCGTTACACGAGTGTTGTCAGTCTGACGGGCAGGTGTTATTCTTGCCACATGCATGCTGCATTTTCGCATGAGTCAACAGCTTCCCGAAGGGTGCTACGACTCAGCAGTGGCCGTGGAGGGTTTTGCTGCTTCTGTTCTAAATGCTGCATTACCTGGACTAAATCATGCATGACCTGGCTGGCCCAAAAATCTTCAGCTGAATCTTTTTCTGTCTGAAGTTACAGTACTCTTGAAACCAAAAACATTTTTGAAACAATGTCCACGCTGCCCCTAATTTCATTTTGGAGCATGGAAAGAGAAAGGCAGGTTCCCATAGTTTCATTTTGACAGGCCCCTAACAAAATGTTCCCCTTTCTTTAGTATTAAAATGGTTCTTACCAGGTAGTCTTTCAAAATTATTCCAAAAATATTTTTCTCTCGTGTTATACCTTAAATTAGAAAATAAAGGAGGAAAAAAACAAAGTCACTTTAAGAGGAAGTGTTTTCTCATGTTCAAACTTTTGGGAAGGAAAACCGCAGCAAAATAAAGTCACCCAGCTGCCTGAGGTCGCAGCCCAGTCCCCCTGCACACGAATTTTCCCTCCAGGAGGGTGCTCTGGTTCTCGTTGATGCAGTTTTACACTGGAGACCAAAGCACTGTATTGATGGGACAAGTGATCCCGGCTTCTATTTTCAAGCCAGTTTAGTTTGTAAAAAATTGTGCAGTTCATTAAGAAGAAAGATGTTGTTAGCAGTATTTCATGATGCAATTCCATCTCTTAGACAGAACCTGTGACTTAAATATAAATCACCTTTTTCCTAACCATTTTCCAGAATGATTTCTTAGTGTAGATTTTAATACATTAACTAAATACATTAACACACTCAGTGCTGAGTAGATGCAACATGTAAATATCCATGAGCATTTTTCCCCTAAAATCCAGTTCAGTTTGTTCACGTTCTTGACTCCTTGAGTGTGATTTTATTCACAGTTAAGCACAAAACATTCCCCAAGAGAGATTTCACCATGTAGACTTTTGCATCCAGATAACAAACCCACTTCTCTTCAGGAGTGGCTGGAATGTCTCTTGGTAAATATTCTAACAGTGGTGTTTCTTTGTTAACTAACCTCAATTTCCCTGCCCATAACTGATTTCCCAATTGCACGTAGAAAACACTGGTCACCCAGTTGGTGCACAACAGATTTGTCATTGTAAATTGCATAGAAATTTGGGACACCAGCAGAGAAATGAGAACATTTCTGAAGATTTACAAATGTCTCTCCACTCCTTTTTTTCCCCAGGCTTCAAGATTAGCACAAGCATTAGGCTTTAGGTGTATACCCTAAAATAAATTTCACAAGCTTGACAAGCTTAAGAGCTCCCCTGCTCTCATAAAGAATTTGATGTTTTGGTTTGAGGAATTCAATTTTTTTTTAAAGGGTGGATTTTTTTTTTTTTTTTTTTTTTTTAACTCCTAAAAGAATAAAGCTTGTATCCTTACAACTTTTACCATCTTCTTGCCTCAAGTATCAGATATTGGAAGTGGGAGAAAGAAGACATTCTTGAAGGGAAATTTGTCTTACATAAATGCCAAATGCTGTAATTGCATACGATCCATGGTCTTTTCATCACAATATTCACCTCAAAAGGCAAGTTAAAACAGGTCATTTGTCACTACTTAACAGATCTGAACAAAGCTCCTTTAGGAACTATTCTGATACTTTCGTTGTAGAAAACCCAATTATATTTTGAAGTAGCAAAAGTAACAAAGAAAAATAAGGCAGAATGTTTTCATTTCCTTTGGAGCAGCTAAAAAAAGGTAACCAGCATAGGGAATAGCCCAGGATGAAGCTCCAAAAACTCAGGTTCACGCCTAAACCATTTGAATTGGCTTTTCCCACAGCCTCTTCAAGGAGGATGCAGTGGACACAAAGGGCAACATTTCAGATGTTGTTTGGTAAAGGAGCAGTTTGGGGTGTGGGATGGTGATTTTGGTGCAGGGCTACGTATTCAAGAATTCATATTCTGCTGTGACTTCTCCTTTACCTTGATTTTTCCCATCATAAAGGAGGGCTGTGGTGCTGCTGGAGAAATTCAAAGAGCTGTTGGAGTTTTATGAGCCTCTTCCATGTAACATCAAGAGGTCAAAGACATAAAAGGTTTATAAGGTCAGTCTGGCCCACTCCCTGGCCTGTGCAGGATTATGAGGAAACTCTAATAGAGAAATTAATTCAGATTGGTTTGGATGGGAAATCAGTCATGTGGGTTGGAAACTGGCTGAAAGATTGTAAATGAGGAATCATGATAAATGATAATGTAACAAGTTTATGGAAGGTATCTTGCAGGGTATCTGGAGAATTTGTGTTAGGTCTGGTCTCATCTAACATCTCTATTAATTATCGGGAAACAGAATTGAATTGCACAGGAGTGAAGTTCACAGATAGTATTAAGCAAGGAGGACATGTCAGCAGCAGCTGAGTCACAGAATTTACACAGACAGATCCAGAGCAGTTAGAAAGTTGAGCAGAAAATAATACCATTTTCTGAGGAGCTTTGTTTGCATTCTGGTGCCCAAAAGGCAAAGTAGGGTCCTCCCTTGGAACTGATTCCTGTTAGCTGAGTTCTGCAAATCTCAAAGTGAAGGTGCAGCACTTAAATGACATGACCAAGGTCAAAAACAAAGTTGATGTTGAAATCGGAGCTTTGCAGCCCCCAGAGAGAGGGCACTTACTTTTACTTCTGACTCTGATACTGCTCTGCAAGCACGGGCATTTCAGTACTCGATGTTCTCCTTCCTCATTCACCTTCTTGCAGATCAAGCTCAGCGGGAAACACACAGTTCCCTGTGTAGAGCTTGAACAGTGCTTTGGAGGCTGCAGAGGATGTGTTAAATTATCAGGGAAACCTTGATGGAATGTTGCTTTTCTTTGTTCCTTTTGTTATCTTTCCAGAATGAAACAAGTCCTCTTCTGGAGTTTTGTGCTGACTGTGGATTTTTGGTGCGTGATTTGATTTGGATTTGGATGATTTCTAAAAGTCCTTTTGCCATGTTGTGCAATGTTTGATTGTTCCCCAGCACTTCAAATTCAAAAATCCTCATACCCCTAATGTCACAAATTGGCTCCATTTTGTCCCTGTTGAATTTTGTCATTTCTTAATTGTGTTCTGGTTGTGCCAGGGAAAAATGATGGTAGCAGACAGTCCTAAAACTTAGTTGAACAGGATAGTTATGAAATATTCAGCTGTATCATTCCTACTACTTCTCATCCAACTTGAGCATGATTGCAGACCAAGTGTCTGGGAAATGGCTGGTGATGTTTGTGAAAAGAATTGTGGAGTCAGGCCATTTCTTCTCCTCCTTTTGTCCACAATGTCAGGGCCTTTGCTGCAGTGGATGGGACCTGGTCTGGTCTTCAGAGTCAGGCTGTGACCCTGCCACTGAGGGTCCATGATGGAGCGATTTGTGGCTGCTCATGCAGAGAGTCACGATAGGAACACGTCTGTTTCCTCTAATTTGAGTCCTTTTCTATTCAGCATCTTATCTAAAGCGGCCCAATGTGCAATCAGAGGATAGAAGGGTGAACCTCCAGGAGTAATTCATTTCAGTTTTTCTAAACATCTACATTAGGACAGGAGAAACTCACCAGTCAGAGACATCATGGACCAGAGAAATAATATTCATATTATGCATTAACCTTTCAAATGGTTAAAATTCGGTGAGCTGAATGCCACTATACTTTTATTTCAAATCACGCAAAAAAAAAAAAGTTCCATGAAATATCTGTAAGCATGAGGATATGCTAAATCTAGAGATCTTTACAGAAAAGGCTCGTGTCAGGTGAGCCTTTTCCAAAAATCCCAGGGAATAATCTGTGTTTGCACTGACATGAGTAAAAACCTCCCAGAATAATTCCGTGGGGAAAATCTAGGCTCCTTCTCAAGTCCATTGCGACTTTTTCTCACTCCAAGTCTCTGACAGGGCTTTGAAAAACTCTTTTTGGAAATTATTATTAGACAGTTGCAAAAGAACTAAAATACATTAATCTGAATAAGGAATTAGCTCCCACTGAAGGAACTGGAATTAAATGCCATCCTCTTCCAAAATAGATTGCCGGATATTGGCAGTTTATTGCAGCAGGGAGACAGAGATTTTGCAGAGTGCTCAGAAGACAAATGCTGAAATTCCATCATCTGGAAGTGCTTTACCATCTGATTACTTTTTGGCTTACTCTATCAGAATTTTTCCCTAAATATTTGCTTGAAGTCCAAAGGTGGCTACATACCACAAGGTCCCACCATCTGCAGCATTTTTGTTTTAAAATGAAAAGTCCAATCCTTCCTGTTCTGCCAGAACCAAAACCTTTCCAAATAGACTATATTAATATAAAATTGAAAAATCTCTTTGCACAGCAGGTGATTTTGAAAAGGCTTTTTTGTTTTTTAACATCTATTGCAGCATTAAAGTAATTGTAAAATGTATATTTGGGGCGAAAAGCTCTGATGTATTGCAGGGAAACATCTGAAATAAGTTGAAAAGATGGTGGTTAATACTATTATTATTTACAGAGTAGATTCTGCATTTCCCCAGAAGTGCTTATACACAGTAATTAAATATTCATCTTACTTTGTATCTTGAGCTCATTCTTAACAGCAGCACTACTTTAACGTACACATCTAGGAACACATATAACCTGACTTGAAGCATTTTAGGAAGGTACCTAAACTAGGCTTTGGGTCATCACAGGCTTTAGGAGGGCTAAAATCCCCAAGAATGAGATTCAGTCTATTTAAGATCAAAATTGCCCTCCAGAGGTGCCCTGTTTTCCTCTTTTCCTGGAGCAGGCAGCGCAGTAGTCCTGACGTTTTCACAGTAGTCCTGACATTTCCAACCTGATGCCTTGGTTAGGCAGCCTGACTCAGGACCTCGGAGCCTCAGTTCTGACTTCTCATGTGTTGAGCTTTGTTCTGGCTGAAGAGGCACATCCAAATCAGAAACTCTCCTTGAAGATAATAGGGATTGTGTACCCAGAGTGAGGACGAATACTCAGCTGTGAAATACAGCCACCTTGAGGACGGAGCCGTTCAGGTGTGGCACAGCTGATATCACCACCAGACTGGGGGGTCTGGGCAGAGAAATTAAAGAAACCTTCTGCCAGATGGCAGCAAGGAAGGGAGGAGGGGATTAAATGTTTGGGTTTTGCTTTTTTTTTTGCTTTTTTCCCTCCTGTTCAGTTTGCATAAACCTGGATTATTTCTCCAATCCATTTCACCACACGCCACATGAGCAGCTGCTCCCAAGCTTGGCAGGGAGGAGATGCAAGCTTAGGACAGGGAGTGAAGGGACCTCTCCTTTGGCAGCAGCACCAGTTCGCACTGTGAAATACAGCCACTAAAGAAAGTCCAGCACCAGAATGGGAAGATTTGTGGAGCATGGGCAGCTTCTCCAGCTGTGTGTTTGCACAGCACCTTGCACAGCGGGGTCCTGGGCCCTGCCAGAACCTCGCTGGTGACCAGTGATTATGGTCTGAACCGAGACCTCAGCATCTTCTGGACTTTGTTTGTGTCCTCCCAGTCCCCCACACCACAGAGGCTGCACTGAGGTAATTTCCCAGGCATGCAGAGCTTGTTCAGTGGCAGCCCCTGCAATCTCTAGGTGAAGGGTTTGGGATGATGGAAAACTTCCTGGTTGTCTCACGCTGTCGTTTAACACTTGTTTATGTTTGCAAGGTGCCCTGCGCTGAGACAGTGCAAGACACCCTCTCCCACAGAGCATGACTGAGAAAATACAGAAATCCAACCCTCGCAGTGTCAGTGAACTTCCAGTGTAAGAGCTCTGCAGTGAGGAGAGGCAATGGGAAGCCCAAAGTAGAGAATCATAGAATCATTTAGGTTGGAAAGACCACCGAGTCAAACAATTAACCCAACACTGGCAAGTCCACCACTAAACCATGTCCCCAAACACCACATCTGCATGTTTTTGAACAATTCCAGATGATGCCATGGGCTTTGCTTTTTTAACTGGAATAAGAATTAAAGGAGACCTGTCAGAAGATTGCACATGACAACACCATCTCTGTGGACTACTAAGAACACAAGATTTTACCTTAAAGGGCACACATTACAAGGTGATCTTGAGACAGAATTTACAAATATAAAAGCTACCTGCTGATGTTCATACGTGGGTGTTAAAAATCTCTTTGAATATACTGAATTCAAAAGTACCCCGGGTGGGAGTCAGCAGAACCCCAGCTTTAGTTAGATTTTAATGCATAAACACAGGCCTACTTAAATGCCTCATTCCCACTTTCCCTTCCCAGATTCTTGTCCAGCACCATGAAAAAACCAAAAAAGAATAAAAAAGGAAAATGTCTGAAACCAGACATTTTTTTGGCTCTCTCCAGCTAACAAATGGCCAAACTCATTAAAAACCAGTGTGTGCTGGAGAGAAGGGAGGGATGCTTCACGGTAGAGAAATTGCTTCACAATGCCAAATTTGAGAATAATAAAAAAGAGGGAAAACTGATTAATTATCTCTTAGAAAAGAGGAATTTTCAGCTAAAAGTGTTAAGTGTCCTCAACTGTATCTGCTTTGTGCAGTGCCTTGTTATATCTTACTGAGCATTGTGAGAGTAGAAGTCCCTGCTAGGACTTGGATAAGAGCACAGCAGCATCTTGTATTCAAAGTCTGGGCTTAGCTAATCCAGTTTAGCTGTAAATTAACCTCAAAACCATTCTAGCCCCAAAATCTTGCCACATCACACTTGGCTCTGTCTGATTCTTAGTTACTTCTTTTCTTCCTGCCTTTGATAGAACATTTTTGCAGTGTTTCAGTACTTTGGCTGCTGGTCCCTGGAGAAAACAGGATGAGCAGGGACAGATAAAATTAACGAGATATTTGCCAACGTAAAACATAATTTAAAAAGAAAAAAGGCACCCTTTCCTCTGTCATTATTGAAACTTCAGATTGTAAGAGCTTAAATGATTCCTGTGGATCTGCTTTACTGCTCACTTTTTATTCTCTGCTGTTTGTTTTTTTAACATTTCCTTTAAATGAAGTAATAAAACCAGGCAAATCCAATCCCTTTTGCTTTCTGGTAGGTTTTCTTCCTATTTCTTCTGTGTATTGGACTTCAAGCGGTGTAGGGAAAGCAATTAGAAGAGGCACACAGAGGGATGCTCACAAAGCAAGAGGGCCCACAAATATATCAGTGAAAACCTGTGTCCTCTCTTTAGAATCTCCTGTTAGGGACAGTCATTGGATCCCATTCTCATCCACCCAAAGCTCTTCAGCTTGGGCTTACGGAGTAGGTGATGAGGTTTTGCAAGGCAGTTTTATGCCTTCTGCTTTTGCTGATACAGAAAGAAGACAAGAAAGAAGGTTTTCTATATTTCTGGTGTATTCTGCTGTCTTTTTAAATTTAGTAATTAGGATCTTGTTTAACCTGTATGTCCATGGACCTCAAGAAATCTTAAGATTAAATATTTCCCAAGAGATAGAAAGAATGTTGGTTGAATGTTGTCCTGTTTATTCAATTTGGAGAAAGTCATGACCCTCTTGAGATAACAAAACTGTCTTGGATTTCACTGGGGTACAAGATAGCTTTAATTCATTAATTTGCATACTTTTTGTTGCTAATATAATTCAGATCACTGCATTTAGGAGAAGGATTACTCTATTTTAAAAATTGAACAGTTTCATTCTTCCTCTTCCTTCCAAGCAGCTCATTTCATTTCTTTTTTGTTGAAGATCTGGGAAATCAGCAATAGTCTGAAAGTCCCAAAGGCATCTTCCATCTGTGTCGTGGAAGACACTGTCTTGGTGCATCATGGTTAAGAAATGGACAGAGACTGAAAATTTGGTTGGGTGGACCACTGGTCTGCACTGAAAAAACATTTCTTATTTTTTTAATGCTCTTTGCAATTTTCCTCCTTTCCTTTGAACATTTTTGATATTGAGCTTGAGCTGTGGAGGAAATCAGAATTAATATGGAGTATTCATTGATTAAAAGTATTCATGATATAGATTCCTAGAGACTGCCAAATAGGAGAGATGGTAAATGCGTTCTTCAAACACATTCCTGCATATGTCAGTGAGAGTGTTTAACTGTATACATCCAAATAGTGGTGTTCTGTGCAAGTCCCTTGAGGCATTGCTGGCAGTGATTCATTCCTATGTTTCTCCTTGGCACAAACAAAGTCCTTTGGGATGAAGGGTATCTGTGGACAAGACCACAGAGACACTAACTTTTTTTTTTTTAAATTGTACCTGGGCAGTTTTCATGGCTTAGCAACTGGCAGAGGCTTAAATGTTGTCCCAGTTTGCGTAGGTGGAGAGCCACAGCTCTACCGTGCAATGCCGGAGCTTGGATTTCCCCCCACCTGGCATCTCCTTGCAAAAGTTCTGGTCTGCCCTCACTCCTTTTACCATCATCCTTCATCCTGGAGGATTCAGGAGCCGGATGCAGCCTTACCTTTTGCTCCATGATTCCAGGCAAGATCCACTGGCAGGGACAGGCTGTGAAAAACAGAGGCTGATCCCAAGGTGCTGCCTCGAGGGCTTGTGATCCTGGGTAGGGCAGAGCACGAACTCCAAGGACAATGAATGGTGAGGAGGGAGCAGGGGCTCTGTGCCTGTCGAAAACAAGAGGATGGTCATGTTTTAATACCTGACCTGGTAGATTCACCCACCCAGGGTAACCTACGACTTCAGAGGTCCTGCTGACACAGATCTCCTGTGGAAGGTGAATTTGTGTCACCTACAAGCTGTGCTGAGCCACCCATCTTCCTCCTGAGCGAGCTGTGCCCTTCACCCCTGCACCCATCTCACGGGGCTGGGGTGCAGACACCAGCTCATCTGCCTGAACTGCCCGTGCCAAAGCTGTTTCACTGCTGGGCCTGTGTCCTGCTCCTGATGGAGGGAAGAGCAGAAAAAGGCAGAGAGACCAGCTGTGCCACAAAATTATCTCCCAGTGCTTGTGGTTCTCTTTGTGCTGTCTGTGATCCCCCCATCTTCCAGCAGCACCCTTCCCACCTAGGGAGGTGAGTGATCACAGTCCACGTGGGTATTGCTCATCAGCTTCAAGGACACCACTGTGTCCTTGGGTGCACGGGTGCTGTTCAGGACTGCTGGGGACAAAGCTCTGCTGGGCAGTTAATCTATTCCTCTTTTCCAAGAGGAACTGGGATGGGATCTGAGATGTACCGAACGGGAATCTGACCTTGTGAGTGAAGGGGTCACTTGAGCAAAGAGCTTGAAAATAGGACAAAGAATGAAGGAGGGTTGGAAAGGATGTAAAGGTCAAATATAGTCTAGGAGGGAAGTGGAGTGAAGCTGGTCTAGGAGGGAGAGGGCTTATCTTGTATTTTCATCCCAGAGCGATGTGTAAGGGAAGCAAAAGGTGAAGTCAGAGCCTTTTCTCCTTCCCTCTGTCCTTCCCTTGCCTTGACAGAGATGGCCAGTTGAGGGTGGTGAAACACAGGAGCAGCTTGTCCAAAGAGATGGTGGATGTCCCATCGCGGGAAACATTCATGTCCAGGTTGGACGTGGCTGAGCAACCTGATCTTCACTGAAGATGTTCCTGCTCGTGGCAGGTGGTTGGACCAGGTGACCTTCAAAGGTCCCTTCCGACCCTGACCACGCTATGGTTCCCAGAAAACCTGACAGGGTGACACTGGAGGAATAAAGTGAGGAGAACCACTCAGGAACAGCCTGTGCACTGCCAGGAGCTCCTCCAAAGAGAAGAGCTCTCTAACAGCAGTCACATTTCGCAATTGCACCCTTATGAATTCTTCCATAATTTGATTTAGTTCTAGGGACATTTCTCTTATTCTCTGTTATTAATACTACAATATATAAGTCTCTTGAAACACTTTTCATCTGTTCTTGTCTCTTTTATCAAAAAATAGAAACCCAAAGCTGTTAAGGATAGGAGCACAGGCCCAGAGTCATCAGAAAGAGGTGCCAAATGGTTCTGGTTCCCTTTTGGATGCTCCGTGTACTTACCTCTTTCACTTAAAAATCACACTAGTGGTCCATGATTTCCCTGGGAAGGGGCTGAAGGTCTGTGGATTTGTTAACCTGCAGGACATGTCTGTGAAGGCACCAGCGTGAGCCAGGAATGACAAGACAGGTCAGGCAGTTTTTAGCATGATAAAATCCGAGGTCAAGTCTTAAGTAATCTCGTGCCTCTGCTTTAAATGGAGAGAGCCAAGCAACTGCAGAGAATAAATCTGCTTTTGACCTGTACCTCAGGATGGAGCAGATCATCCTTTGGATGTGCCTGACTCTTCACAGTGACTATAAACCAAATTTGCTTGGCCAGCTGGTGAGCTGAGCCAGCTAGCTGGAAATAACTGAATTCGCCTTTATTGCAGCAGAGAGGTAGACAATTATTTCCTGGATAACTTCTCATGGCCATTTCCATGTGTTTCATTTTTACTGCGTGAACGGACCCCTTGGCCATCAGTGTGTCCCTGCTCCCAGACAGCCTAAGTGCAGCTCTACCTCAAATGTGCTGCCCTCAGTGCTCACCTGCTCTGGACGCTCCCTCCATCCTTCATCCACACAGAACAGCTGCACAGCAAACAGTGCAGGAGCACCCAGACAGCTGCAAGGGCAGGAAAGCTGCTACATAAAAATGTGTGGGAAAATGCTGACATGAATCAGCATTCGTGCTTTGCGCTGCAAAGGACTGCTACAAGAATTCTTGGTAATTGGTGGCTGTGTAACAGGGATCAACGGGTACAAGATCTCCATGCATAACTGTTCCAGGGACAGGGACAGAAAAATCAGTTTGATTGAGGAGAAAAATCCTCCCGCTAAAGTTTCGCAGTGAGGCTGAAGGGAACATGAGCAGCCCAATATGTTAAACCTTAAATGGAACGGTATTTAAATTTTTTAATATTTTTTTTACCTTGAAAGCTGGCTGAAAAGCAACTTGCTTCATCCTAACCTCTGTGGTTTTTAGCATAATACTTTCTGTGACCTACAGTAGAGTAGGAATGTCCTTATCAGAGGGAGAAACAACTGCATTGATTTCATTAGGATGTTTATCACACAATGTGTTTCAGCAGACATTCTTGGTTGCCCTCTGTTGAACAGTTTAAGCTTTTAAGATAAAATAGCATGCAACCAGGATGGCATGCTTTATCCTAACATTTCTATAATGTAGCTTGATAATGATCCATCACTCCAGCTGATGAGAGGCAGCAGTTAAAGAAAAATAAAAATAGAGATAAATTTGCTGGCCAAGGTCCTGTAGGTGTACTTGAATGAGAGTGATCAAGCAGTAGGGAACAAGGGCTCCTGTCCTCCTTGCCAGAGATCTGAAATGAGTTTTAAAACCCTCGCCAGCCCAACCTCTCCTGAGAGGGGCACTGAGAAGGCAGGAGCCACGCCCTCTCAAAAATACCTCAAACCCTCCCTTTTCCCTGTGAGAGGAAAGCCAGTGGAGGCTGATGCCGTGGAAAGCAGAGATGAATGAGAGAATATTTTATGTTGGAAAAGACCTCTAAGATCACCGAGTCCAGCCACTGACTTACCACTGCCAGGCCCACCACTAAACCACGTCCCTCAGTGCCAATCCCCACGGCTGGCCCTCCCTACCGTTTGCTGCAGTGACTATAGTCCTGCTTTCCTTCTAACTTAATGTAATTTTGGACAAAGGAAATACCCCAGCAGACGATAAGGCCCTGCCCAGGGCTGGTGCTGCAGTGACCACACAGAACCCCCAGGTGGGAGCTGGGCCTGCAGCAGCTGCACTGATAATATTAAGGAAACAAAAAAAAAGATCACAGGTAATTTTAGTAGTGAGGGAGTATTTCTAGTGTCCCTCTGGGCTGCATGCTGAGAGGATCTGTGCCTACTACTATTATCACTAGCAAAAGATATTTAGCTCAGTAGGAGCAGCTGGTTTCCTCTAACCTGAGAGGCCCTCAGCTCTGGGGCAAGTCAAACTTCCCACGCCACTTACATATCTTCTTAGGAAATGAAGGGTCCAAGCATCCTTTACAGATAAGTTTCCAGCCTGAAACGCGGTAGGGGTTTATTTTGTACCCATCCATTCACAATTAGTGAATTTTACTGCTGAGCTAACAAGGAGTTTGCATTTTCAACCACAAGCAAGGTCAGGTCTGCATAGACGCAGGTAGCAAATTCCATCATGCTGGGGGAAAAGGAGGGTGAACCTGTTCATGCCTGTCATCTTAGTTCTCATTCTCCTCCCTTTCAGAGTCTAAATATATCAAATGGCTTTGGGGCATCTAGAAAAGGAGAAGGGAGAACACAAAAAAACAATTTATTAGTGTCTATTGAAGCAAAGAATTTTGCTTGGCCCTTGTTTTAGATGAAATATCACATGCCCCAGCAAGTGATCTATATTTCATTGCATCTTTAAAGATGCTTAGGTCTGGAGAGAATTACCTGCCATCAGAATTTGGGAGAACAGACATTATTAAGTTCTCATCAGACATTTAACAAAAAATTGGAAAAGAGAAAGACACATAGACATAGCCTGGGAATCTGAAACAAGATTCCAGCCATGCAAGTGACCTTGCTAAAGACAGTTAGCATCTTCTGTTGTAGATCCTCTGGAGATACATGGGTATAAAATCATATATAGCCAATAACTGTTATTATGACTTTTTTTTGGGGGGGGAGATTGTTTTTCTGCGTATAGGATCAGAGAGTAGCAGCAGATGTAGGTAAAAAGTGTAAGGTGTCGGTAGTCTGAAACATTAAACTATTGTAATTAAAAATAGCAGCATGCAGGCATATACCAGGAAGGACGTGGTAATTATCAGCAGAAAGCACCTTTTTTCATTAGGAATTGTGTGGAATCTTGTTCAAAACCTGCCTGGATCTTCAGGCAACATTTATAGAAGTCATTGTGGCCACATTTTGTTTCCCAAACCTTAGGCTTAGCTCAGTTTAGCCATTCATGCCTTGCTCTTTCACTAAAGTTGTCTTGGAGGACAACAGAGAACTTGGAGCAGTGAATAACTGCCCTGAAGCTCCCATGAGACTCCAAGAAGTAGGCAGGTCCCTGGCTTGGACTCTGGGAGATGCTAAAAGTCACGTTGGCAGCACTGGGTCTCGAGTTTTCCACGCATCAGTTGCCATCTGTAAAGTGGGGTAAACGAAAGACTGTTTCCCCCCATATTTCTTCTTTTTTCCTTGCTAAGATTGTAACAACTGCAGAGAAGCTGTGGCTGCCCCAGCCCTGAACGTGTTCAAGGACAGGTTGGACAGGGTCTGTAGCAACCTGGACTAGTGGAAGGTGTTCCTGCCCATGGCAGGGGGCTTGAGATGAGGCGATCTTTAGGGTGCCTTCCAATCCAAGCCGTTCTGTGATTCTGTGTTTCTCCAAGAGCTGTATTAGAGAAAAGCCCCATTTTCCCAAGAGCTGTGGTGCCAGGTTCATGTTTGCAGACTGTAACAGCAGCAAAGGCAAAGCCCTTGCTTAGATAGGAAACAATCTGCCTCCAGAAGGAAAGGAACGGACAAAATGTCCTCGCAGCAATCCAGCGCCCGCGATTTCCTCGATTCCATCTGAAAGCTTACTCTCTATTTTGCTGACATATGAGCTGGGTGCCCTATTGTACATCAGTGTGAAAAATAGCCGTTATCTGCTGTTTCACGGGAGATACGGCAGAACATGATTTATTTGTGCCTGCTCTGCTGCCTCCTTTGAAATGTTGCCGTCACTCGCTGCACCTTTCGCAGGGGAAGGCAGATGGTCATCACAAAGTTTCCCATAACCTTGCCGTGCCTGCTGCATAGAGAATCAATGAAACCTGAATTAAAGTGCTCTGCCTGGGCCGGGAGCTGTGCTGCTAAAGCATCCTGCAGTGCCTGCAAGCCTCTGAATGTCAGCACTGCCCAGACACGGAGGAAATGTGAAATTTCTCTCCAAAATTCCAAAGCTGTGCCAAGTGGGGATTTTTAGCTGCAAAGTTGCATCCAATGTGAGCCAGGACTGCATTGCTCAAGCCTTAATTACCAGCTCGGAGATGCACTTTTTGTGAGTGCGTGAATGTTAGGTGTGACCTCTCCTTAGAAAGAGTAGACATAAAAAATCCAAACGAGATTCAAGCATGAAATACTGGGGATGAGGATTTTTTGGAAACTGCACAGCAACAGCTGCCCCTCTGTGATAGCTGTCTCTGCTTGTGTGACATTTGCAATGAGGCTTCAGGTGATTTGGGAAGCTGGCACTAGACTGCAGTTCACCTTTCGTGTCAGCTCGTACCAGGATACCCTTGCCAGAAGCCGCTATTTCGGTGGGAAATAACAACTGGGAATAGGGAAAAAAATGAACTTCTGAAAAGCACTTTGTCACGTTCCCTGGGCTGTGGCAGGCAAATGCTGGGAACAGTGTGAGCTCCTGCCATGAAAGTAGGCATAGGCAGAAATTTCTCAGTGGGAGGATTACCTCCTTTACATACCTGATTGAAGGCAAGGTGAGTGCCTGAAACATTTTCAACACAGTCTCCCAATTTCTGATATTTGTTTGCTCTATGAGTCAACATGCTGGAAGACATCTATGTTTTACAAAGCCTCATTTCACTGATGCTTCCTTAGGATGGGAATCATTGCTACGAGCGGGTCTGGCAATTTCAGATAATGACCTGCATGCAGCACAAGTGCTTCTAGAAATGGTTAATGCTGGATGTAATAGATGTTAAAGTGTCTCCCCCAAATGGTTCTGGCCTTTTGCAGATGACTGCTTCCATATGTGTGTGTGTGGAGGGCAGACCGTCTCCCAGACTCAAGCTGTCAGCTCATTCCAGTAGTGTGCCTAGGCAAAGAACGTTATCTAATGTGAACTCACTGCTGCAAGGTGGTTTAGACATCAACTGCCTTGATAATTTTAAGTTTTTATTAAATACAAGTGGAAATAAATCTGAAAATTCATAATCCAATTTATGGGGGGGAGGAAGCAAAATGTTATTTGGTGTGCAATAGACACTTAATCCCTGGATTTAGACTTTTTGATCAAGGAGATTACTTGTGCTGGGACAATTTTATTCACCGAGTCTTCTTCCTCAGTTTGCAACTGGATTTAATCTTCTAAACCCACACAGGCCTCCCCTGTCTTGGAGGAGGCACATACAGTTATCCTACAACCAATGGCTTAAGAGCAAGGACCTTTCTTACAGGACCTTTCTTATTAAATGCATGTCAGAATAAGAGGAAAAAAAAACCAAAACGAATATTGAAATGGGGTCAGATAACTTTACGGAAAATAAAGGTCTGGTCTTGTTAACACACAGAGGCTGACCCTGAGTGGACCTGACGTGTCCTTTACTGATTGTCATGGCGTCTTATATGTCCTAGCATTTACCAAAATAAGTGAGACCAGAATAAGGTTTATACTCTTGAAATGTATAAAAAACCAAATCCTGGTTAAATTGAGGTGTTAAGGTAGATTATTTTCTCTGTGCCACTGGTATTAATCCATCAAATCTCAAATAAACTATTCAAAAAGTCTGATTTCAATCATATTTTTCTGGAGACAGAGTACCAATTAAACTTTGTGGATCTGTCTGTATACTGAGGAATCAGGCTTCATTTTCTGTACATTTCCAGCTTCTAAAAATCATTTCCAAAGTGTCAAGAAATCACAAATCTTCCAGAAATTAATCTTCACCTCAAACTTTTAGTAGTAATTGGAGATTTGTCATTGTCCATCAGTTAAGTGTGAGACGTCATCCTCTCCCATGGAGTGAGGAGCTTACATGCAACGTTTTGGATGGTCCTGGACATCTGGGAACCCCTGAGACTGCAATGAGTATCTGAGCAGTCCCTGAACCACAGCACAGAAATGCGAATGAGCCTATAATGAGTAAGACAGAGCTGTGGCAGGGAGCAGGGACAGATCCCAGAGCCCACTGAGGCGAATGGCAAGGCTCCTGTTGAGTGCAGGGGTGTTTGAGCAGAGCTCTCGGCATGTCTGTGAGAGGAGACAGAGTCTGTCACTGCAGCGCATCTTATGCACGATAACCACACGCTCATCTTTTCTGCTTTCTCTCCCAGGATGGAAGGAGCAGTTTCATTGGCCACCAGCTTGGAGGGGTCATGGAAGTGCCAAACAGCAAGGACCAGAGAGTCAAATCAGCCAGAGCCATCCAAATCACTTACTACCTCCAAACGTATGGCTCTGTCACCCAGGACCTCATTGGGGAGAAGTGGGAGAGCGAATTCTGTAAACTGATGCACAAGATGCAGCTGGATCACCGGGATCTGCAGCTCTACTCACTAGCGTCCTTTAGCCTCTGGAAGGACTTCCACCAGACCAGTCTCTTGGCCAGGGGCAAGATTTTGGTGAGCCTGATGCTGATTCTCCTGACTGCTACCCTCTCGAGCTCCATGAAGGACTGCCTGCGTAGCAAACCTTTCCTGGGACTCCTGGGAGTGCTCACTATCTGTATTTCCAGTGTCACTGCGGCAGGGATATTTTTCATTACTGATGGAAAATATAATTCTACTCTGTTGGGAATCCCTTTCTTCGCTATGGGTAATTATTTATCTTCATAATAATAGGATTAACAGAGTTTAATGACAGGATTGTAAATTACATCCTGGGTTATAAAGTGCAGATTTTACTTTGAGTGAAAGTCTAAGTCATTTTCATCTTGCTAAATTGATCTGTGCCTTGCCAAAAAAAAAAAAAAAAAAAAAAAAAAAAAAAAAAAAAAAAAAAAAAAAAGAAAAAAAAAAAAAAAAAAAGAAAAGAAGAAAGAAAAATGGAAACAAAACAAATCAGTAGCAACAATAAAAAGCAAATGACATTCCTGGAATCTCAGCCAATACGAGAGAGGGGCAGTTTTATTGATCTCTGTTACAGAATGAAGGAGAAATTGTTATTGAAAACTAGTCAGCTCAGCAGACAGAACGGGTATGTGTTGACCCGACTTTGATGGGAGGCCAGCCAAAAGAGTAAGTTAAACAGGAGGGTACCGAGGAAGGGCAGATTTTAACATCCTTCCCAAAGAGGGCTTTTCTTCAAGCTCTGCCTGAGGGGCAAAGTGGGACACGTTGGTGTAAGAATAAGATTGATGGACTTTATCTCAGAGAGGAGATTACAGTTGTGGTGTTTGCCAGGCTGTGAGCACAGGAGCCTGTCAGGATCTGTGGCGCATAATCCCCTGGTTTGTGAAATCCCAGATCAGCTGCAGAGATTTCCTTTGTGTTGCACCCAGACAGGGGAAGGCGCAGAAGGAGAACAAATGTAAAACCCAGCTCTTTAGGCAGCAGAATTGCTTTCATTCCTTCTATTACTGTTTGGTTCCAAGCACTTTTAGTGCATCCATGTGGTTGATGAGTTTGCTGGGAAGTTGCATTGGAAAGGCAGAGGGAGAGGTGCCCAGCTCAGTTACGGAGGCAGTGTTGTTCGGTGCCCTCCTGTCCAAGTTTGTCAGAGTTTTGCCATACCATGAGTCTGAGAGTGATGACTCTGTGCAAAATCTCAGTGGTGGCAGCCCAGACCTAAATATTTCCATACTGCATTTTTGGTGGCAGGGAATCTTACCTGTGGCCAGAGCTCTGCATTCTTACAGCTTAAGTTCCGTTCACGCTTCCATCTCTCGAGACCAAGTACTGTATGGTAAGAGACAACAAAACATGCAAAGCCACAAGCTGGAGTAAAGGTTTGAAGAAGGGTCTTATACTTTTCTTAAAACCTCAACCTCCCAAAAGGCCCCATTTTCTTATCTTCCCCTAAGGAAACTCCTGTGGGTGTATGCATCCCCCAATCTCTACCTCGTATTTAATCCATCCCCTAATAATGCATCTGTGTCACTAAACAAAAGGGCTGAGCTGTGGCATCATCAGTCCTGATCTCAAAATCTCTGGAGCAGCTACTTGAGGTGGGATGGAGTAGAATGGAGGGGTCGGTCAAGATTCCAAAAGGGAAAGAGAAGAGTGAGGCAAAAGACCCCAAGGACTCGCATGTTTGGTTCAGCCTCATTAATAGTGATAAGCAAGGCTGTGTCGAAGACCCTAATTCAGTCATCTGCACTGTTAAACTGTGACAATGGCCCTTGGCATGGGCTGCCCTGTGCCAGCTCTTCAGATGTTGTGCATGGCTCTGTGGTGTCAGGGGAGCTGATGGAAAGAAAGTGCTGAGATTGGGAAAGGGAAGAAAGCCAGCAGAGAACATGCCAGGTTGTGACATGGATGGATCCTGACCTGTGAGAGGGGTGGGCTTAGGAAACAAAGAACGGAGAAAAGAATGACAGTGAGGAAGAGGGGTTACGGTTGTTATCAGATTTTGGCAGCCTTTTCCTGGTGTTTCGGGAGGTGCATATCAAAGAAGGAACCAAAGGGCACGGCCTTGCTTGTGCATCAAGTTGAAGTAAAGGCAAAAAGCCCCTGTAGGGATGAAAGCACCTTCCCTAAATTGTGCATTCCTCTGTTGGTGTCTCTTTTTAGGTTGTTGGAGATATGGGTAGCACATTCTCTTTGCTTGACAGGTCCCAAACTTCTCACTCCCAAGGAGCTCCTCAATTTATACCTTCCCTGCAGCCCCAGGGTGAGACACAGGCAGGAGTTTCTGAGTGCCTCAGTTTCCCACCTCGGTAGTCCGTGACTTTGTTTGCTGTCTTAGGAAAAGTGACATTTATAACTTTCTGTTGTGTTTTGCGCTGTCATTCTTGTCACAGCCACTGCCAAGAGCAAAAGGAAAGGAAAAAACAACCTCTCTTGAAGTGAGATGTTTGCAAGGTTTGTTTCTATAATATTATATTGAATGCAATTCAGGTTGCAAAAGAAAGCATTTATGTAACTCTTCAGAAATTTCATTCAGGAGACTCAGACTGAATTGAAAATATCATTAGAGAACAGCTTGCAGTGCTTGGGAACTGCTGCTTGTAAATATTAGGCAACACTTTTACAGTTTAGTGAAGGAAAAGACAGAAAGAATGTCTTACCAAGATCTAACTGGGTTACATTCTGCAAAGTACCGTGTGCCTTTAGTCCCTTAAGGGACACTGCCACCTAATGAGGCCTTGCTCTGCCCAGCACACACCCAGGGCCTCACTGACCTGGGCCCTGGCTGGGCAGAGTTTTCTGCTGGACCTGGTGTCTGACACCAGAGCAGATACACTGAAGACCCCAAGACTGTTGATTCTGTGGGTCAATAAATAACCCTGGCCCATGTTGTACCGCTGTCCCTTGCTGCTGGCACAGCAGAAAGCAAACAGCACATCAAATAATAATAGAGTGAATATAGAAGAAAAAGTGCACAAGGTGGGGTTTCCCTGAACTGCAAATGCCAGATTTGCAAGTCAAACTTTCATAGTCAAGTCACTCAGATTAAAAAAAAAAACTAAACCAGGCAATACCAGTGACACAGACCCTGCAAGTACAATGCAGAGTACACAGGCAGCAGTAATTCTGGCAGCTCCCAACTTTGGAACACTTCAACCTGACATTTGCAAACCATCCATTTAAAGCACATTTATTTGGTCAAAAATATGCAGTTTCTTCTAACATCCACTTTTCAAAGGATTAATTTTAATGGAAATTTTGTGATATTCTGGGCTCGTCCTTTTCCCTGCGAGGGTGGCAGGATGCTGCCATCTGAATGACAGGAATAACCCTGGATGTTTAGATCCACAATTCCTCTTGCAGTGCAGAGCTGCTCTGGGTTTCAGTAGGTGACAGAAGCCTACAGAAAAGTGAAATGTTTCATATTTTTCTAAATTTAGACTGAATGACCTCCACCATAATTATTTACCATAGTCCTGCTGTGAAGGAATGGTCTGCTGGGATAAAGCACATCTCTGCTGAGCTGGGGGAAGAGTGTTAGCTCAGATTGGCTTTTCTCTTCTTTATCCTTGACGGGGAAAAATTTCAGTCTTAAGTTAGGCATGAGGACAGTGGTGGAAAATCCTCCCTCTTCCCAATACCACAGTTTCCTCAGACAGCTGCCTCAGGAAAAAGTTTCCTCAGTACAATGTCTACCACTGAATTTTTGGAGTCATTCAGGAGAAACTCTTCAGAAAGGTCCCCTGCAAGTAATTCTTTGGTTGCCAGGATCTCCTGCAAACAGGAGCAAGGAGGCTGATTTTTACCTGTTCATACCCCAGGCAAATGGACAAATGTTGTGAGTTAATGAAAAGGTTCTTCTTTAGTTTCAGAGCTTCCTTGTTTATTAAGTGAACTGGGCCTAGATGTTTTAGTTGTCTTTTTTTTTAGTCAGAATTTAGTAGCCTCAAGGTGAAGTCAGAATATGGCACAGTTCTACCTTGCATTTCTCTTTTGGGACAAATAAAACTTGCAGTTTCTTCTACAAATTTAACATCAGCAGAGCTGTCTCGACTGGCTGTGTTTCAGACAGGAGATAGAGGGTCATCTAATTAAGTTTCAGATTTGTTCTAGCCCTGGTTAGATGTTCACATTTGCCTTTTGTGTTTGGATTCATATGCAATTTCAAAGGGGTGTTATGTACGTGACATAATTATGGTTTCCCATGCCTAATCATCACTAATTAATATAACCAGAAGGTTAACTACATAATTGAGATATTATTGCTCCCATGATCTGCTTTTTAATGCACAGGAACCAGACTGATATCATCAGGGAGATAATGATTTAACTCAGCTGAGGTCCCGACTGTGTATTTTTAAATGCAGGTGTACCAATTACGTCATTTTACATCGTAATTATTTTTGGCCAGTCCATGAAGTACTTCATTATGCAGATTAGTGGAAATCTTATGATAAAAAACACCTACAATGTAATTATAGTGTAACTATGCTTTTTGTACTATAAAGGGTACGTGTTTCTTAGAAGGCTGGATTCACCGTGGATGGGAGACATATTTCCTGTCGTTTGTAAGGCCACACCATGAAGTCCATGAGATATTTGTGGGAACAGCTGTTTGTGACTGACTCTTTAGAGAACATTAATCTCAGTGGGTGCTCTACCCCACAATGCAGTATTGCTGGCACTCCTGTCAGTAACCACACTGCTGGAAGAGATGTAGTAAAGAGATACAGAAACTTTAAGAACCAATGGGCTGCCTGTATCCAGCAGTAGCCCCATGCCTGGTGTAAGAGCTCAAGATGGATGGCAGACATCGTACTTTCAGTGCAGACTTTTCTGTTAAAATTTCCCATTATTCCTTCCCTGGAGTTATTCAAATGGAAGGAGGAATCAAGGCAATAGCAGACAAGACTCCAGGAAGTTATTAGCATTTCAGATAGAAGCCATCTAACCTCTTTCAGATGGCAGTTGTTGAAATAATGACTGGTGATCACCTTTCAGTAAATTTGAGATGTCGCAGTGTTATATTAGTGGCCGAGTCATGGAAAATTGCATAAAAAAAGTCCTAGTTCAGACAAGGAAATTATTTTTTTCAAACCTCAGAAGACAAGTGTGAGAGCCAAAGTACAGGCTGTCACCAGTTTACCTGCACATGAAGTATCACAGCATTCTAACCTTTCCTTCAAGCAATGGACTTTCTGATTACAAATGTGACAGAAACATTTCAGGAGTGACTCAGACTTTGGGTCTGTCCTTTTGATGCAGCAGTAAAGCAAATCCCATATGAATCTCATGTTATTCCATCACCCCCTACCTGGATGAGGAGCAAGAGAACGACCCTTTAGAGAAAAGAGACCCCCTGACATAAACCCCTACCCCTCCATGCCTTAGAAATGCAGTGAATCTGTCATTCAGATGTAACAACAGTTCATGTCCCTACTCGTTCAGTAGATCATTAAGGATTTGGAAATACCTTGCCCTTAATTATAAAATTTCTCTTCTTCACTTTTATAAAGGGAAATGGGAATAACAAAAAAACAACCACAAAAAACCCACAAAAAAAACCCAAAACAAAAAAAAAGAGTCAGTAGGGAAAGAAATTGGAAGATTTAAAAATATTTAAGATTACTTTGGATGGGCATCTAACATAAATAATTCATATGAATGGGTTTAGAAATTCTCCATTTTGGAAAGTTCATTTTCCCATAACATGGTGTATTTCCTGACAAGTCTATTCCCAGAAGCAGTAGGTAGGATTTTTTCATTTCTATAGGAAAGAAATTTCATCCAGGAACAATCTCTCCTGGAATTTGAGTAGAAGATTAAAGCCTTTCTGGGATAATCTGCTGCACTTGCACCATGCAACCTGGTCCTGCAACTATGTCCTGGAGTGGTGATGGTTAGGGAGACAAAACTGGACTGGGACTGTCCTCTCCTCAAACACACCTGAGGGGAGATTATCTCTGACCAAGTCCTTTGGGCCTTCTCACACCCGGCAGAAAGGGATGCACAAAGCAGCCCAGCCAAGCTCAGTCCCAGCAGCAGGGTTTGCAGCAGCCAGCTCAGGTGTCCCAAATGTTCCCCCTTCAGCTGAGCGACACAATCTCAATTTCCTTTGCAGGCAGGCAATAGAGAGAAATAGGAAACTCCACAGCTATTTGGACAATTGCTTAGTAGATGTTTGGGATGAGCTGTGTTAATCTCTGGAAGGTTCTATCCATCTCTGAAAAAGGGTGACCTCTTAGATTTTAACACTTTTGACTTAAGGTTTTGTGGGTTTTCTGTGCTAAAAATACGTTCATTCCTAGACCAGGTTATTTAAGGTTCTTTACTGGATGCACTTTTTCTGCATGTTGATATCATTTAGGCTGGACACAAGAAAGAATTTATTCACAGAAAGGGAGATTAGACATTGGAACAGGCTGCCCAAGGAGGTGGTGGAGTCACCATCCAGGAGGCGTTTAAGGAACGACTGGATGAGGCACCCAGGTCTACTCGACGTGGTGGTGTTGAGTCACAGGTTGGACTCAATAATCTCAGAGGTTTTTTCCAACCTAATTGACTCCGTGATTCTGTGATTCTGTTATATACATAAGCTCTAAGACACAGACATATGGATGCAAGCACAGCAGATATGCACAGACTGCCTCGAATCCCTTAGAGATGGAATCCCAGCCCTTCTTTTCCTGTAGAGACTCTTCAGAAGGTCTCTTATCAACCCAAATGTCATCCTCCAGGGATCGTGGGGCTGCAGGGCTGCAGGTCAGTGACTCTGAGGCTCAGCACAGGTTGAAGCGTTCACCCTTGGACCACTGCCCAAGCACAGACCACCACTGCCAGATCTTCTGTAATGACAGAGCAAATACAAAATACATTCTTTGGGCTTGTTGCTTGAGAAAAGTCAGGTAAACTCTTCATCCTTCTGACTCTAGTTGGAACTCAATTAACCCATTTGTCCCAAGAAAAGTCTCCAGATACTGTTGTCTGTTATTGTTGTTATTGTTATTAAAACATCTCCCTCAGCTCTCCATCTGCAGCTAACAGGCTGGTATCTGTCATTTGAACTGCTTCTAATTTCTTGCAAGCATTTCTAAAATCCTTTGGAAAATGTGGTTTGATAAAAGAGAGCACGATTCAAGCTAAAAAGTCAGAGGCTGAAAAGAATGGTTTGCTTTTGCGCTTCGAATGTATGATTACTACTGAATCAATATACCAATTCAGTTCTGATAGAAAAGGATATTTCCTCTTCAGGTGCTTCACACATTTGTCTGAACACCTCTTGCTTTCATTTTTCTACCTTTTCATGGCAATGCTCATTCCTGCAACTGGGTTATTTAAGGTTCTTTATTGGAAGAACACCTTTTCTGCGTGTTGATCTCGCTAAAGCAGGAGTTTCATTCCTTGTGCTTTGTATACATCGATGCACATCACATTTACCTTTGGCAATTTGGGCTGGAAAGGAGCTGCATCATGGCAGAAATTATTTAGCTCCATGTGTATCATCCTTAAAAGGGCAGTGACAAATCCAGCCTCAAATAGCACCAATAGCAATTCCACAACCTGCCTCGACAGCTCGTTCCAGGGATTAAAAGCCAGACATTTATAAAGGTATTTCTTAACATTTCCACTGCTGCAGTTTGCACCTATAACTCCAGGGTCTTTCTGGCCCGACTGTGGAGTGTAATTTTTCACAGTATCTATGCATATGCAAATACTTTTAGGATATTTTCTATTTAGGGCTGTGCTTATTTCAGTTTGGATATAATTTCCTGCCAGATCTTCTTCTCCCAGATATTTTACTATTAGTTCACACTTTCCTGTGAGCTCCATACACACAGGAAGATTGATGGTGGCTTCTGCTTTCTGCAGGAGCACGGTGGATCTGCAGGAAAGAGAAGCTGTGGGGTAGGCTGAGGATGTGTCCTGGGTTCTTTGGTGTGTAGTGGAAAAATTCAGCCTTGCGCTGCTGTTTCTTTTCAGCTGGGAAGGAAAGGTGGGCTCCGTTACTCGAGGAAGCACAGAGCGAATACTCTATGCTCCATCAAGCAGGCTGTCTGCTCACCTTAGATACCGTGATCCTCTGCAGGGAAATCCAAAATTGTGCCTCTGGGTTTTGGGCAAAAATGAAAGGCAGCAAATGGATTTGTTTTTCTCCTGGAATACATTTTGTGTGCAAATCATCCCTGGAATTCACTGTTGTGAGATATGGTTGTGGCTCAAAATTCAGCCTGATGAAGAAAAGTTCAGATTTTTACACAGCTAGCTAAAACATCTTCATTATTTTAAATAATATTACAACACTAAACCATAGCCATAAGGAAGAAGCATAAAAATTAATGACCATGCTAAAAAACCTGGTTCAAAATTGGGTACAAAGAAATTTCACTTGTGAAGACATTTTCCCATAGCTGCCTTCTTTTAGTCTGATAATTTTCCCCTGAAGAGTTCGAAAAAGGATACAGAACTCAATAGACCATTTGCCAAATGTTCTAAATCAATATTTATCTGCTATATTCATCTGCAATGTTAAAAACTTTGCATAGAATCAAAGGCTTAAGGAGTCTATTGCAAATACCAAACGAACTAAAAAGACTTTACTCAGTATTGTATCATTTATACGTCCTTTGTGCTGCCACTAGCTAGTTGAGCTTTTAATAATTCAGTTTTATCTTTCCATTTCTGATCCTTTTTCACTCCATTTCCTTCCCCTGAAGTGACTTCTCCTCTCCGGTGGGATAACTGCCTGCAGTCACATCCAGCACGCAGGACCCACACTGACACAGGGCTCACTGCTCCCTGAGCAGTGACAAATGACAGCAGCAGCCCACGTTATTCGTGCCACCGCCATGTGCCTGCGTTCCTGGCCCTTCAGAGGAAGGCATTCCCAGGTATGACAGCTGTGACTTTCCATGTGTTGGTCCTGCTGGATGTGGAGAAACAGGTCACTTTTCATCCACACTCCTCTGATGGTGAGATGAGGAAGGAGATGCTATTTTGGATGCCCAAAGTGGCAGGGAGAGCTGCAGCAGCTGAAGATGCAGGCATGGGGCTGAATAGGGTGAAAACCTCAGGCCTTTGCAGCTGTGGATCACTAAAAACGCTCTTTAGTTTTTGTTCTGCAAGAGTGAGCACACTGTCCTCACTGTCTTGGCTGGTTTTCAGTGAGGATAATTGCATTTGTCTCTTCCTCTGATTCCCCCTGCTGTGCAGGTCAGATGCAGTGCTGGTGAGCAGTGCCTGGCTCCAAGCACTGTGCAGGTGCTGCTCTGGTAAGCAGATGCTGGTTTTTACCCAGACGTGGCTGTATTTCACTGGTGAATGCAATGGCCACATTCTGTGTAAAATCATTCTGAGTTCCCTGAGAACACGTAGCTGTGCCTCGGCATGTTGTCCTTGCATTTTCCTGCAGTCAACTCTGGCACTTCAGCACTAGGAATTTTTTTTTTTCTCATCCTCTATATTCCTAAGGTCCAAGGAGGCAAATTCCTTTACAGCCTGAAATGACACAGACCTGCCCTACCCACATATCCCGATCCATATTCAAATGCAAATTTGCCCTGGAAATGTTAAATACCACAGATTTTCCTCATGTCATGAACTCCACTGCTGTTGATGTTCTGCTTTTAAGAAAACTATTTTGCTAGCATTGCCATGAGCCCATTTAGTACGATAGCATTTTGCAAACTTTGCACAAACTCAGAAACTGCAGCTATGACCTACTAGATTGCTTTATAGAGGGGGGCCTAGTGGCAGATTACTGCACCTGGTGACACCCTGGAGGGTGAAAAATTCTGTGTTTCTTTAAGTTTCTAGTTGATATTTTTGCTGTTACTGTTGAGAAATTATTATCCTCCAGGGAGGACATAGAGTTGCAAGAAGCTGAAGGCAGGGAGGTGTTCTGCATACTGAGTGCAGAGCAATGAAACCTCCTGTCCTTCTACCGTAAGTGGAAACTGCTCCACACAAAGTTTTCTGTTCATGCAATTTAAACCTTCTAAAACTAGACTGGGAGACCTGGGAACAAAAAGCCTGTTTGTGCTTAGAGTAGGTACCACTGTGTCCCGGTTTGAGACAAATCTGGGAGGAAGGCTCTGGGAGGAAGGCTCTGGGAGGAACGTCTCCTCTATAGAAGGCAGGTTACAGCCACCCCTCCCCCACCAGGCTCGGGAACAAAATTCTTCAGAGGAAAGTGAAAAAGGGAACAAACCTATTGATTTAAAAAACACATGGGAAAAGAATAATTCTAAATAATAAAACCTCTCGCCCTGGAGAGAAAACTTGGGAAGATTTTAGAGTCCTTTCTGTGTGTGTGGCTTTCTCTTCTTCAGAGCTGTGAGCAGTTGGCTTGGGCCCCTCCGGGCCGAGGTGTGAGGCCTCCCAGTGAGGTTCTGATGTTCTGGTGTTCTGAACAGTCCAGAAGAGAAGAAGAAGAAAAAAACAAAGTCCCAGGGAAACGAAGGAGTTGAACTCTCCATCTCTCTCTTCTGAGAAAAGGAGCCAAGAGCCGGGGAAAGCAGGAAGGTGCTTGCCTCTGCTCTGCAGCAGCAGCAGCTCTCTCTCCCTGTGTCCTTGAACACAAAAACTGTTTTGAAAAGTTCATCTGGCTTTTTTCTTTCTCTCGCACCCAGTTTTAAAGACACAGAAAGGCACAGGAATCATGTCTGGTCATAGAGCAGCAATAGGGAATACACATCATAAAGTCACCCCAAGACACACTGCAAAAGGAAACTGTGCAAAAAGCAAAACCCAAACCCATTTAAAGCACAATCTTCTCATGGCAGAAGCTGAAAGAGAAGGCTCCAAAGGAGAGATGCTGACTACTCTACTGAAAGCATTACCAGAAAGTGCCATGTTGGAGCTGTACAAAGCTGAGCATTGTGGAAAAAGAGCCACCAGTGCAAACATCCCTCCCATCACACTCCCAGACAACTTCAAGACACCATTTTTTGGAGTGGGAGCCACTGGACTCACGTTATCTTCTACTGCAAAAGTAGAATCAGAGAATCACAGGATGGTTTGGATTGGAAGGAACCTCAAGGATTATCTGGTTCCAATTCCTCTGCCATGGCCAGGGACAGCACCCACTAAACTGGGTTGCTCCAAGCCCTGTCCAACCCAGCCTTAACACTTAACACTGTGGGGCAGCCACAGCTTCTCTGGGCAACTTGTGCCAGGGCCTCACCACCCCCACAGGGAAGAATTTCTTTCTACCATCTAATCTAACTCCACCCTCTTTTGGTTTAAAGCCATTCTCCCTTGCCCTGTCATTACATGCCCTTGTCAAAATCCCTCTCCAAGCAGCTCAGTGCCTTTTGTATTCCTTTATGTGGACTTTCAATGGCTCTCCCATCAGAGCTAGGAAACAGTAAGAACTTTATCATGCAGTTAGCCTGCTTTTAAATGAATAACCTTGGTAGGATATTGAAGTAGGGAAGGCTTTACTAATCATAGATGGAGATGTTCTAACTCTTTCTTAGGTTATTTGGAGTCAGGCAACGCAGTTAATGAAGCAAGTCTCAAAAGATCTCTCTTACGTGGATTTTGACCTCTAATATACTGATTCTTTCCCTGAAGGGAAAGTAATAGAATCCCTTTATGGACTATTTAAAAAAAAAAGTGTAGAAATTTATGATGATTTTAAAATTGGTCAGGAGGTGTTAAAGTAATTGGTGGTCAAGGACAGACAAACAAGACCAACTGCATAAACATAGAAAACTGGGCAAAAGAAGGCAAAAATGTCAATCCATTTATTTAATATTAAAAAAGCCAAAAACTGTATATGTGGTTCAGTTTTATAGCAATGAAATTGATAAATCTTAACTTAAACTCGGGAGTTTTGTTCACGAGTTGAAAAAGACACTTGCCAGCTTTTCAATTTCTAGAACATTGTCAGTGCTCCAGGAGACCTTTTCTTGTCTTTTGTGACCTCCTTTACCCGACCCTGTCAAGTTTGCATTGCACTTCCCTAGGACCTGCCACTGTGTTGCCAAATACACGGCAAATGATGCATTCCTTAGGAAATCTTATATTTTAGCCACTGCTAAATTCTCCTTGGGCTTCATTCAATGTTTATTTGAAAAGACGAACATTCTTTTAATTTCATCAATCAGTGACACAAATGTCCCGTTCAATGTCTTTTCCTGGAGCACATTGCAAGGTTTTTAATTCCCAGAGGGGATTGTTTTACCTGACGTTAGTAAGGAAAAGTGAAAGCACCATGGAAATTGTTGAAAAATAGAGACTTTTTTTAACCTGCAGATCAGGTTCTTTCACTTTTCCCTCAGCAGTGTGTGGAACTGTGAACTGATCTGCTATTAGCTTAAATAGGCAAATGGAGTACACAGGTGACATTGGAAACCCCTCAGCCTTCAGGTGCTCCTCAAAAGAGGTGCCTTCCAGCTTTTCCATCAGCTTTTTTTCCACCATCTCCTCTGAATTAATTCAAGTACCTTAAAGTTTTCAATTCAAATATCACCGAGTTCCAGCAAAATTAAACAGTTATTTCTCATAAATTCATTTGAAAACAAATGGTCAAGAATGATGTCAGTAGTTCAAGTGTAGTAAACTTTTTATTTCCTAGGAAAAAGAAGTGATAACTTTCTAGTTTTCATAATTTTCAAATTACTTTCCTATCTAAAACCTCACTTTACATTTCCTCTGGGGGAAAAAAAAAGGAAATGGAGAAAAAAGGGCAAGAAAAAAATCAGAGTGTGAGGAAATGAGTAAAGGGAAACATCCAGTCGCTCCTTTACCTTTTTAAATTGTCAGCACAAAGCAAAGAAAATAATACATTTTGTTAGGTAAAAGATTTAAGCACAAAAGTTCCAACAACTTTATTTTCAAAAAACTTAATGGCAGCAAATGTTTTAACACCCTAAAGCAAGCATCTATCTCAAAAAAATCATTAAATTTTATGCCATAAAATGATTTTTAAGTGTGCCTGATATTATGGGAAATATGTCTTATTAGGTAAACCTGATTTTTAAAAATTAATCTCCAAGCTTATAGGAGAAAAGAAACCATGCTGATATAGTCTATTTAAATAATGGTAATTTGATTTACTCCTGCACAACATTTTGATACATGCACGTATTTGTACTACATTAAATCATCGTAGCTTATATTAAATATAATAATGAAATATTAAATTGTAAATGCACGCTCTTCCTGCTGGAAAGACATAAATAACTGGGAAAAAAAAATCTGCTATGGTATTCAACATCTTTCCCCGTGTTCTGGAATGAAAAAGAAATCAATAGTAGTAAACTTCTTGGATAATGCAAGGTTTGGCAGATAAAAAATAATGAAAACGCAGCCCAAGCACATCGTTAAGCAGCTCATTTTGTCAACATGTGCTCCATCACAGTTAAGTGCTGGATTATGCATCTAGAAACAAAGAATGTATTCACATTTGCAAGATGAGCAATTGCACCCGTAGAACAAAAACCAATGAGATCACAGTAGATAACACAATGAATGTGAATTCCCAGTGTGCTGCTGCTGCGAACATGGGAGGAAGAAATGGGGAAAGTCTGTGAGGGAAGGAATGGGAAGGTGACATCAGTTAGGAGAACAACTTTTGGAAGATGTTGGTTGGCGTTTTGTGTGGACTCACCTGATGAAATGCAGATGTCTATCACATATGCAGCATCTCTGTGCATTTCAAAACAGTCAGGAAAACTGGAGTCCACGGGGAGGAATGGGATGTTCATGTAGCACTCAACAGCTGTGCAGGGCAGGTGGAGATGGCATAGCAGGAGCCCCATATCTGGAAGCTGCAGGAAAACCACTTGATACGAGAATAAGGACACAGTTCTTTTATGTGGAAAGCAATTCATCACTGGGCCAGTTCTTCAGGGCTTGATGGACTCTGTATGATTAAAAAAATTAAGACCAAGGCTTCATTTCGTAGTGTGCAGGTTAGATCTCAAAGCTGTGATTTTGATGCAGAAATGAAAGGTTGCAGTGATTTGGCACATGATGGAAATAGTTTTCCCTAGTTCTCAAAACCCATGAAGCTTCTGTTATGGAAAAACATGAATTTTGTCTTCTGTCTGTGTAACAAATCGGATTTGCTTATGCCCAACCTAAATTTTCAGCTTCTCAGCTTTATCTCACTATTCCTATTTTATGCCCGCCTTTAGGGAACTTTGGTTAATTGTCTTTATTCACCAGACTCCTACAAATATTCTTGCAGAATAGTCTTATGCTCATATCTCTGTTGCATATCCTTATTTTGCAAGACTGATAATAAAAACCATTCTGCTATTTCATGGCATTTTGTAGGACTGTCACGTCACCACCAAAATCCAAATTAACTTCCAAAATCTTTCTTAGAAAATTTTGAGAAGTGCACAAGGTCCACTGACCACTTGATATACACAAGTGTTTCGGTGTTTTGCTTCATTTGTTCTAGAAAATTTCTAACTCACACAACAAACTCTTCCAGGCCTACATGTTTTTTGCTCATACGAATTCAACATGTGCAGAAAATTCTGGAAAGCTGTATTGCTCACATGGTTCACTGGCTTTTGACCCCATTTTGCCTGAATTCATACAACAGCAGGACTCCATGAGATGTTCATCACAAGGATTTTCTCTGATGAAGGCATACTGCATGTCTTCTATTGTTTTCTGTTTTCATATCACTTCCTGCTACCCACTGGTCTTGAAAACTTCGGTCTTCCACAAACCCTTCCAACGTTTCTACCTTGTGGCTGTCCCAACAGAGAGCTGGTGGATGCTCATGCATCCGATAAACCACGTGCTGCCTCTCAGCACAGAGATTAATTTCACCTGCTTCCCTTATCTGGTACCTTGTTAATGATATTGCTCTTTAATACTGATATTTGCTTTTTCCTAGACATGAAAGCTGGTTTTTCTGGTTAGCAAGTGCTGCACTCTACCTCTTAGGGTCAGCAGAATGATTAGTTCTTCACATCTTCAGTCCTTTGACACCCTTTTTTATGTCTTTCCAGTACAAACTGGCAGCGATTCAGTGAAGCTGCCCCTTCACACTGCTATGGTGCACGAGAAGGCTGAGTATTTTGGATTTATGAAATACAGTGAAGGAATAAGTCTCAGTAAGAGCTCAAATTCAAGCTCTTCTTCATCCTAATGGTAGCACTTCCTTCTTAACACACTTTCTGGTTCTATGATCATCACAGCCTGGATTTCACAACCGATTAGAGCCCATATACAGAGACTCAGATTCTAACATGGGGCAGGAATAGGCTACTGAAAGTTTTCTCTCGTCGCAGCTCTCCCTTTATGGCTTTCTTTTGGTAGCTTGAATTCCTCAGATCGATGCTGGGTACTGGATTTCCAGTATAACAGATTCAGTCAATATCCAAACCATTTGGGAACCTAGTACTTTCTGGAAATCAGAAACTGCTTCTTAGTGCAGTCTATCTTTAGAACTACTAGCAGTAGGGAGCAATTTTAAAGGGAAATGGAAATAAAGCAGTTATATTGCTTTTTTTCCTTTTTATCCCTGTTATGGCAATTTTACTTTCTGCTGACCACCTCCTGGAGATATGGTCATATTATTTCCCTGCTTCCTCAGATTCCTCTAGTCATACCTTTTTTTCCACACTGTGTTTTTGCCTTCTGTACTCCAGGCTTCCTCTGGTCAATGCAGTTCATCAAATATTCTTTCTTTATCCTTTCTTCCCACAACCTTCTATGCCCTTGGCTCCTTAGAATGAAACTGAGGTCTTTCTTTTCTCTCTCTTTTCAGTTACAGCATTTGATTCCTATTTGCATCGAGTGTATGACATGTGACCATGAGCTTCCTCGAACCGCTTTGCAAATCACTTCTTTGGTTTTCCTAAGGAATTCAGGATAACAGTGTTTGCCCACACTTCTTCTTACAGGCAGCATCCTTGTAAATCCCTCTGTGCCAGATGCCTGCTGCCTGCGCCGGTAATCCCCACACGGGGTGACATTGTCAAACCATAATCCATAGTCTCCTTGTTGCCTCTTCCTATTTGCTAACGCTGTTCTTTTAATAGTCAAACACAGTAATCTTCCAAGTGACAACTGAGGCCTCAGCTTATCTGCGTGGAGCAGCAGAGGATCCTAGCAGTCAGTAAGGCTAGAAGGGGAATTTGCTCCCAGCCCCACCCCAGCAGTGCTGGGATATGTGCTGCCTGCTCACCCAGGGCCTGGTTTGTAGCGTCTGCCCACCCCAGCTCCAAGGATCTGGGAAAACTCAGTTTCGTGTGAGGGGTGGGAGTAGGACAGTTGTGAGGAGCGCTAAAGGACCTGACTGGCTAGAAGGTACTTGGCTCTCAGCATCCTGACTCCTTTTCCTACATCTTTTGAAATTTTCTCATTGCTCTTCAGATAATGTAATTGGTAAAATGAGCCTGGCTATGCTGTTCATCTGCACTTTTTGGGTTTTCAGGGGTGAAAACTTGCCATGGGCTGCAGTAGTTGTGTTCCTGATTGCCCAGGTGGAGTCTCTTCCTGCTCCTTCAGACAGAGCCCAGCTCGTAGGTTTTACCTGTCTTTTAAACCCCCATCTCATGTGATCACAGGTAAACAAATTGCTCCAGGAAGGTCCTCCATTGGCTGGACTGAGCTCTGAAGAGCCCCACAATGCCTGTGTCAGGAAGAACTTGCTAGTTTGGTCCTGGTAAGAGCAGAGAAATGGGAGCATCATGAAATAGGAGAGCTCCTTGTACCAGATACTGCTAAATACTTGATTAAAATGTATCTGTATTTTTTGTGTTAGAAAAAAATATATTGCTGGCTTTGTAATCAGGCAAAATATGTAAGTGGTGTGCTACACAAGGGGCTCCTCTAGTTCACCCTTCATCAATCTTCCCCCATCCCAAAACTCTTCTCAATAAATCAGTGTGGAAATGGCAGAAATCATGCCCTTTTCATGCTGGCTTCTCATCGTTATGGTTGAATTCACAGGATAAGTCCATCAAAGTCAATGGAATTGCCTCAAAAATTAATTTGTCTGGGATATCTTGCAGCAGATGGGCTGTTGGCTTCTGCTTTTATTATTGCTGTGCTCCTAGCATGTCCCTATTGTGTGAGATCCACGCCAGGCTCTGAGGACCCTGCAACACAAAATCGTTCTGGAGACTGAGAGAAAGGAAAACTGAAAGATTTCATCAGTGCCACAGAGGAGACCAGGCTTTGGAAGTTTAACCTGTCCCTTGTGGCTCCCTTGCACGGTCCGGTTTGGGACCACGCCACCCAAGTGCTATAGAACCCAGGTGGGAGTAACCACGGAGGAGGCCAGATGTTTGCTTGGGAAGGTGCCCAGGGCCTGCATGAAATGAGAGAAGAAGCCACTAAAGCTACTTTCTAATTTGATTTACTTGTGGTTGAAATATTTTCTTTCACTACAAAGCATTTGTTTGCAATAGATGCAGCTGAATTGGGCTGTAATAAGCCCATGGGTTACTTGGCTGAGGAGGGTGTTGCTGCAGAGGTGGAGGTGCATTGCACCACTGAGGTAGAGCTGTTTCCTTCATGTCTGGCCGTGAGCCACCACCCAAACTCTGTCAGGAGGACTGAGACAGCTGCTCTAATGCTATATATGTCTATACTATGCACTCTGGGACCTCCATTCAAGGGCAGATTTGCATTTAAGGAGGATAACAGAGGGTAGCAGCTGGCTCATCTGCTGGTCTACACCCAGACAGGCTCACCCAAAGAGCTACAAGCAAGACAGAATAACCATATCCACTTTGGAGAGCCATAATGTTACTGGGAAGGTCAGAGTCTTGCTGGAAATACCTTAGGCACACTAGACATTGGCTGATAAAGGTGAGTAGAGGAAAATTCTCTTGCTCAATGAAAAGATAAATAAGCAAGAGATGAGCTCTGGTTGCCAGCAGAACTGCTACAGGCACCAGCTTCACCAGAGAAGTAGCAACAGCAATGGCAAATAGTTTAATAATCCCTAGCTGATACCAGCATCCTTCTGTTCAAGTCTCTAACTGAAGTCACAGAAGAGTTAACCTTGGCTGGGTTATAAGATCAGCAGTGTCCTGGAGAGACTTGCACTGAAAGAATATTTACTGTCACATATGTGAGTAGGAAAATCACATCAAATTCTTATCAGAAAGTTGGCATATGGCATTTCACAGATAAACGAGCATTTATAGGAATGGAATATGCCAAAGGTGAGATATAAGGGCTGAGCCTTTGTAAGAGAACTCTCTTTTTCATATCAGGAACAGGTGCAAAGTGCATCCAGAGTCACCAGTGGGACGAGGTCCCCAAGGCCATAGTGTACTCTGGAGCTATGGCTATCCAGGTACCACGGATTTGTCGTATTCTTCCTTAGAATACACAGTTCCGCTGCCAAGAGCCTTCACACCAGGCAAGGCACTGCTCCCCCAGAAAACACCAGCAGGCAGTTTTGCACAGCTGTTCCTGCCTCATGTAGTGATTTTGTGAAGAGACTCTCATTTTTTGGTTTAGTGGCTGCCAGCACATCTGGGACGGGCAAACAGCAGCCGTCATTGCAAGACTGTTGATAAGGCTTTATCCTGTTTCATCCTCCAGCATTGCAATGTATTTAAGTAAGAAAAACCTCCAAAGTTACCACTTAAATATGGATTAAATACAGATTTGCTCCTTTAAGCATGTTTTTTTGAGTAGATAAGGAGGTTAAAACTTCTGGGTTTTTGATCTGAGAACTGAGCCTGAGACACAGAGCAAGAAACAATAAGCTCCTTTATGCTCTTCTGCCAGTAACACCTCCTTGTATGAAAATGAAGCATCTATCTAATAGGGAGAAAGTGTGGTGAGAAATAATTTAGTTGAAAGGGTGTCCTTGAGTGGGTGAAGATATTCAAGATGAAGCTCAGGATAGGAAAAAAAAAAAACCAAACAA
>VZTA01017448.1:73899-193114 GCA_013398855.1 Mohoua ochrocephala
CTCCTCTCCTCTTTCTCTTTTGTCTTAGAAATCACTATAAAAATCTAGGAATAACAGTCCAAGAATTCCAGAGTTTAAGTTCTGCTCGAGAGCAAAATAATGTGATTCATCTTTAATTGCCATAAACATCACCCTTAGCGGAACTAGATGTCAAAATTTTAAATTCCCTAATCAGACTGGAATTTAGTTACTTTATCCAATGATTGGGAAAATGATCTTAAAATAGAAGTAACTATATAAATACGAGTTTGTATTTCTGAGGATAAAGAGTTTTGTTTCATTTGTGAGAGCTTTGCATTTTTTTTTTCTGCAGCTGAATCTGAGCTCTGACAAAGTAGGAACATGCTCTCTGGGCTGATTAAACCAAGCAAATTTCACAGCGTCGGCAGAGCGGGGCTGCAGGTCTCCCGATACAGTAGCGGTGCTTGCTGCACTCCCAAGAGGTGGGAGAGTATTATTTCAGGTTTGCTTGAGGCTGGGGTTTTTATGAAGGTTTTTAATGCGACATTGTGTTGGTGTGTGTTGAGAGATCCTTCCTCCATGAGGAAAAGCAGCTGACACTGGCAGTTTTCAAGCAAAACTCTTTGTAGGGCAGAATACCAAAAGCACCGTTGTGTTTTTCTGATGTGACCTCCCTTCCAGGACTGACAACAGAAATTCTTGCATTTCTGGAACCAAGTGAATAAGGCAGGAAAAAAATGAAAGACAGAACGTTTTCATCCTCCTCGTGCCGTTTCTTACCTTAAGTCCACTGAATTTGGTGTGAGCCCTCGATTCACAGCCCTTGCCAAAGGCATAGACGAAGATTTTTTTCAAGATGGTACCCAAAAATAAGTGAAAACATCTGAAAATGCAGACTGCAGTCTTATTATTCCCCAAGGACACTGCATTAGGTCCAAGAGAAGGAAAATAGTAAATAGGCAGATGGTAGCTGGCAAGGAATGTGACCATGAGGAATAAACACACTCATGAGAGGATAGGAGCAGGGAGAAGCCCGGGCAGCAGGTAGAGTTCCTGTGAGTTTGTCAGTAATGACACTCCAAAGGAAACTTGGCTCTTGCAAAGAGGGGAAAAAAACAAAAAAGCAAACCAAAATAGAGAAGGAACTTGTATAAAGAGGAGAAGGATAAGCCAAAGGGAAAGGAAGACTGAGTTTATTTAAGAACAGGCTATGATGAAAGAACAGATAGAGATGGAGGTGATGACAACGAGGAAAACACATTCCAGGCTTCTCACCACCTCAGAGCCTGTAACGCTGACAATCAACAGACACATGCTGAAAACCAAAATCCCACCTTTGTCATCACTGCTTGGATGTTTCCCCACTTCCAGCACCTGTTGGTATAACCATTCCCCCTGCAGACCCTGGGCTGAGGCTGCAGGACATCCCAGTCATTGCTGGGAAATGCATTTCTTCTTTCTGATGAGAGTTCATTTCTCATTAATTCCTACTTGCACGGCATTACACCTCACTCCTCTAATGATTACACAGTCCTTACTCAAACAGAAAAGCAACTCTAAAGTACTTCATGCCTGTGCAGGGAAAAAAATGAGGTTGAAGTTGGTATGACCGGATATTGTTCCTTCCCTGATGCACAAACTCTTTTGATTTTTGATATTTTATTCCCTTTGCCTCATTTTTTATTTTCCTCAGAGCTCGATACAGAAACTTTCTCCTTCACTGGGTTTTGAAGACAGAAAGTCATCAGGAACAGCCTCTGAATCAGACCCCTTTTTTCAGCTCATGGCTAGTTTCCATGAGATGGAAACATATCATATGTATTCAACACCTTCCTCTGGTGCACCCTGAGGCTCCACCTCTTCTCTCCTAACTTCAGACACTCATCTGAGATTCTGCTTGCCCAAGGCTCTCTGTAGCCAAAGGCAAAGAGGAATCCCCAGCAGGTGTTCCTGATCTCAGTAACCACTCTTCCCAGTGATTACAAGGAAGACCAGTGCAAAAAAACCTGATGTAGGTGCCTCTTAATTGCCTAAGATTGGGTGGGGTGAAGCCAGGAAGCAGCATGTAAACTAAATGTCACACTCCATGCAGAAGTTATGCAGGTATTGTGCCCTTCCCACCTCTGGGCTCGTGCTGGCCTAAACTGGATGAGCCTTTCTTTGAAACCATGCAATACAACAATCACCTGTTAGATCTGGTCTCTTTCAGCACTGACCATCACTTGTTACTCCATCACTACTCACACGAGTATCTGCATCTTGTCTTCCTTTTTGTTATTGGATTGCTATTTTCATAACAATTTTCACTGGGACTTCTTCTGTCCATGAAAATAATTCTGTTGAGTTTTGCTGGTGGCATTTTTGAGACACAGTCAGCTCAGGCTAGGAGAAAACAGGCGGAAAAGAGTTGATCTCCTTCACAGTGAGACAGAGCCCCCACCACTCCCGGTAAACTGAAGGTGGTCTCTTATTCTTTGGTCTCTCTAAAATGTTTTTTCTTCTATTTTTGAATTAATGAATTATGTACAACTCCGAGCAATGAAGCTGGAACATGGGAGGATAAAATATGAGAGAAAACTCTCATCTAAGCTTTTCTGTAGAACTCTGAGATAATGGCATTCAGCATCATTCACCACAAACTGAAAATTCCGTAATTTATCACTTTAATCCATTTCTTTGTTGACAGTTTTTGCCAAAAGGAAAAAAATATCTACCGATTAGCTATTTGGCTGGCTTGACTAGGAATAGTTCTAGTTAACCATAGAGTTAAGTTCTCTAACACCCTGGGGGAGATCTGGTGCTATTTATCTCTCATGGAAGAATGTATAAATGCAATGGACTAAAAAATACCTCAACACGTCTGTAGTCTTGCAAAACAGCACAAGTTTTTGACTGCCATGTAGTCAAATCACATTATTAGCAAAGGTGCAATCCCTTATGTAGTTGGTAAAATTTATATCGAATTTCTTTCTTTATTTTTTTTTAATTTATGCCATACTTTGAGAGGCCAAGCAAAAATTTCACTTTTTATGAGCTGAAAATTGGGATGGGAGTAATCACGTAACCTTAGCTGGCCTCACAAGGGAAATTATCTTCTCTCTATTTAGTGCTAGTGAGAACTTGCCTTATTTGATTGTGTTGCGCTAATTGAGGAAACCTAATTTAAGAAAGCTGGTCTGTAAAATCCTGCTACTTTCTTTTAACTTCAAGGTGTTGGTGTTTCTCCTAAGAATGAAGCCAGCACATAAATTTATGCTGTTGTAATTTTATAACGGATGTCTCTGGCAGATGGCACATTTTAACAAGGTTGAAAAATCCCTACGGGCTCAAAAGAAGAACTGAGAACATAACAAACATTTCATAAGGAAGCTAAATTCAATATATTTAAAAACAAAAGAAGACTTTTTCCAGTAGCCAACCTATATACCTATGAATGTTTTTATTCTCAGGGGTTTTTAAAACAAAACAAACCCCAACCATTTTAAGTTTGCTTGAAAATCTTTTTACTCTCCTCTGGGTTGTTTTTCATGAATGTTTTTACCTCTGGTTTCCGCCATAAACATGCTTGAAGAGTTCTGTACAGAATTACTAAAAATGACAGTGTATTTATATTGCCTAAGGGATGTGACAGAAAAAAATCACCCCTTCCCTAATTTCCATCAAGACAGACTCATCCTTGGTGCAACTCCTTGTATGACTAGGGACCAACTTTGAATAAAATGAAGCTGAACCAATGGAGGTCTTTCGCAGAGGAGCGAATCCAAAGTAATTTAAGAAATTGTAGCAGATGTACTTGGGTTTAAGACAGTATAATTGAAATGACAATTCAGAGAAGTATTTAAGCACAGACATAACTCCATCTCTGTTCATGCTTAGCTTTATACATGCATTAAAATCCAATCACTTAAATACATGCTTAAATATTTCCACCCGGGATTCTTTCTTGAATCACAGCCTAGACTCTAGAGCAATGTTCACGTTTTATGATGTGCAGTATATTTAAGTAATGTCACACTTCACAGGCATTCAAAATGGGAAACTTAAACTGGTACTGATGTTTTAGAACAACCTTCCTGTTTATTATGCAGATTTGGCTTCTGTCTCTGTGTTTAAGACCATTTTAACTTTTCTTTTCTACTAAAAATATAATTCAAATTACTTGTTTTCTCCCAGACAACTTCAGTTACTTCACGCTGTGTTTTGAACTCTTAGTCAATAGGTCTGGACAGCCCCATGAAAGATGGCAAGGAAAATCATGGCCTATAAAAAAGATGGGGACAGATATTTTATGACTGGACAAGGAGTAATGGTTTTGAACTGAAAGAGGGCAGATTTAGATTAGATATAAGGAAGAAGTTTTTTAGAGTGAGGGTGGTAAAACACTAGAACTGGTTGCACAGGGAGGTGGGGGATGCTCCATTCCTGCAAACATTCAAGGTCAGGTTGGATGGGGCTCTGAACAACTTGATGTAGTTGAAGATGTTCCTGCTCATGGCAGGGGAGTGGATTAGACAACCCTTAAAGGTCCCTTCCAACCCAAACAATGCTGCCTGGTGAACAATGTACACAGAATTTCAAAGCTCTGTTGGAATACCTTTTCAAGTCCAACGTGTTATCTATTGAGATTGGCCACGTTTGTTCCGCATCCAAGCATTTACAAAACTCTCTCTTGAAACACATACTATGTCAATTTACTTTTTCTAAGACTCTGAACTGCAAGATTTGTGATACTTTTAAATTTCAGATCTTGCCTACACATCAATGTTCACCAAAACACTTCTGAGAGATTAAGTTCTTTAAGATCAGCCGTTACAGAGAAGAGAATATGGAAAAATAATCTATACCCTGCATACTGTCTAGCATGATGAAGGCTTTGGATATTATTTTGAAGTAAATAAGCCATAATAATTACAAAATCACTTCTAAATATTTCTCATTAAAAAGATGTCCCTATATCAGCTATTTGGAGGGTCTCCTTTTTCTCTCCAGTGCCCAAAGAGAGAGCAGGGATGATCATTTGGAACTAGATTCCTCTTTTTTGGATGAAGACAGGGAAGATGACTCCCAACCACCCTTGATGTTATCTTTGCCATGGACTCATCCATTACTGCAGTAGAGACCTCTCTATTTCCAGGCACTTCCAGACGCCCTGAGATCACAAGCTGAGAAAATGTGACATGAAGTCAGGCTTCATGATGGCATTTATGCAAGGCACTTTGGGGGATTTGCATTTATGTTCCTTCATTTTTTCTTTCTAAAGCCTCACTGATCAGAAAATAATTTGTTCAAAGCATTCTCAGCTGAAGAATTTCTGTGTGAGAGCACATGCTTTTCCCCCCACGGTAATGATTGTTTGACAAAAACTAAAGAAAACATTTGACTCTGCTTTTCATCAAACACTTGTTTTGAGGCAAACAAACAAACAAAAAACCCATTTTGATTGCCAGACATCTGAAATTTTAAGCCAATCTGAGATTAGTTAAAAGTTCCAGCTACCTGAAACTGGAAACTGTAAAAGAGTTAAGGCATCTCTTGAAAAACTTAAACAAAATATGAATTTTCTGATAGAAAATAACTTGTTTTTTCTCACTGACTCTGATAGTCTGAGCTGTTATTTTTAAGCACAGCTTCTTGAAATACTGTGCAGTTTTATTCTGAATGAGATTTGCTGTGGGTGTGCAGCTGATTTTGTGGAAACACATCTACTGTGTTCACCTACACGTGTTTAGAGATAAGTTGCGTAAGAAAAGAAAGTGGGCTGATATTTCTTCATGCTTCAGGCTCTTCTACACCCTCACATTTATGAACTGATGGCATTACTGGTGCCACTACCACAACACTGCGCTGAATACTCGGCTATTTTTGCAAATTAGATTTTTGTTTAGCTTAACATCAGAGAAGAGAATTTCTTCCTTCCCCCGCATTTGAATCTCTTCAGAAAACATATATTATAGTCTTTGAGCTATGAAGAACCTATGCTAATGTATCTCTAATCCTGACAGATGTCTTTGGACAATATTTTAATAAAATATATTTACTGCCAAATGACTTTTCAAAGGTAATGGTCCGTTGTTGAAAATGGTATTTCATGGTAATTTGAGTTCTTTCTGAATTTAGAACACTTCACCATGCAAAAATGTAACCTCATCAGAAAGAAAAATGAATTGCTATGAGTGGTCTCCTGCTTCAGTTTCCATTTTACACCTTCTTGCCCAGTAGAACTTGATCTGTTTTGCAGGAGAAACACACAGTGAAACAAGAAGTTGGTTAAATCTGAGTGTTTTCCAAACCCATTTTTATTAAGACTTGCATTGTGTTTTACAGGGATTATAACAGAGAGATAAATGCTTTGGGGTTTCCCTATCTCCTCTTTTAAAAGAGAATGTTGGCAATCTGATCCAATAGAGTGAGAAAAGGGAAAAGCACAAGAGAGGCCACAAAGCTTTGCCTGCCTCATGTGGCACCAGGCATACAAGGGTTGTACCTTGGTATTGGTAGGACATCCTTTGTCACTTCTGCTTCTCTCAAAGGCCTACCCCTCTAGTAAAGGTGCGACCTTTTGTGATTTGAACTCATCTTAAGCACACAACCACCCTGAGACTCTGTAAATTCATCTCCAAGATGAAATTCAGGTTTAGATCAAAGTAAAGACTTGCAGAAAATATGAAAAATGATGTTCCTTCGCATCTCCACCTCATCTTTGGAAAGACAGAAAGGAATAAAAAAAACATTCTTTGATCTCTTCTTTTCTACAGATACAAATCAAGTAAAGTCTGAGTTTTCTGAATTAAACTTTTCCATTTATATTTACTTTTTTTGTTCTTCCTGATATATACAAGACTCTGCCAGTGTTGGCTGACCTGACAGAAAAGCTTTGCTGAATACTGATTGAAAACTTGACTTCCAGACACTTTAGTTAAGACAGATGCTGTTTTTATTATAAGGCATCTACTACTTTTGAAAAAAAATTCACCTTGGGGTATTGTCATAAGAACTTCTTATAGCAATGACAGCTTCTTCTTTCTAAGAATGTGTTGCAGTAAGAAAATTAATTAGGCAAGGTGAAGTGCAAGATGCAGGAGGAAAGAAGGGGAGACCCTTCTTGCCTTTTGAGGAAAAAGGCCAAATGTATTAATTTTCTCTGAACTGCAGCAGTAGAGAGAGGCAGGCAGCAGTGGGGAACGTCACCCAGGAGTGGATAGGCTAAAGAAACGTCACTTAGGGAACCTGGTGCCTGCTCATGCTGCTCAGAGTGACTTCCAAACGTGTTCAGGTGGTCCTCATAAACCAGTGAGCCTTTGGATCATTCCAATCTTCTGGAAACAGAAGATCCAGTTCTTGCCTCCACACCTTTTTAATGTGGCATGAAAGAGAACATAACAAGATGAAAAACCCAACCACACTTACTTGTATTTCCTACTTGACAACTACTGCTGTCATTATTAACTTCTTGTCTACCTTATCTGCTTCTTTTCCTGGAACTTTCTCTAGTCATTGTCAAATATTCATCTTGCATATTTTCCTCTTCCTAAGTAGTAAATCTACACATGGAGATCACCTCAGTCCCTCTCCTATGTCGAGTCTGTCATGGTAGCCCTGACAAGGAAGCTCAAACTCCAAGTAGGCTCTTCCAGGAAGAAGGCTTTTATTTCTATGAATGGTTTCCAATGGTTGAACAATCTCAACAGTCCCACAATTTGAAATGATTCAGTCTGGTGCCAGGTCTGGGAATGAAAACATTCCAGGACTCTTAGCGCCAAGTTGATAGGTGTTGGAATGCGTGAGTGTAAGTTGGAAAGTTTCACCTGACCAGGAGGGGCTTCTCCACCAGAAGAACACCTGATGTTGGAGAACTGGAGAGGGCCTGTGGGGTTGTCTGGCACCCCATGCAGGAGTTACACAGCACTTCATTGCCAGACCATGATATCTGTATGAAACAATTGACAAAGTCCATTTGAAAACAAGGAAAGAGAATCGTGACCAACAAGGGAGGAGAAAAAGGTGAGAAAATGAGATTAATGAACCAGAGGAAAGAAAGTGTGGTATTAAATGAGATTTGCATCTCCCCCCTCTATTTTAAAGGCTAACAGACAACTCCATCCATTGCAAGATATTTCAGCTTCCCTGAAAAAGAGTTCATTTGTCTTTTTTTTAAATTCTGCCAAGGGGTAGTGGATCAGCAAAGATGTTTATGGCTTGCCCATCCAGCAACATGAAAGCAAAACCCATGAATAAAACAAACATCTTCTCTAGACCTTCAAGTCAGAGGGTAAATGACTCTCAGCCCAGGAAAAGTAATTGAATATAACAAAAACACAGAACCTCAAATGTATTTGGTTATCTTAGCACACTGATAGGTGAGGGTTAAGTTTCTCTGCACCTTAGAAGATTTAGGAAAAATCAGAGGCTTCTTTCTTCATAAGACACCTCCACCAATCAGTTACAGGGAGAAAAAAGCACAGGATTACTGAACTGCATTAATTATTTAGTCTGACAGTCTGAACAAGCAATTGAATTGAGACAGCTTGGGAGTCTCTGTTGGCTAATAGGGGAGAAATATTCCAGAGTTTAAAGGCAAGGAGTGAATTGAGAGTGAGTGTTTATTAATACATGATTGAATTTACTACTCCGAGGAGAAGTTTATGTTATAGCTCTTTGGTTCTCATCTACAGAAACTAATAATTTGGGAAGGCCTTAGAATTGTTGGGCAGGCTCTGAAACATAAAATCATTAAGACAGTAAAAAGTTAGTGGGAAATTCCAGAAGGAGAATAGATAAGATGTCCATCGATCTTAATTCCTATGCAAAGTGCAAACTAGGAAAAACAGGAAAGAAATAAGGTAACTTATGATAAAGGACCTATTTTTAATGAAGACTAAAAAAGAATTACACGGTATAAATCATTTATTATCACAGAAAACCTGAAAGACAGCAGGCTTATCCTGAGTTTGTTTTATTTTGTTTTAGTCTCTTGGTTTTAGTATTATGATGTCAACTAACTCTTGCTGAGCAGCAAAGCTTTATTAAAAAAAAATAAATTAGAAGGCAAAATTGAAATTCTGAAACTCACAGAAGGCAGAAGAAATAAAGGATGAGCTATACACAGTACAACTGTCTGAGATGGTTCCCTCAGCAGGTCACTGTAGGTTCTCTTTGTAGTCAATGGGATGAAATATGCACTGTTGAGTCGTAAGTCATCTGTCCTAATTTAGAAGCCCTCCTAGACTGAAATGAATTGTCCCCCAAAAGCATTTGTCTTTTGTGGATAAAAAGAGTGTCTAAACAGCTCAGAGTTACATGTGTTGAGATGAACCTCACTCCAGATGTTTTGCAAATGCATGAAATTCCAAGGAAGAAAATGGAGTCTATTCGATTCTAAGTAGAACCTATATGAAGCAAGGAAACAAAAAAATAAGCAATAATTTGTAGCTTGGATTCACATTCTCTTAGAGTTTCATGCATCTTCCATCTCTGAAAGCAATGGCTGTATCCATAGCAGTTAGCAAGACTGTGCCACTGTTTATTCTTTATCCTGGAGGCCAGCTGGCATCATCTGACAACATCTCTGTTTCAATTCTCATAGCCTTCAAAAGAGAGTGGCCAGATCCAAATTTCCTGTTGGGAACAGTTCCTGGCCTATAATACATCTTCAGCTGTGCCTGGGTACTATTTATGAGAACGTTACTTGGCCCAGATCAAACCTCTCTGCCAATGAGAAATATGGCAAATAGTGTTGGGGTGTCCATTCCAGGGCATTTTTTAATGTCATGATATAGAGGTACCCACTGGAAATGACTGCATAGTACAGCTTTGAAAACCTGGGCTACAATAACCTGCAGCACATTTCTGCAGAGACAGTGGCAAAAAAACACCTCGGTGCGTGTTGGATTCAGCTCTGAGTTATCTTGTCTCCATTTTCAATAAAATATGAAAAGATAGTTGGGAGCTACAAAGGTAGGTGATAATATAGTGAGAATGACTGACAGCTGGTGCTGATAAAGGGGAATATGTGCTGGATAACCCGAGTATATATGAAAATAGGAGATATAATCAATGGGAAATGGGCATTAAAGTGATCACTGTCAAAAAACTGAAATCAAAGCAGGCCGGAAGAACAGAAAATGACTGTATGATTTATTCCTGATCTCTTTATATAAGACATGAATCTATCACAACAACACAGAGCTACGTCCGTAGTTTATTTGTTAAGTCAAGAAGAGGATAAATCTGGAGTTCTACAGTATTGCACATTGGGTAGATGAGCAGTGAGGGGTCCAGTCTAGCAATGGGTGTGTCCTGACAACTCACGCCCAGTCTTGGTGGGAATTGGTGGAATAGGAATGTCACCAACCATAACACGAACTAAATATCTTGATCAGTCTGAAAAAATAGACTTTCAAGGAGAGTGCCAGGGAGATTGAAATCCAGATTGGGGAACGATGGACAAGACCTGCGTTGTTACCGCCTGGCTTTCCCTAACATCACCATGATTTTTAAGTCATACAGTAGGATTATTGCAAAATATAACCTTTCTTTGTAGAGGAATAGCATTTGAGTAAAAATTACATTTGAAAATGAAAAAAAAGCAAAACCGAGTTTTACTCTGGGCCTGTAGATGTGTATATGTCTTGTGCAACAGAATTTGGTACAGCTGCTTAAACAGCTTGATTCAAGATAAGGCTTTCTTGGTTCCCATTGTATCAACAGAGGTCAAAGCTGGGATTCAGCTGCTTATTGCAGGTGTCTTGTGTGGTTTAAGAAGCCCTGGGATATATTCTGTCTGGCTTCCGGCTGTCAAAAGAAAAGGACATGAAGAAACATATATCAAAGTATCCAAAATGTTAGTGAACATCTACATTTCCACCACTGGATTTCACCACTAGTAAACAAACATAGCCAAGAGAGCTTTTCAGTTGATCAAACATATTCCACTTTTCCACAAATCTATTCCACTTTCAGGACTCAGTACAATGGTCTAAAAGTATGAATCTAAGAGTATGGAGTTTCTAAGAGTATGAATCTAAAAGTCATGTTTGGGTACCTTGAATACTCCAGTCCTGAACACCATTTATTGGGCATCTGAATGGAGTCCCTGCTGATTTTGTGTAACTGTATGTTGTCAGGTAAGAAAATGTCTCCAACCCAGCAGAGCCTGATGAAAATTAATTTCCAAATGTTTGAGAGACTATCTCAAATAATCTTGCAAACATTATCAATTATTCCCTTACAACTCGTGGAGGCAGGTCCTGGAGGATGGGATTAGGGAAACATAATACTTATGTTTAAGTAGCAGCATAACCAGAAGGATCCAGAAACTTATAGACTGGCCAACCTAACAGTGAAAGCCACAAAGACAGAGAAGAAGGTTGTTAAACAATCAGTTTGCAGACGCTGGCAGGATAATAAAGTGATAAGAAAAAGTTAACATGAGTTTGTCAAGAGCAGGTCACATCCAATCAATTTGATATTCTTCCCTGATGAAGAAGCACAAAGTTGACTGTAAAGACATATAAGGTGACTTATTTTAGTGATTCTTATAGTTTCATTTTCCCATAGATAATGGATGCTGGATCATTAGTACCTCTTCATGTGCTTTTTGTGTCTTGCATGTGTCAAAGGCCTCTGTTTAATGTGAGGCACATTTCCCAGGAAAATGTCATATTTTTAATTGACACTCTGCAGTAATTGCCATACCTTGGCCAGAGCAAAACAAGACATTCATACCAGAATGTGTGATGGAAGTGTTGCCACCATGAGAAATTACTCATGTCCTTGAGGGATTCCCCCTTCTTGAATCACAGTTCTACATCTATGTCTATCATGGGTGATATTTCCCGGTTAATCACTGGTGCAGTCAATCATTGATATTATCAGCCTGCTTTCCCCAACACCTACACTGCTATTCGGAATGCTGTGATCATTAAACTACACTGATGTCAAAGAGGTACAGAAGAAGACACAAAATGTCTTGATTTACAGAAAAAACCTAACAACATTCAGCCTAACAACATTCAAAAGCCACATTTAGAGCAAAAAGACCTGTTCAGGAAAATGATTTATGAAGAAGGAAAATCCTTAGGATTTAATATGAAAGTTATTGACTAGAATTTGTGAAAGCCCAAAGCCTTACTCTTAGTGCTTTTTGGTTAAAGGTATTATAAGATAAATGTCTACAGTGTTCAACGTTTTTTCCCACCTCAGAATTATCATGATGGACTTTTCAGTATGGGCTTCTAATCATATTTTATTACATGAAACCTGGAGCAAATTATAGGTTGGCTGGCAGTAAATTTTTAAGCAGATAAAAAGATGCCTAAATACTAAATTAGCTTGGTGCACTCATCTTTCTCTGCATATGGACTGTCAGTGCTTCTTCAGCGGTTTTAGTTTAAAGAAATTCTCAAGAAAATTGTTAAGGTGACATTTGTGAAGTTGAGTGTAATAAAATTTCAAAAGTTTCTAAGGGAAAACTGTCAAATATCCATATGTCTACACATGCATACATAGTGGGATTTTCAGAATTGTCTTTGAGGTAGAAGGAGAAATTACTTAGATGTCCATCAGTCAGTTTAGATGTCTACCAGTCAGTTTAGATGTCTACATACATTTTTAATTACCTCTTTAATGTTAAGAGTGACTAAAATATCATCTCACCTAGAGATATCAGCCTGAAAATTAAACTTCTAGACTCCCTCAACAGTCAGTGATGTGCAGTGGGTGTCCCCAGAGAACAATCCATCCCATGTATTTTAAGATCGAATTGATCGTTTCTTTGTCTAAAGAGGAAGCGCAGGGGCCTATCCTTGTCTTGGTGCCTTTGAAGAGTAAACAACAAATATCGTGGACATATCATGTTCAGCCTTGCAGAGAAATCAGCTGGGGATAGGAACTGAGGGACCATCGGGCTGTTTCCTTCCTGTTTTTCATAATTATGGACTGAAAAATGAGCATGAACAAGGTGAGCGTGTCGGATGTTGGAGTAGGATGTGCGTACTAAAGTACCTAGAATTCATGTGGAAGGGTTTACTGAAGCTGTTCTCGTACAGAGAAATGTCTAAGTTCTTCTCACAGTCTCTAAACATTCTTTGAAGTTTTTTTCAGTTTCTGCCAACTTAGTCTTTTCAGTCTACCAACTTACATTTAAGCACCTAGGGATTTTCCGTAGGAAAAGTTCTTCATGCATTTGTAAAATTCAGGTTCGAGTTGGAGCGTCTCAGGTTTGAAAAACTTGCATCCAACTCTCCATCCTTTTCTGGCCAGAAAAAGACAAGAAAAAGGAGAGAATGGCTTTGACATAAAATGTTCAATTTGGCCTGAATCCCTTTTTTAGACTCTTGGGGAAAAAACAGCAAAGGAAATGAAAAAAAATCCTACATTAACAAATGATGAAAAGTATCTCCTTCCTGTCAGTAGATCAATGGAAAGAGCGCCTACACTTGCTTAGATCCAGTTCCAGGGTTAATTCCCTGTCTACTTGAGAGAGTTAGTGTCCACTTGGTTCACACTCTCTTCATCACCATGCAGCAGGAGCACTCTGAGGGAGACAGTGCCTATTCTGGCACTGTTATCCTGTCCTGGCAATATTTGTTAAATCAGTGATTGATTTGAGATGTCACTGGATTCAGTCCCAGATGAGTGACATAATCCCCAAACAAGATATTTTCTGCTCTCTCGCTTTGTCTCATCTCAGTTGGTTTAGGCATTTAAAGGCACTTTTAAAGCCAACTCGTAAGAACAGGAAAGGAAAGAATTATGTATTTCTACAAAAAAAAAAAAAAANTTTCAAAAAAAAAAAAAAAAAAAAAAAAACCAAAAAAACACTTGGCTACATTTCTACTCTGTAAATTGATTGCAAACCAAAACCAAACTTTATGGTGCAAGACAGCAACTTGTATCAGCAATACTGTGGCAGCAGGACCAGGGCAGAGATTGTCCCCTGTGCTGGGCACTGGTGAGGCCACACCTTAAATCCTGGGTTCAGTTTTGGTCTCCTGATGACAAGAAAGACATTGAGGGGCTGGAGTGAGTCCAGAAAAGGGAATGGAGCTGGGGAAGGGTCTGGAGCACAAGTCTAACAAGGAGCAGCTGAGGGAGCTGGGGGGGGCTCAGCCTGGAGAAAAGGAGGCTCAGGGGGGACCTTCTCACTGTCTATGACTCCCCGACAGGACGGAGGAGCCAGGTGGGGGTCAGCAATAGGACAAGAGAAAACAGCTTCAAGTTTCACCGGGGGAAGTTTAGATTGGATATTAGGAAAATTTTCTTCACTGAAAGGGTGGTCAGGCATTGGAACAGGCTGCCAAGAGAAATGATGGCATCACGATCCCCAGAAGCGTTCAAAAGTGTGTGGATGCAGTGTTAGAGACATGGTTTAGGGGTGGATATTGCAGTGCTGAGTTAATGGTTGGACTTGATGATCTGAGAAGTCTTTCTCAACCTTAACTATTCTGTGATTCTAAAGTGAGATGTAATAACAACAATTCGGTCCTTAAAGAATAAAGATAAAAGAAAACCCCACCAAGATTCCTCATTGTTCTGTATCTGCTCTCAAATAAGACTAAGACAGTCCTTTGTATGCTGAATACTTACCAACAAGGCTAAAGAAATTCCTTTACTTTAGTATAAAATAAGAGGTAGGTGGGAAGGAGGCATGAAAAGCAGTGATAGAAATTGATGCATAACCACAAGTATAACCACAATAAAAAGGTTTGCAGTTATATCATTTTGACTATCTGCTTCTTCGAGTCAATATTCAAGTCAAATTGTGCACAGGTTAGAGTCTCTCCAAAGTCCTTTTTCAAGGGATAGTGTTTGTGGTGTGAATGTGTGAACAGGTTCCCAGGCTAAGAAACCTGAGAGAATAGGCTGCACAGGACCCTTGGCTTAAGTATCTTCTACACCCTTATTTTTTAGTTTAGATTCTTCATCCTTGTGGTCCAAGACCTAAAAATTGCTGCTTTCTTTGAACAAAAACTTGTGATTTCCATCAGAAGTTTGCCTTCTCTTTAAGGCAAGCTCAGGGCTAGCTGATCGGCATTAAATTTTTTTGCTCTTGAAGACAAAAATAAGGGTCACAGTAGAAGTGAGATCATTCACAGCAAGGTTGGATTGGGTTTTCTGACAAGCTGCAAGAATCAGGGGGAGTCACCAGGTGCCAGAGCATACCCTTCAACCAGGGATTGGACCCTGGAGAAGAAGAAAATTACACCTGAACAAAAAAATGTGCAAAAAGAAATTGAGAAAGGTCTGTCAGCCACCTATGCTAAAAGAAAAAAGGAGAAAATAAAGGTCAATAGGAGAATGAGTGGTTTGGGTTTTGTTCTACTTAGTTCATAGCTGAGAGCTCAGAAAGCAGACGAGGAGGAGATGCGTGAACACACCCTGCCTTCATCTGGGCTGCTGGCAAGTCTGTCTGGACACACCACCTCCCAGTCTGCTGTTCCAGAAGTAATAAAATCTGCCATCCTCATTCTGCTAGTGACAAAGGCAAAGAAGAATTTTCTGCAGAATGCTTTGTGAGAAAATTAATTGACAGCAGGCTTCTTGGCAGTTTGCAACCATAACATTTGCATGATCTGCTGATGCCACAGTTTTATTCCCTGCTAATCAGATATTGCTCTCTTTACTGTGCAAGGGCATCTCTTGTAGTTGTTGTTGGCATGCAGAAGGCAGACCTCCTAAGGGTAATAATTCCACAACATCTTTCAGTCTATATCAGCACATATTGTCTCAGAATACTCCATGGAGACAACCCCAACACACAGCAGCCAAAATGTGACCATCTGCTTGATCACTTCATGATGTAGAAATTCAGCTTTGCCAGCCACCTCCTTGGATCCAGTACAAATCCCTACCTCAGCAAAGGAGACAATTCCTCAGAGATAATTGTGGTCTTCATTTACACACTCCTGCATTCATCCCACCTGGCATAACTGAGTTGTCGACATCTGAAGCTCATCTGACAGCTCATCTGTCTCCTTGAGCTTCCTCTGGGTCAATGGAAGGAGACAGACACCTGTAGATCTCCAGACAGACAATTTAGGTTGTCTGAGATTTGAAGGGCAAGGGGGATAATATCTGCCCTGCACATGACAAGCTGTGGGATGGCAAGCCAGGGTTAGATGGATGGGGTGCTGTCCAGGACCCTCAGCTTGTTGCTCTGAGATACTCTGAGTACACTGGAGAACACTTGAAATCTTACAGAAATGAGCCAGAGTCCCCTGACGTAACAGAAGCCAAAAGGGAAATACCAGGGAAATATCTCTAAGGAGTTAAGAGGTGTTCCTCTAGGCAGCCCAGCTGAAGTGCCTCCACATGAGCACCTCTACACCCAGCATATGTAACACACAGGAGAAACTGGAAGCCACCATGCTGCTAGAAAGCTGTGACCTAGAAGCCATTCCTGAAACTTGGTGGGATGAATCCCGTGAGCAGAGCATGGCTATCAATGGTTACAAGGCTGTTCAGAAGAGAGAAGGGAGGAAGCAGAGATGGAGGAGGTGTGGGTCAGGTGAAGAGTCAAGATAAGCCCCTGAAGTTTAGGAAAATAAACTTCCAGCTCTTCAAGGAGCTAGTCCATACAACCCCACAGGAAACTGTCATTAAGGACAAGGGAGCAGAACAGACCTGGAGGATCTTTAAGGAAATCTTCCACAGAGCACAAGACCTGGCAATCCCCAGGAGCAAGAAATCGGGAAAGGAAGGCGAGAGACCAGCATGGCTGAGTAGGGTCACACTAAAATATGAGAAGAAAAGGTACAGGCAGTGGAAGCAGGGACAGTTATCCTGGAAAGATTGTAGGACACACTCGATTGTGTAAGGATGGGGTGAGGAAGACCAAGGGACACCTGGAGCTGAACTTGGCTAGTGATACAGAGAGTAACAGGAAGGGCTTCTACAGGCATGTTGGCCAGAAAAAGAAGGTCAAAGAAGACATAACCCCCAGTAAAAAAGGCTGGCAAACTGGTAACACCAGGCAAGAAGAAGGCTGAGGTACTCAGCAACATTTCTGCCCGAGAAAACAGCACGGGACTGCAGTGATCTGGTGCTAGAGCAGCAGAACTCCATGCACATGGCTGTGTGAAGCTTTCATCATCCCATTTAAAATGAAAAGATTCTTATTATTAGCATTTCACATGAAATAACAATATTAAATCTAAAAAGGGGTTACAAACATGCAGATTGTGTAGCAATTTGTTGGTGGGAAGATTTAATGGGAAATTTTCTGTTTTCATTACTGCTTTTCTTGAAAAATACATTGCAGAATCATGGAATCATAGAATGGTATGGGTTGGAAAGGACCTTAAAGATCTCCTAGTTCCAACCCCCTGCCAAGGGCAGGGGCACCTTCCCCTTTCCACACAGGGGATGTTTTACAGACCGCAGATGAAACTGTTGTAAGAAAAGGAATTTCAATATTCCTTGCTGAAACATTTTTATATTTTGCCAGAGTGTTCTGGTTTGAATTTAGCAATCTTTTAAGCTGTGCTGTTGGAGCCTTATGAATGAAAACACCATTATAACAACCATTTATCAGCTTGAGAGATATAGACTGAAACGGTACAAATTTCTGGCTCAGTCTTATAATGATAACTCATGACAATATCTAAAATCATTTTTAGTTCTTTAAAACTGAAGGGAAAGAGCAATTTGCCATGTCATCGCTGGGATGAATGGGCAACATTCTCAGAAGCAATCAACTAAAATAAACTGATATATAGGTTCCTGTAGGAGGCAAGCAATCTTAAGATCTCTTTCTAAAACAAAGCATAACTTTGCATTCTGTCCCACACTTAAATTGCAGTGATTTACAAATATAGTTCGTTTTATATTTATTGTTATTTGCCTTTCTGAGTAAATTCAAGGTACCGAGAGCACATAGTGGAGTGCTTCTCACAAAGCTTTGCTGACATAAAAGTAATAAAACCAAGCATTCCGTGAGATCAGTGATTCATTGGGAACAGTCAGCACCTTTCTTCTGGCGTAGATTATAATTTTCTTTCTTCTGAGTTTAGCAAGCAAAACCTTCTTTTGGTAACAGACTTATGAGGCTGCTTCTTTCCAGATTTTTTACATCTCTCAGTTACATGTACCAAAGCTATTAAATGAGATCTGTGGTCTGAGTTTGGGCTATCTCTGCCTTACCCCCATTGCAATGACTGACAATGCAACATTTTAAAGTGTATCAAAAGCACTAAAAACTAAGGGTTTAAAGTAGTTTGATCCAGCAGTTCCCTCATTCTCCCTTTTTCTTTCACAACGTTGGGCTTCTTATAAGGGGTAATCAGACTTTTTAGAGAGCAAGGCTGGCTGGAGCAGCGTGTCAGATGGAAAGAGAGGCAGAGATCATCTCCACAGTTCCTATTACCACGCTGGTTTTAATGATCAGAGAAATTAATGAATGCAGACAGTAAAGGCAAGTGGGAGTGATGGGCTCAAAGCAGCTGAGGGTTTGGTCCTAAAGCAGTAAGGACACACTGTTGTGTCAGTCACTCTATAAAGCAAAGCAGCCCCTGGCCCTCCCACCAGCACAGCTGTAAGTGCTTTCAACCAGTGAAGGCGTTGCTATAAAAATGTGATAAACTGAATTAGCACACTGTGCTTTCTGTCATGTCCACAAAGGTATTAAGTTTACAGACCCCTCAAGTTTATAGATATAAACATGGTACCTCAACAGAACTCAGAAATGTGATTTTTTTTGCACTTGCAGTGGCAGAACAGCATCCCCCTTTGGCTAAAGCCTTTACTAGAAGACAGAACAGAGCCAGGGCTGTGGCTGTCTAGACAATATTAAATTTTTTGCATGCTCCCTGGCATGCTTTTACTCTGTCCGTGGCACTTTCCCAAATAATTCCAGGTGCAAATTAAGGTTTGTGCATGGTCCTTCTGTTCTAAAGGCTAAAGGAGTAACATACCATAGTTTACATGCTTAGATTCCACCAGCTGGCCTCTGTGACAGAAAATTAACCCTAGAAATAATTAATTCATTAGAATGGATGCAGACTAGGAATCTCCAATGACCTCCATAGGGATGTGTGCACAACAAAAGATTCATCAGAGAAGGCACTACTTCTCCAGACTCCTTGATGTGCTAGGAAAATACACGTTCAAACTAATTTCATGTTCAAAATTATTCCCATCTGAAACTATGGATATTCAAAATAATAATGGGAAAAGGGAGGGCAGCCAGCTGACTCATTGCTCTGGTATTCCAAGCAAAAAGAACTCTCCCCAAAACAGAAGGATGTCTCAAATGTTGTTCCAAGACTATAGTCCAGCCTTAAATTTTCAGGCTGCGTTTAGCCAGAATAATAATTAAGTGAAAATCTTAATGATCCTCCCCCTGGGATGGACTGCAAAAGGTCAGGCTTCAGACACATTAATGAGCTGCTAAATGCTGCTAAACTGGAAAAGGCTTTTTTTAAGCCCTGCACAAACCAACCCACTCATGTTTTTGATGGCAACATTGGGCATATCAGATGGCTGTGGGAGTTTTGCCATGAAATGAAAACTCCTCTTGTGCTTTATTTACAACCATTTCACCAGGGTTTATGAGGAGCAGCTTGAAGGTGAGGCCATGCCCTACAAAACTGAGCAAGAGCTTTTTGGTCTAATTCCATCTCTTCGTGGAGTCCTCTGGTCAGTGATTTGGGGAGTGAATCAGAGCCATGTAGGGAAGGAACCCTGCGCTGGTGGCAGCCCTGACTCTTGGAAAGGCTGAAAAACAGTGAGGGAAGGAGTCTAGAGTTTGCAGGAAAAGCAGCAGTCATGTACTTCTTAAAAATTGGGAGAGCAACATATTTTAATAAGTGTCTATGAGTTTGCATGGTTTACTTCTTCTGTGTCTTGGTCCAACACCCAAGGTACGAATCCCCAAAGCAAGACATATACATATATTGATTGATATCAGGCTTCAAGCATATAAATAGCAATAAAAATCCTGTGCTACATGAGAACAACAAGGTTGGTCAATGCCATGAGCTCGCTCATGGATCCTTCTGACAGTTCAAAACTACATAATTTAAAACTAGATTTCTTTTTGCCTCAATTTCCCTGCCATCAAATTGGCGTAATATCCATAACAGTCCACAGAGGTCGTGATATTCATTCATATATATAATGCATGAGGGACTTGATGCATGCACTGCTGTATCATCCCACAGCAAAATAATCAATTTTTAATCACTGCTGTGCACAGGTGCCAAGGGTAAATGGGACCTGAGACCAGGCAGTGAAAGAGGCAAGTATTTGTATCAATTCAAAGACAGATTTCTAAATGTTATTGCTACAATACTAAAATTAGTAAAGTCAAAAACTGAAATGCCAGATTTAAGGGCCTGAAGAGCTGCACAACTTTAATTCATGCTTCTCGTGCATTTGGATCTTAATGCAGTCAGCCCCATGAATACAAAGGAACATGAAAGCATTCAGACTGGCTCAGGCCAAAGGGTTTACCTAGCTCAGCATCCTGTTTCTGATTGCAACCAATGGCAAGTGCTTTAAAAATGAGGATTGCAACAGGTCAAGCATCAAGTCATACTTTCCCAAAACATTCCCCCAGGCTCCTGCTGCTTCTTGGCTCATTGACTTGTGCACCTAAATATGTTATCTCTGACTTTAATGACCCTTTCCATGCAATTTTCCTCCATAAATGTGTGCAAGTTCTTATAACTTCCATGTTAGTGTTGCAGGGTTTTGAACCAATTTGATACAAGTGTAGCTGCAAGCTGTGGAGCAGCAGGCAGAGTATCAATAGGTTTTGCAGTTTTCATTTCTCAATAGAACTGCATAACGAAGCTTAAGGACTAATTTTATTCCAGTGTCCAAGGAGGTCATTTCTTCTCTCTTTGGTTCATTTTGCTTTTAACCCCTTGTCTAGTGAGAGGAAACCCTTAGGTCCAAGGAGAGGCTCTTGGCCACGTAGAAGAGTGCTGAGGTCCCTGATAACCATTTGATAGCTTGTCTGAATGAATTCCTGCATTCCCTGTCGCAGCTGTGATAAATAGTATATGTGTAACTTACACATCCTGTATCGGGAACCTGGCTAAATTTATAGGGACACGCTGGGAGTATGGGAGAGGGGTGCTGCTGCCCCGGAGTGTTGCTGTGTGAGCAGCACAGTTTGTGTTTCACGGAGCAGGGCAGCAGCCACGTCCCTGCATTGGCTGCTTGGCAGCTGCCCGTGGCTCTGGAGCAGCCGGGTGTGAGGATGCTTCACAGCCTGAGCAGTCCCACTGGTGGCACAGCCAGACCCTGGAGCTGCAGTGATCCGAATGCTGTCCCAGGCTTGGCAAGGGCAGGGGAGCAGCCTTCCTCCACGTTCCTGTGCAGTGCAGGAATGGGGCTTTTTGGGAAGGGAAAGGGAGATTTAACATCTATTTTTCAAATTGCTGAGTCAGTCCCCGTATTTCCTTCACTCCCAGCAAACAGAAGCAAAAGGCCAATGTCGCCTCCCGCTCTGCCTTCCCATCCCTTTTCTGAAGTAAACAAATGTCAGCAAATCCTGCAGTAACAACACTGTTAAAAATATCACCCTGTCAGCAGGCGGGTTCATTCCTTTTGCTCGGAAGCTCTCTCTCCTCATTGCAGTAAAGGTGTGCTGTTACATCAAGACAAGCAGCCTAGGTGGAAATCTCAGTGGCCAGACGAGGAACAGAGGCGTTGTGCTCTTCACCACAGTGTCACCACCTGAAGTAATTTCCACATAGGAATTATTAGTGTAGGAATTTGACAGGATTTGAGCCGGTAACTATCCAGGTAGACGTGAGCCCTGCTTTACTCAACTAGAACTTGTCCCTGGGGTAGCAACTGGAAATGAGCTTCTTCAGCCAAGATGCAGCACTGGCTCTCTTTAGAGTATTTCAAGCCAAGTTAACCCCAGCGCCAGCTCTGCAGTCAGAGTGATCAGATGGTGCCCCATTAGACTTTGGGAATGTTTGAAAAGTGTTCACGATCAGAGCAACTATGTCCCTTTCAAAAGGAGCTGAATCCCTGCAAAGCTTTGCCTGGGTGATTTTCCACGTGCTCCAGGAGGGGAGCGTTAATTGTTACAATGAATAGTTACACTGGGGAAAGTGAAGAACGAACTTTTTCTTCTTGTTGCTTGTTGTGTCTGGAATCTTACAGTTCAGAAACTTCAGATTGTGCAGACAAATGTATCTTGTCACCGAAAGGTAAAAGTTTTCTCTGTTCACAATTGGGTCCCACCTCTGATAGCATTACACACTTGTCTCATGGATAAAACTCCAGAAATTTGTCCCGCTCCCTTCAAATACTCCTTCGCTCTCTTCATTTGTTCAAACTTACAAATGCACTGGTCATTTTTTGGACACGTATTCTTTCACACCTTCCATTTATGTCTCCAACTATTTAACCTTTTTTTTTTGCTTTTTTTAAAAGAATCCATTATTGCTCCATCTTTGAAAGAAAGCAGCAAATGACCAAACGTATTGTTTCTATAATGATTCAAGTATAGATTATTTTTGCTGGATGCCGGAATCTACACTTGATCAGAACATTTTCCTTTCTTGAGTCTCACTAGTCCCTTCTTCTTTCGGATGTTACTGGATTATCGAATCCAGGTGATAAAGTGTTCTGATCAGTGTCACAAATCCATCCTATGCTTTTAGCATAAATGAATATATAATAAATTCATTTAAGACTTGATCTAAATTCATTATCTTGTCTTCTATATGTCACTTAAACTCCCATCAATAAATAGCCGTTTCCATATGTGCAGTTCTTGCTTACAATGTTCATTAAATGGCTTAAATGAGAAACAGCGAAAAGCATTTTAATTCATTGCTAAGCACAGCAGAAAACCAAGCAGGATTCCAACTTTATGTACAATTTGCAAGCCATATACATTAGCTCAAACGTAAATCTCCCTTAATGAGGTGTGCAGCCCGATTATTAATCACATCCATTGAAATATTCTCCATGTTCAGCTCTATTTCAATGCAGGGGGGGTGCTATTTGATATTTCTGTTCCTTTGAACAAGAAGAAGAGTTTCTAGGCATGAAAAATTGTAAAATTCGACCTTAAAATGAACTGTAGCAAGTGAACCTTGAATACAAAAAGGTGTCATTACAGTTCAGTTAGAAACATGTTTGTGTCTGGACCAGCAGGTCTTTGGCTCATCTCCAGGGCTCATCCTGGGCTTCTACCCAGGGATGTTTATGGGGAAGCTCTGGAAAGGTCCTTTCAATATGAAAGATCCAAAATTGGATAAGATTCAGAATCAGAGATGCCAAATTCTTGCTAGCATAAATTATTCTTAATTTAAATCAAGATCAAGGTCCCACTATGGTGGTCTCTGTGTAAACAGGGATAACAGTGTTTGCCTTGAGAGCCTGCAAAATGAGAGACAGAAACTGATGAAAGATCAAGGATGTGCCAAAGGGATGTGATGTGTAAGTAAATGATCTCCATGGGGTTTAGCTCAGTTCCCGTAGTTGCTTCATTGTGTTTGGGCTTCTGTGTGTTGTCTGGGACATTTATTTAGACGTGTATTGGAAAGAGTAGAGTGAGGGGGCTGTCAAGGACTGTGGAATGAATTAACTGAAGGGGGAACATATCAGAAAGGAGACCAAAAGGGCATGTGAACCACCACTTTTAATCTGTGTTTCCAACAGATTGGTGTTAATCTAATTTCTAGGTTGGTGTTTCTTAGGATATCGGAAGGCAAGGGAGGAGCTACAGCAGTGACTGCTACATCATTACACCATTTTCTTCTTGTACAGGCAGCTATAGCTGCAGCTGTGGTTGAGAAGCTGGCAGAATGTCATGGGAGCAGTGTTAGGCTGATACTGAGCTTTTCTGAAATGCAGTTATACAGCCAGCTCCACACAGAACCAAATGTTTGCCTCTCTCCTCACTGCTCTTCAGCCTCAAACAATCGTGGGGCTGCCGTCTGCCAGGCTCCACTGAAATGCCCGTGAGGAGACCAACTCTTCTATGTTTTGGTCTCATTGGAAATTCCCAGAATTATTTAAAAGGCTTTCAGAAATGCTCATGCGAGCAGAAATAAATGCAATTACTCAGAGTAAACATGAAGGCATAGTCTGTACATTTAACAGGAATGCCCCATGATGTACTGTTACTTTTTAAATAAGGTTCCTATTGTAATGGGGATACAGCAAAATTTGGAAGCTGGAAGTCACTGATGTGTTCAGGCCTATGGCAAAGTGGCCATAGTCTGGCAGAAATATTTTTAAGGAAATCAAAATATCTATTAAATATAACTGACTTTGTTGATGATATTTGTGACAGATTTAAGCACATTTTCTGTGTTTATTAGAAGTGCTAAAATCCAGCAATAATGAAATCTCCTGTGCAGCATTGGAGATTTCCCTGAGGTCCTCGTCACTAAAGACGATGGCTCAGCTGGCTGAGGTTTCACTGCACTTGGTTAAACATTCTTTCTATAAAACCCAGCTTTGTAAATTAGACAATTTATTATGATATGGATCTGTTACTTAAAAGAAGAATTCTACCCTGAATACTCTTCAAGAGAGAAAGGCACAGCAGGGTGTAAAACCCCTCTGTCGGCATTTCTGCATAAATCTGGTTAGAGAAGAAATTGTGCATGTAGTGACCTCACAGGGGAATGGACTTAGAAAGGATTTAATTTCTCTGTTTAAATGCTTTTAAATATCACAAAATGCCATGTGCCAAATGAAATAAAGAAGTATAGGTTTAGTGAAAACAAAGTTTCTGCAGGAGATTCAGCAGGAGATCTTGACTGGACTTTATGTATTGGCTGCTGTAAGCTCTGTGACTTTCAGAAGATGCAAATACTGTAACACCACTGAAAATTCCTATGGCTCGAGGACACTCCTCCCTTTGGACAATGCCACTCATCAGTGCATCACTTCCACAGTTAGACCCTCTATCCTCAAAGTCTGGACCATCCCAGGCATCTTACTGGTAGGATGAGGTCTGACTTCACCTCTAGTACTGAGATTCTGGAGAAAGAGTAAACCAGTAACGACAGTGGGAGCGGTTTGGTCCCTCAGCTGCCTCATCGGACCCTCTCAGTTAACACTAAAGCAGCACCACAGCCAAGGCAAAACTAAATAAAGAAAAAATGGTCAACAACCCAACTATGTGAACAATTCAATTACAATCACTTTACAAGTACCTAGAGAGATGTAAAATTAAACCCATTTTTTTTCCTACCTACATTTTAGATTAGTTTTAAAAAATGTACTCTATCTTTTCCTTCTCCTTAATCAAGCTGGGAATTACTTTACTCAGAGTTGTGGTTAGGGTCCACTTCTTAGCTGGATGCATTGTGCTGAGATTTACCTTTACGGAATGGGATCTAGATTAAGGTACACATTTCCTACTGCTACCTAAAGGATGACCAAGCTTCGAATTTTCTTTGCCTTCTGCCTCAAAATCCCTAAGGATTTACTGACTCTTCATAGAGAAATAGCTTAATAATTTTTTCTATTGCTTCTTCCCTCCCTGAGATGCAGACAGTCCTTGGTGACTGTGATTAATTTGCTTAATCTCTGTGTTTCAGTTTTTAAACGTAAGTGGGGATACCAATATTAATGATACTAATATTAGTGATTTAGCAGAAGTACAAATGCATCCTACACTGCAGTGTGTTGAGATGCAAAGTTGTTCCTCTGTAAAAAAAGTGATGATGTGAACCTAAACTGTCTAAAATGGGGTGTATTTTCAAATAAATAAACCTGGGTAGGAGAGTCCAAAGAGCCAGCAACCTGGTCTCGTGGAAGGTGTCCCTGCCCATGGCATGGAGTTGGAATTAAATGGTCTTTGATGTCTCTTTCAACTCAAGCCATTCTGTAATTTCATGATTCTGTGCGTCAGTATGCTTCTAATGATCATGGCCCCTGACATTTTGGGGCATTTATTAGATAAAAGTAGACAAGTTTTCTAAGACATGAATTGCCTATTCCCAGGGGAAAAAAAAAATGAGTTATTCCCTTAGATAAAATAATGTAAAGTTTATTTCCAGTAGACTCATGGCGAAGAATTATTATGTAAAAATATACTTCCTGCCCACCACTATGATTTAAAAGAAAGCTGCCTCTTCATCCTTTTTATACACAGCAAGTTACGTGTGTGGATGTTAATGAAAACTGATTATAATACTTGGGTTTCTCAGTGCAGAAATGCTGAGTAAAGCTGTGCTATGGCACTTCTAAGACTTATTTTTGTTTGTTTGAAACATAATGTAGACACCAAGGTCATCACCACATTGACTGCAATCACCTATTGCAGCAAATAATCTTCTTTATGTCTTGATGCAAAAAAAGTGCAGAGTCATGCTGATCTTCCTTCCTAGAAAGTTTGCAAAAGCTGGCAGCAGCCAGCAGCTCTCCTTCCAGCAGAGTCTCATGGCTCCAGACCGGGGTATCAGTGGGTGTTATGCGGAGCGATAAATGCAGATCAAATTCCTATCCAAAGAAGCTGACTGATTGTGGCAGAAGCAACAGCTAACTGCTGAATGGCCATGCTTTGGTTAAGAAAACACCGAAGACAGATTGTTTCTCATGCTTAAAAATTCCAAAACATCTGAAGGCAGGGTTAGGTATGATGGTACAAAAGTAAGAGACCTCAGGAATCTGAACAGAATCTGCCTCCCAGCGCTGACAGGATGTACCCAGCACCTACATTAACATTTATTAATCTAACCTTTAGACTTGCAATGGAAAAGACTTTATGGCCTCCTCAGATTGTGTGTTCCAGAGTTTAATGAAGCTTAAAGAAAGAAAGACTTGTTTTTTCTGATATCTAATCTAAATGGTTTTTGGGGTTTTTTTTGCAAATGAAACCAATGGTTTCTTCCCCTTCTCCAAGTAGAAATGAGATACACTTGATTGCTGTCCTTATTATACCTTTTTTATGTTGAATGTTGTTGAGTCCTCACTGCCATTCCAGTCTATAAGGGGAAAAGTCCAACTCATTCAGTGTCTCTTTATGCTTTTCATAGATCAATAACAGGCCATTGTTTGCTGGTTTTATTCTCCAGGGCATTCACCCTATTTTTTCCAAATTTTTTTAAAATGTTGTCACCCACAGCAGTGGTCTGGAACTAGGTAATCTTAAAGGTCCTTTCCAACCCAAATCTTTCTATGATTCAATTTAAAAAATCATGCCCCATTTCAAAACAGTGCCCCAGTCCTCCTTTTTGAAGATAGGTACTTTGCTGCTTCTTTCCATTCTTTTTGGACCATCTACATTTATCCCCTGAGAGGATTTCTAATTGTTCAGAGATTGCTTTGGCTTAACTTTTAATTGATTCATTTCTCCAGGTTGAATGAATTTAACTCAATCAAGTAGTCTTTAATCTCTCATTTCACTCTTTTTGTTTCTATCCCTATCCTCTTCCAACTTGTTTTAAATATCTGCCAATAATTAATCTTTTGTTTTTAAATTTGAGGCAGAAAATGCATTACTTATTTCCATCTTCTCTGCAGTCTCCCTTACTCGCTCTCCTACACTCACAAATAATGGAATAAAAATTTCTCGTCTCCTTTCCTTTAAAGTAGTCATAGGCCATTGCCTGTCCAGCAAATAAAAAATTGCTGTACTTCGTTCATGTCATGTTAGTACCAGAGAAACTTGGCAGTTTTGACCCAGAGCCAAAGACCCTCTGAACCTTCCTAGAACTGCTCAGTGAACTTAACTCCACTGTCAATGTTGTGGCATTAGGAATGAAGCTGAAGGAACAGGATTTTATAGACTGTCTATGTTGCCTGAATCTTGAGAACTGTCAGAAAACATTCAGGAAAAATGGATATGTATCCTTGCTGGGAGAAGGGAACAGACCTGCTGAATAGATCTGGGGAGAGCAACAGAGGCTGACTGGAAAACTTGGTATTAGACTAATGACATGGGAAAACCAGTCAGGCAAAGATTTCCTCTTGTGTCAGCAAGGGAATTACTGCACTGTATTCCCCAACACCTGTGTATGTGTGATGGAACTGAAGTTACTTGTAAAAGGACAAGAAGTTGAAATTTTACATTTGTATAATAACAATCATAAGAAAATCAGTGCCAATTTTGATACTCAAAGAAGCTAAAATATCAATAATTTTTCCCTTAAGACATTATTTGTTTTGTTTGCAAAAAAAGCCTGGAGTTTAATTACGATGCTTTAATTTTGAATACTATCACAAGTTTGGGCACACACATTAGTGCATACTCTTGGGTAGTTCTCCACACAGATGTTTGACAATAAAGCCCCTCTCTATTAATCATTGCGTACCTACCTCAAGGTTAAATGCACCCAGGCAGTCATCACTGAGAATGGAATATGTTAACACTTATAAATTAATAACAATTAAAAAATGGCAAAGGTACAACTGTGAACATAAACCTGCAGGCGGGTAGCTAAGTGAGATTTTGGAATAAGGAGAGAAAAGTCCATATTACTGTTAATTGTTGACAGAGCTGGTAGAACATTGCTTCACTCATTCCAGTGCTGGAGCATGTCCAGAGAAGGGAACGGAGCTGGGGGAGGGTCTGGAGCACAAGTCTGATGAGGAGCAGCTGAGGGAGCTGGAGGGGCTCAGCCTGGAGAAAAGGAGGCTCAGGGGGAACCTTCTCACTCTCTATAACTCCCTGACAGGAGAGTGGAGCCAGGTGGGGGTTGGTCTCTTCTCTCAGGTGACAAGCAATAGGACCAGAGGACAGGGCCTCAAGTTGCTCCAGGGGAGGTTTAGATTGGGTATTAGAAAAACTTTCTTCACAGAAAGGGTTGTCAATCGTTGGAACAGGCTGCCGAGGGAAGTGGTGGAATCACCATCTCTGAAGGCATTCAAAAGATGTGCAGATGTGGCACTTGGGGACATGGTTTAGTGGTGGGCTTGGCAGTGCTGGGCTCGATGATCTCAAAGGTCACTTCCAACCTAAGTGGTTCTGTGATTCCTGTACCATTCAATTAAGCCACGCCAGGACATGGGCACTCAAAGTGGTGATCAGCCAGCCTGGGCCACACCCAGCAGGACACTTAAACACTTGCCATAAACATATAAAAATTGCATTCAAGTCACTTGATTCTGCAGATTTACTCAGCTGAAGCAGCCAATTCTTTCTGCTTGATGGCCCAAAAATGACAGTGTGCGAGACAGCTGTGCCTTGAGAATTTGAACAACTCACCCTAAACTTACCAGGGAATTCAAGGTCCCTCCTGAACTGAGATGCTGGTTCATAAGAGAGCAGCATTTCCACACAGGCTTTTTGCTAACTGCAAGACTTCTGTAATACTGTATGTTTATCTTTCACTGGGGACACTGATCTGCAGTAAAGCAGGTAACATTCACAGAACCTGACAGTTTATGCTGTAATATTCCCTGTCTAGAACGGCTGTCAGGAGTCTGCTTGGGGCAACATAAGCAGCTGTATGAATCCAAACAATTTAAATCTAAAGACAAACTCAGCAGACCTTTCGTTGCACACACTTGATTATTTGCAAATCTCCTGTTGTCATATTTCTGGGTTTGAAACAAGAAAATTTGCTTTGTGCCTGCTTTGGTTCATGAAATTCTTCTACTACAGAGGGTGAAGGCCCACAAATAGAGGAAAAAGTATCTGCAATCTACTTCTTTTTCTTCTCAGTAGTATGTCTCCTTACATTGGCCGGAATTTTCTCAGGGCTAAGTCCAAAGTACAGAGAATTTTGCACTTTCTAATCCAAATTCAAATTTGTGCTTTTAGTTTTTTTAACTATTAATTGAAAGCCAAATTTAATTGTAATTTGAAAGCCAAACCATTTTGGATGGGGTTTTTTTTTCAATCTTAGCTTTTTTATTTTCCCCCAAGTTGAAATTCTCCAATGGTAAAAAAAAAAACAAACCAAGAATGTGCACGTGTGTATATATTCTTTTCAACATACACATTATGTGAATATGTATACATGATACATAACTTTTGTTTGTTAACCTTTTCCAGTAAGATTAGCTTCAGTTCTACCATTCTGTCATAAAGTTTAATAGCTGTAGACTTCCTAGACTATGACTGTGACAAGTAAAATGAAAATGAGTCTGTATTACATTTTAGTTTATTAAAAAATCATACCCCTAAAATACTTAGGAATGGAATACGAAGTCAGAACCTGTCATGGACTGCTGAGAACATCTGACTTTTCTGAGTGTCACATGTGACTTTTCTGAGTGTCCTCTCACATGAGCTAAGGGAGGAGAGTCACCAGGAGGAGCTCTGGATAGTAAAGATAGAGAGACACAGGTAAAATCAGAGAAAATAAACCCATACATTTTCTAGACAATTAATGTGAAGCAATGGTTGAGCCAGCATTCTCCTCTCCATCACTTCCACCAACATGTCAATTTTCATACAGTGTGCAAAGTTGTGTACTATCACTGAGAAGTTCCAATTTCACTCAGTAGGCAGAGAATCATGACACAAATTTTTCTGGTTATTTGTACTTACAGCATAATTTTTCCTTTATCCTGTATGAAGAACCAAATTGTCCCATTCTTGGTCACACCCATTCATTTCTCAAATAATCCCTTTAATTTATACTCTTTGGAAGATAACGTTACTTGTATTTTTAAGTGTTTCAAGTTGACTCCCTTAAACCTTGACAAATGTAGTAGGATGACAAAAAGAATTTGTGGAATGAACCGCAGCCTTGAATCAAACTTTGTATTCTCCTGTATTTGCAGTCCATTTGGGAACTAATTCAATGTCCATAAAAATCAATTAGTGTCTTCACTTTTTTTTCTGAGCATGGAGAGTCTCAGAATATCAGGCCTGTTAATTTAAGCACCTGCAGATGAATCTGGTATTTAGCTTTAGATAGACACTTCACAATTTTCCATTTGTTTAACTGGTGACAAAAAACATAACAAGTTTCAGCTGACAAGGTTTTTTTTTACTGCTGGAGGATGAAACACCTGAGGGATGATTGGACCCCCTTGATATATGCACACATATAAACTTTGTTTTCTCATTTCAGGTCATGGAACCAAAGGAGTGTTTGAGCTTCTTTCAGGATGGCGTCGGACCAGAGAGAATCTGCCATTCAAGGACAGAGTAGCAGATGCCTACTCAGATGTCATGGTCTCCTACACGATGACAAGCTCCTTGTATTTCATAGCCTTCGGCATGGGTGCGAGCCCTTTCACCAACATTGAAGCCGTAAAAGTCTTCTGCCAGAACATGTGTGTCTCCATCCTGTTGAACTACTTCTACATCTTCTCTTTCTTTGGCTCCTGCCTGGTCTTTGCTGGCCAGCTGGAGCAGAACCGGTACCACAGCATCTTCTGCTGTAAAATCCCCTCGGCAGAATACCTGGACCGGAAACCTGTGTGGTTCCAGACCATGATGAACGATGGCCATCAGCACACTTCTCACCACGAGACCAACCCGTACCAGCACCACTTTATCCAGCATTTCCTCCGAGAGCACTACAATGAGTGGATTACCAACATCTACGTCAAGCCATTTGTGGTGATACTTTATCTCATCTATGCCTCTTTCTCCTTTATGGGGTGCTTACAGATTAACGACGGAGCCAACATCATCAACCTTCTTGCCAGTGAGTCCCCGAGCGTCTCCTATGCCCTCATACAGCAAAAGTATTTCAGCAACTACAGCCCCGTGATAGGCTTCTACATCTACGAACCTCTGGAGTACTGGAACGGTACTGTGCAAGAAGACCTAAAAACACTCAGCCAGGGGTTCAACACCGTGTCCTGGATTGAACAGTATTACCAATACCTTCGAGTGGGTAACATCAGTGCAACCAACAAAAGTGACTTTATCAGCATCCTCCGGAGCTCCTTTTTAAAAAAGCCAGAATTCCAGCACTTCAAAAATGACATCATTTTCTCCAAAGCTGGAGATGAGAACAACATAATTGCTTCTCGTTTGTACCTTGTGGCCAGGACTAGTGAAAACACACAGAGGGAAGCGGTGGAGTTGCTGGAGAAGCTGAGGCCACTCTCTCTTATACAGAGCATCAAGTTCATTGTGTTCAACCCTACTTTTGTTTTCATGGACCACTATGGTTTGTCAGTAACTATGCCTGTCCTGATTTCTGGTTTTGGCATCCTGCTGGTGTTAATACTGACCTTTTTCCTGGTTATCCACCCTCTGGGAAATTTCTGGTTAATTCTCAGTGTCACCTCAATAGAGCTGGGTGTCCTTGGCTTGATGACCTTATGGAATGTAGACATGGATTGCATTTCTATCCTGTGCCTTATCTACACTTTGAATTTTGCCATAGATCACTGTGCACCCCTGCTTTATACATTTGTATTAGCTACTGAGCACACCCGAACTCAGTGTATAAAGAACTCCCTCCAAGAGCATGGGACAGCCATTTTGCAGAACGTTTCTTCCTTTCTTATTGGGTTGGTCCCCCTTCTCTTTGTGCCTTCAAACTTGACCTTCACACTGTTCAAATGCTTGCTGCTTGCCGGCAGTTGCACACTTCTGCACTGTTTTGTTATTTTGCCAGTCTTTCTAACCTTTTTCCCACCTTCCAAAAAGCACCACAAGAAAAAGAAACGGGCCAAAAGGAAGGAACGAGAAGAGATCGAATGCATAGAGATTCAGGAGAATCCTGATCATGTTACAGCAGTCTGAAAGGCTTAGAAAAATATAATAGCATATTCTCTTTTTAAAAAAAGCGTTGCACAGAGATGCAGGGAAAATAGAGCAAAGATCTCAGCTGCTTGTGCTGGCCAGGTCTGACAAGGCAAAGGAAGATCAAGAAGGGGTATTCATGACACCTCAAGGTGCAAACTTTTTTTTAACAAAAATAATGAAAGTGAAATAATATCAAATGTTTCCTTTGAATCCTCATTCTCCACCAGGGAAGAGTCTGTTGGCCATTAAGTGTTCCTGAGTCTCAAACTGTAGCTCTAATGGGAATTGCTTAATATGTCATATGTAGGACTGAAGCAAAGGCAAAAAAAAGAGTTGCCATTAAGTAAGCATTAGGGGGAAAGGCAGATTTGTTTGAAAAAATTGTCCATGGAAGAGAAAGAAACAATATTTCAAATGAGAAATGGTTACAAGACCAAGAGAGATTGAAAATGCCATGGTAATTTTTTTATTTTCTTGAGCAAGTTAGTTAAGATGAAACCTATGCACTTGGGAAGTAAACGTTTAAAACTATCTAAGCCAAAGTACTTCCCAAATCCAGTATACCTTGTATATCTGTAACACCACAATTAGAGCATTATTGCAAATATGGGTGGCAAAGCTGAGGGATAGAGGTACTGTTTATGTAGGAGAAGAAATTACCACAGCCATTTGGAAATTTAACACTTAGCTCCTTTAAGTGTGACATATCACTGTTATCCCAAGAGGTCACAGCTGGTAGTTAATACCATACACGTGTTTTGGTATTTCTGAATTATGAATTTCCCCTTGAATTAACAGATCTCACAAAACTAAACCAGGCCGTCGCCACTGCAGCACTGTTTGCAGTTCCTGCAGTGTAACACTTCTGAATCCTAATTTATCGGTGTTGACATTAAATACTGAATATTAATCAAGCAGGCGCTTTAAACGTAATGATGGATTGTATTTCACAGGCACAAGAGTAGCAGCTGAGTCAGCTCTGGAGCACCTGCACAGTATTATCATTATATATTTGGTCCAAGAGACGGAGGGATATGTTTGCTGGTCCCTGCAATATGCTGCAGGAAGTGGGATTTTCCCCTTCTTTACGCAAAACAGTATTCGAAAAACTTGCCACAGTCTAAAAAAAACACCTTGTAAAGGTTCGCACGGGGCTGGATCAACCCCTAGTTGTAAGAAGACAGATTGGTCCCCTGTGGGAAGGGGAGGGGAGGGTGAAATGTCTTTTTTATTGTTATTATTATTCCTAAATATTTGAGTGTTGATCATCTGCAACATAAAGCTTTGTTATGGCAGTTGAAATTTCACAGGAGAGTGCAGTAAATCCGCAGTTACTATGTGGCACTAGAAATTGTACTGTAAAGGACTGTGAATGACTTTCTCTGCTTTGTAAACTATTCAGCTTAGTAGCCCAAGGGAAGGGATGAAAACAGATCTAGCCATTTCACTTTGCTCTCGGCCCAGTTCTGCACTGGAGCTTGCCATGTCGATCTCTCCTTTCAGTATTTTAAAAGGGCTTGCTTTCTACTCTCTGGAATATGGTATAGCATCACCTCCATGAGCAATGTCTTCCTGAACCTATAGTATCCATGAGGACACTATGTAAAGATATCACTATATGGAGTGTCTATGTCTACTTTGTATTACTTGTGGGTACGTTTAAAAGATAATCTGGAAGCTGTTGGCCTTCCAAAGTGTGTATACATGTCTATTTGTGGCTGATAACTCAGTCTCAAGCCTGCAGAGTTTGCTGACGAGGGTATGTACATATGTTATACTAAAAAGCTCTCTGCAAGATGGTAATTCCTTGCTATGTGACATGTCTCACCTCTTGCCACTGTTTCATGGTTACGGAGAGCCAGAAAAATTCACCTGCAGTACAAAAAAAAGCCATTTGAATGCCAGTTCTAATGTTCATGAGCTGCTTCTGTTTCCAAGGAATGCAATTTCACCTCTTCTCTATACTTTCTGTACTTTGCCATTTATTATTTGCCAAAAATGACCTCTGTGTTTTAGGAGTGGTCAAAGCTCTTGATTGTTCGAGGAAACTTTTGAGTGCAACATGTCTTAGAGAGAAAGAAACTTTCTAGACAGGCGAAGCTTCCAAAGCTTGAATCTAGACCTAAACTTCAGGGGTAGCTAGATCAAGGTTGCTGGTTTGACCCAAAATATCCAAGGGCCAGACACAGGACTGAGATCTAAATAGTTCAGTAAGGCTTAGGAGCAGGGAATGTTTTGATGTTGGGTTATGGCTCACTTGTGTCTCTAGCTGGGAAGTTTTTACTGACCTTGATTTGCATCTTGTTGACATTGTGCAATACCTATCCTGTTTTGAACAGTCCATTGTGAATGTTAAGTTTCCCATGCCTCTTTTTAGATTTCCTCCACGGCCCACACAAAACCTGGGTTGTTGCAGCACTGTGACCCTTGGTTATCACTTCTGGAGGTGACACCTGGGAAATTCCTGGTCTTCTCTTGTACTGCCCAGGTGTATCCCAGGGATGTCTGTCATGCATTGTATTGAGGGAAACAGCACTTTCCAAAGCCATCGAAGCCAGGATCCATCTCATCTAACTTCAGATATTAGCAATGCAGATATTTATATCTGAACTTCCTTTATGGCCATGAGAGAGTGACAGACACTTCTGGTCCATTTTACAGTTGCATATTAAGAGTAAATGAATCGCATTTTTTAAAATGCGGATTTCTGTCCATCGGTGATCAGGAAGCTCAGCACAAACAGTGCACACACAGACATCAGCAATGCAGACTCATCCAGACCTGGGGAGATTAACCCCACTTAAAATGACAAAATATCAAAGAGAAAAGATTATGAACATGCCTCCCAAGCTTCAGTTTCAGGGAAAAATCCCAGGAATAACTCAGCTCAGATTTTATGTTTTGCTAACGAAGTTTATGCAAAACAGATTGTTTGAAAGTCTGGAATTCCCTTAGCAGAGAACAGTCAGCCAAGACATCAGAAGATGTCAATATTAAAGGTGAGCTCACATAAATGAACTAGAGTTTGATGAGGTGTCAAACCAACCCCTCTCAGTGTCATGCATGTGCAATAGCACTTGTGTAACAGGCACCAAATGTACAGATCACACCCTGGGACTGGAAGGTTTCTATTTCTATGTCAGTGCAGGAGTGAAGCAGAAAACAAACCAGATCTTCCATGGATGTCATTTTGTTATTTTTGTCAACCAATTTCCACATCCACCAAAAAGGGCCAGTGCAGCTGTTACTTCTGCAGATACATCAGTCTCTGTGGATCAAGGAAAACTGGAATTATTTAGGGATGGAGAATCCACATTTTTTAATTCCTTCCCCTTGTTTTTGCTTATTTTTCTTTTGATTCTTTTCAGTACATTATACCATTTTCTACAGCACCTTTTCAGCTCAACTGGAGCTGCATAAGCACCTGTGAAGAAAGCACATAGCTCATGCCAAGCAATTTAACACTCTGATACATGCTGCATCCTGGATCTTCATTACACACCTTTTTTCCCCAGTTACCATAAATCCCCTGCAATACTGTTCATATTCCTTTAATGTCTGATTTTATATACAGTCTAGATAATCTTCCAAGAACCCCGTGTGTATCTCCTGCTTGGTTTGGTTTCATTCCCTCAAAGTATATTGCTTTGAATTCATTGTTGAGATAACTCTGTTGAAGTCAACAGATTTATTGCCGTGATATATTTGACTTTGCATGTCTTCTGTCTGGTAAGAAGTGAAACCATGACAAATGAGCCTCTTACATTGTTGGTGTGCTTGTTGAACAATATATCTATACTCTATAGCCATAGTTGCATGCTGCACTTGGGGGGCTGCAGTGAAGGTCTATTTCTTTACACTTTGCTCTGTGGGCTATTTTAACCTTAATCTATTCCTCTATCTTTTCTTTTTTTATTAGAGTTCAGTCTTCTCCTCTGTAGTCCATACTTGATGTAGGTTTAAATTAGGTTTTAGGAGAATGTTATTTACTGTGAGGGCGGTGAGGCCCTGGCACAGGTTGCCCAGAGAAGCTGTGGCTGCCCCATCCCTGGTTGTGTCCCAGGCCGGGTTGGACAGGGCTTGGAGCAGTGCACAGTGTGCTGCCCATTGCAGGTGGTTGGAACTAGATGGTTTTTAAGGTCCCTTCCAACTCAAACCATTCAATGTTTCACAAATTTATTTCCTAACAAAGCAATGCACTTTTTAAGGTCAAGGTAGATACAGATGCATGGCATCTTGCATGCATAATTTAAAGAGATTATCTTCAGGGTTATCATTCTCAACTTTTTACTTCAAACAATTTCTATTTAGAATGTAACCTGCCATGTGTTAATGTCTATTCAAGTTCCTTGAACAACTCTACTTTTGAAATTTTCTCTGTTGGGAAGGAAAAGAACCAGGGGGGAAGGAAGAGTATGCAGTTAAGTGGTTGTGTAATCAGCGTTCTTTTTTTCCCCAAAGGCTTTCACTGCTCTACTCTTAATTAAGTCACACTGAGTAGTAACTCTAGCATAATTAAGATTTATTTCAACGTAGTTATTCCATATTTCACTATGACAAGAGCTTGGCTTATTGTCTTTATGCAAGTGCCATGCTAAGTCTCTGATTAATTTTTCAGTAATTATAAACTTTAATAAGTTATTTTTCATTGCAGCACTAGGTTTTTGAGTACTTCAAGCTCCCATTTGATCTCCTAGGAAACACTGTAAGGAAGTAAAGTTAGGCAGTCAGTGAGCAAGAGAAGTGTTGTATTGTTGGGGAAAAGGGATTCTCTGCGAAGAGGCAGCGTCTCCTCCAACAAGGCTTCGAACAAACACTGATGCTCAGGATTTCTGAGAAAATTAAGGTGAAGTGGAAACCAAGGGAAACATTGTTTGGAGGGTATTGTAACCAAATTATTACAGACAGATAAGACTTTTATTCTTCTTTCATAACTTCTCACACAGGCAAAAGACATTTGAACAGGAAAGCGAACTGGATATGGAAAGCGGCTCATCCATCACCTAAAATTATTCTTTTCACTGTAGTCTTGCATAAACCATGCCACAGACCAAGTTAGTACAGGTTGTTCCACCTCAGCGTGGGCCTCTCCATGGCCTGTTCTCCATGGGCAGCAAGGGAGGGACACCACGTTTGTTTTCACAAACCCTTGAGGAGAAGATTCAGAGCTGCGTCCTTGCCTGACAGAGCTCTGTGGCTGAGAGATGAAATATGCAAGCACAGGTATTTCATGCCCCACTTGTTCTCTCTCTGCCTCTCATGAGCAGCAATACCATGAATCCCTGGCACCAACCCGACGCTGTGTGCTGGAATTCATAATTTCCCCAGGAGTAACTTGGAATTTGTGGTCACAGCAGCTCACAGGCTGACACAAGCCGATACACCTCCGACCAAGGTTTTAGGGGCTTTTTAAAGAAGTGTTCTTTGAGAGATTCCCACTTCTCACTACAGAGCCCCACACATCACCTCACCTGCCCAACAACGGAGAGGTGTAAATTCTTCTTCTGATATGGCAGTCAGGTAAAAGAAAATTTTCTGGAAGCTTTTCTTTTTAATCCTAGAGGTTTTTCCCAAATGCAATCTTTTTTGTTTTTCCTCGATCATTTCTCCATCTCTTTCTACCTCCTTCATGATTTAAAAGCAAAGGATCCAATGTGAAACTTGGCGGTTCATCCTACCCCTAGAGATGCAAAACATCATTAACCACAAATTTGAGGCGGGTTATGGGTGTTCAGGTCAAACACGAGGAGCTGGCTTTCTTGCCCACACAGGCAATCAAAACCCTGCTGAAAACGAGTAAGTGTGGAGCAGTTCATCTTTCCCAGCTCTTTGTTTCCTCTCTGACATACCAGTGTGTCCACAACACTATTTTCATTTTTTTCCTGCTTCCTCATTAAAACAGAGTTTCTCTTTCCTGCTCCCTGAGGCTATCTTCCTTTTGCAGCTCAACTTATTTTGTACTTTATTCTTCTCTGTGTGCTCTCAACTTCTTCAAAATTTCTCTATTTATTTTTGAAAATTCTGAGAGCATAACACTGTTGAAATAAATGGAAGATGTTTCTATGCTTCAAAGTACAGCCTGTGGTACAGACCTAACTAATTTATAACAGAGCCCAAATAGCTAAATACTTTCTTCAGACAGAAAAGTGTCTGTAAGAAAACTCAGAAAAAAATTAAGCCTATATTTCCACTTTTATGAGGTTTTTTTCTCATAAACTTCTACTTCTCGTGATTCCTTTACTTTAGGCATTTATTTTTCAGCATACTTTTATCATAGAAATGCCTAGTTTTTCTCTGCTTTTCTGTCTCAACAAAAATAAATGGACATTTCTTCATGCCCTCAAAAAGAAACTATTGCCCTGCTTGGAACAACTTTTTGTCAAATTTCTGTCCAGACCACATTTTCCAGGCTTAATTGTACAAACCTCTGGAAACAAGTATTCTGGTGGAAATACTGATACAGCCTTGGCTAGAGAAAAATGATTGGTACCTCAACAGCGTCCTGCTTAATTTCAGCCCCTCTGCAACAGCCTGCTGGGTACTCCAGGCAGTATTCCTTACATGGGTTGAGAATTGTCTCCTTCACCATGTAGACAATATCAGCACATCAGAGTCTACCCTGCTTACATAGCAAAATCACGAAGAGATTAGCCCAGCTTTTGCTGGAGAAGGGAAATATCCCAGGCTAAGGTGGTGTGGCAGCTCTCTGCTCTAAGACTGCTTCTCAGCGTCCCATTTGTGTGTTGGATATTGCACCGAGTTCCTCTGTAAAGGAGAAGAAGCATCACTTTTCTATCCATAAGCCATTTGAGAATAGGACATGAAATATTTTAGATTTAGTCATGGATAGACATTTTTTACACAGGAATTTGAATAGAGATGTCAATCAAGTAGAGTAAAAGTCTCCATGAATAGAGAAATCTTAGTCCACAACATCTTGCAATTCTGACTTGATACTTCTCTGATCTTATTTTCTTTCATCAATAAGGACTGAACTTTTTTCACACTTATCACATTGAAGATAAGCCCTGACCTACAAAAACATCCTGTCTGCCAGAAGCAGACATTCTCTTGGAGGAAATCCCATTGGTTTCAGCTCCATGTCAAGGGAGATTTTGGAGGATTTGGACAGCAGTGGTGTCAGTATGTACCTCCCCAGGCATAAGCCCTCATTCCCACCATGCAGACCCAAATATTAAATATGTAGGATTAGTGGGATGTGTGATTTTGCCTCTACAGAAAAAGAAGGGGTCATTGCAAAATTCAGTTCTGAATTCACCACGAGGTGGAAAAGCAGGGAGCGGCCAAGGAGTCAGCCTAACTGCAATTATCGTACCAGTGAGAGAATTTCAAGGAGGGCTCAACCAGCTATGAAAGCTTAAACAGGGGCAGTATCATGCCCTGAACGAGAATTTGTTCTCTACTCACTACCTCAGAGAGTCACAGTGCTCCTGAACTGCATCCTGGAGCCTGTTCTAAGTCCTGGGCATGATAAAGTTGAAGCACAGAACTTAGCGTAAGCCTTCTTAAGACCGGGTGATTCCAGGTTTTATAATGACACAGGTATTGGAATTTAATCTTCAAAGCTATGAAATATCTAGAGAAGTCCCTGGCACAGCTTTGCTCCAGAAAACCAGCTCTCTCCCAACCCCTGGGCACACTCTGGGTGCTGGCATGGCCCAGGGACAATTCCCACCAGACAACTTTTTTACAGTTACCCAATTTTTAGACTACGGGACTGTTTTATAGTATGGGCAGTGACAGACCACATCAGCCTCCTTCGGGGCTGCAGAGCAATCCTGACATTGCTCGATTTATCCTCAAAGTTATAACTTTAGACAGCAATGCAGCCTATGTTCATAGTGGTATTTTACTTCCGAAGATCTTCATCTGGCAAAGTACTCAAGTAAATGATTTAGTTTAATCAAATTCTAAAGTCTCATGGAATGGGACATCTTTAAATTTAAGCATGTGTTTAAATACTGAGCTAAATAAGGATGCACTTATCTCTGTGCTTCGAGTTAAATAGGAGCTTTGCAGAAAAAGAGGCCTTAAAAGAAAAGGCCTTTTTTCCCATAACATACTAAATTGTACAATTATAGTAGCAATTTCACAATATGTAGAGAAACCGTGCAAAGCACATATATTTTTCAGGGTTTCAATTTCCCTGATGTAAGACATCTCAGGGACATTTTAGTGATTTGTTACAGTCATACCACACTCAGGCAAGAACAAAGCCTTGCTGAGCACTTTTCCTGGAAAAAAAAAAGTGAGATGTTTGACTCGGAATGAGAATACAGTATTTTGTGATGTTAAAGCTCATTTCTAACAGAAAAAATGAAACTTTTCATTTAATGTAATTCATTATTTCTTTCAAGTGACACACTAGAGAATGCTGGATATGTCTCTATTATGAATAAGACAGGAATTGCTCCATGAAGTTAAAGTCAGCTTTGCCGATAAAAAAGATAATAACACCCCCCACCAAAAAAAAAAGTGGGCTTTGTGCCTAGCGTAAAATTTGTCATGGCATCATCTGTTGCTTTTTAATTAAATTAAATATGAATGGTGACATAAACAGGACAGAAGTGGAGAGTCACATGTCCTGGGGCTGCATCTGGTAAGGAACGTTTATGCACACAAGGAAAAGAAATCAAGTCCCCACGTGTGCAAAAAACAAATGCAGCTGCCAAGCCATAAACACGGTGAATCATCCCATTGGCTTCAGTGGAGCCATCAGGATGCATATAAAGATATGCATGTAAGTCTTTGCCAGTCTGAGGCCTGGGATAAACTGATATTTTAATCTGAAAAGGAAACAGAAGTTCTTAAGCCAGACATTTCCTCAAGATCCCTAGAAAGGTTCAGCATAACTAATCTCTGTTTCTTCCAAGAACAACGCTTTTTGAAAAACTTTGCCTGAAAACATCAACTCAGCAGGTACAGAGGCCCTATAAGCATTTAAGGGTCTAATGACAAACAGTGTCCTTTCATGAAGTAACTAAATCTTCCCCTGGGATGTCTGTAGACAATCCTTCATGGAAGCACATGACTAGATGGAAAGGGAATGTAAAAATCAGATATTAAAGGTGTCTCCTCCCAGGCTACAGTCAAAGGAGAGAAAGATGCACTGCAACTCCTCGAGCTGAGTTGGATACTTTAGGATGAGGGCCCTTGCACGAGTCTGGCAGCAGCTGCCAGAGCTGGGGAATAGTCTGGGATAACCAGCTCATAAACTTGAGGGCACATGCATAAAATGGGGTCAAGACTAATCCCTCTGAGGCATCTGTGTTCATTGTAACTGCAATGAAAATGCTGAGAAGTTGCTTTGGGGTGATGGGGCAGTAACTAGTCTGACTGTTCTCTTTGCTTGGTGGGGGTTAGGGTGGGCCATTAGGGCTCCAGAAGGGCAGCTCAGTGATGGTGCAGCACAAACAAGGCAGCTGTGAGCAGCCAAGAGTCACTAAAACAAGGCCTGAATTAAGCAGGTCCTGTAAGGAAGATACAGGTCATTTTTTTCCATTGTTTATTTCCACTTGCCCCTTTATTTTAATGCAATTCTTGTTCTTTTCTTTTTTAGCCCATAATGGTCAGCTTTTCTACCTCGCTTTAAGTTGCAGAATTTGCTTAGCCTTTTTTTTTTTTGTATGAATTTAGATTAGATATTTAATTACTGGGATTTCTCAGGTGTAGGCAATTTTACTATGCTACGGATAAACAGCATAAGTCAATATTGATTTTCCTCCTTGTAAAGTTCCCTTGTTGCTGAAAACTGTTAACATTTTTCAAGATTCTACCATGACCATATTTGTATAACAGCCTTTTGCTGAGCTTGAAATTCTATACCAAATACTTATGTCTTTTAAAGACTGAAATCTTCAATAAAATATGTTGCTCATAAATATTAGAATTTCCCCTTTCTTCAATAGAAAGATATTCAGTATTAATCCATATTACAGGACCATTTTGTCAGGTGCCTGTTGCCTTACATTTAGATTTAGAGGAACAGGTTTCTTTTAAGAGCAAATGTGGAGCTAAGACCTCGTGCAGCAGCAGGAACTGGCACCTCTGTCCTCACAAGACGTACAGGGCATTTCAGGACTTGGGAAGAGTGGGTCAGAGCCAGGGAATTGGCAGCCCTGAGCTGGCATATGGTCCCTCACTGATTATTTGCAGATAGGCAATTTACAGGTGCCCTGAAGCTGTGTGAAATGCAACCAAATGTTTCAATTTCCCAGACGGAGCTGGCAACACAGTGGTCTCCCCAGAACATAACACAGTTCCATTCCTCTCCAAACGCTCCTGCCAACAGATCCTTTCTCACCAAGATCTCTCTTGCTTTCTCGTTCAGCCTTCTCCCCGCTCCTCACCACCCCGGCAGCCCTCAGCTCCTCTTCCCACAGTGGCAGAGTTGGAATTTCAAGCCCTTCCAGAGCAAAGGCATGGGGATATCCTTCCCAGGATTTCTTGACCATCTCTGGGAAGACCAAGGGGATCTGCCCACACTGCACCCAGAGCTGTGCCATGGCTTAGAGGTCTGCCCCTGCCTCTGTGCTACCTCTTCTCTTGCTCTTGAAAGTGCAGGTGCATGAGCATCTCTCAGACCCTGGAGTTAACAGCGAGCTTCTAAAGACGCATGAAATCATTCACACATTCACTCACACTTCCTCCATCCAGTGCAAATGGGAACCTTTGGGCTTTGCCTTCAAGTCTCTGTATCCTGAAGTCCTGGTCTGTGGCACCCCATCAAGAGGGAACGTACTGGACTAAGATTATGTGCCCGGTTTCCTTTCGAATGGAAACAGGCAGGAAACAGAACACAGCAAGTTTCACCTGAATGTGAGGAAGAACCTATTTACTGTGAGGGTGACTGGGCACTGAAACAGATTGTCCAGAGAGACGTTTTGGAATCTCCTTCTCTGGAGATACTCCAGAGTCATCTGAACATGATCCTGAGTGATATGCTCTGAGGGACCCTGACCGGGGGAGATCGGACTAGATGTCCTCCAATTGTCCTTTCCAACCTGAACCATTTTTGTTTCATCTAACTAGGTGGGTATAAAGTAGAAAATCTCTATTCTTCTTCTAACAGATTTATTTCAAGGGGAAAAAGAATTTTCCTCTATTGAATCACAGCTACTAGCACAGAGAAGGAGAAGGTGTTGACACCTGCCAAGGTGAATGTAGCAGAGAGCCAATGATGCTTCAGAAGTGTTCAAGGCCAGGTTGGATGGGGCTTGAAGCAACCTGGTCCAGTGGATGGTGTCCCTGCCCATGGCAGGGAGGTTGGAATTAGGTGATTTTTAAGGTCTCTCCCACCTCAACCATTCCATGATTCTATGATTCTATTTCTCCTGTCCTGAGCTAGGTCCTGCCATTTCTGCTTGTGTTGATTCTGTGCTAGTTTCCTTTTCATGAGGAAGGATACAGACTTGACCCAAAGTTACAGAAGTATCCTAGAGAATGAAAAGGGTTTTTCCATTGTGTTCCAAGGAATAGTCCAGAAACTCCATAAATTGTTATGAATAAGAAAAGGTGGCCCTGAACTATGGCATGAAATTCTCCTCTTCATTGCCAAGGGCATAGAAAACCGACCAAGTTTGCTGTTCATGTTGCAAATAAAACAATTAGAGTCTCATTTCAACCAGCAAGGCCCTAAAGCTGCTGAGCCCCTAGAAACAGTGTAGTCTGTGTCTGACGATAAGAGAGAGATCCCAAAGGCTTGGGACTGTGCGCAAGTTTGGTAGTAGCCATAACGTGATGAGGGCTTTGGCAAATATATTTGCAATTAAAATTAGGAAAAAAAAAGTTTAATATGAGTTTTGCAAACAAGTTTCACTGCCAGGAGTTGTCTGGCCATGAGAAGTTTCTCTCCCCCCCAACCTGGGCTTGTTGTGGAAAATTTCAACAATGAAGTAAAATTAATAACAACAAATCTGTCTTTCAGAGGCAGGTCTGACCTGCTGGCTGCAGCATCTCTTGTTTGTAGCTGGCCACTATAAAGAAGCAGCAGTTACTGTTCCGGCAGAAAAATCACAGCTTAAGATACTGGGGTTTTGCTATTTTAGCTTATATTGGTACTTCTGCTGCCCTCCAGTGATGAAGACTGTTGTTCCAAGCTGTATTCTAGACTTCTGTAGCATTTTTTTTCTGGTCTGCTCAATTTGCACTGAAAACCGCAGTTCTCATTCCAGAATTTTAGCCAGTTCTTGTCTAAAAGTAATAACAATAATAGTATAGTTCCAGTTAATTTTATTTGTAGTTTTTTTAAAACTTAAAGCAAATGCAGATCAATTTAATGTGAGAAATAAAATAAGTAGCACGGATTTAAACACAAAAAGAAAAACATAAATACATAACTTTGGACCTACTAAAGTTAAAGTATCACAGTTAATAAGAGTTTCAATTAAGTAGTTTTTTTGATACAGATTGACATTTTAGTTTTCGTTCTTCCAAAAAAAAAACCATGTTCATTGCCATTATTATGCAAACAGCTCCCTCGTACTGTCACTACTGGATTTTGGTGGTGTTTTGATGGATGGATGTTAGTTATGTTCTGAGTTGCTGATTCTCTCGCATGCACCTCAGAAACCCGTGAAGAGTGTGAAGTCAGGTGGCTCCTTCCTGGCAGCACGCAGACAGACAAAGGATGGGTAGGATTGAAGCTTCTATGAGCTCATGGTGCAACAAAAGGAATGTATATGTTTCTCAGCTCAAAGGATTGGCACAGCTTCTCACAGCAAATGGAGCGTTCCAGAGGTATTATTGGTGCTGCAAGAACCCCTCACCTGCCAAGAAATGACCTGCATTTTGGCTGATTGTGGTGCTTGTAGAAATATCAGAGACTGGAAAAGTTTGAGCATATTTTACTCTGCCTTTTCATTCATGACCGCTTTTGGATTTCTAGCTGTAATTTACATTTCACTTGGGAATGACGCAGTTGTGCTGGTGGCTTTTTCTCTGTTTCTCCTTTACTTAATGCTTTTTCTAGCATATATCTCAGATATACGGCTGCAGTTCACACAGACATTTCTGAGTTTTAGAGTGTGGGATACAAACAAAAATTGTTTATGAGAAGCTGATTAAGTGCCTGAGTGAATGGCCCATGCAGAAATCCCTGCTGCCCTCATCCTCAGTAGTAACTTTGCTAATGCTTCTAACACTGAGGGAACATTTGGCTCCCACACCCATTGCAGCACCCTGGGTTTGTACAGTGTTCAGCAGGGCAGGACAGGTCAGAACAGAATTCCTGTGATCTTGGCCTGGAGGAGTTGGCACGATCTTCCCTTGTCAGCTGACAGTTTAACCACCATTGACCGTTTAAAGACCTTTCACTTCTGCAATGAGAGGCAGCCACGGAATTTTTTAGGGGTAGGACAGGTCCAGACTAAGATCAGCTACGATGCAATGATCAGAGACCCACTGTGAGGTGGTGTGTCCACGAAATTCCACTATATAGAAAGAAATGGTTTCTTGCTTTTTATTAGTCTGGGGTAGTAATTTTCTGAATCCTTCTGATCTAGACTTCCCTCTATTGGACAAGAGCTTGAACAGGTGTGTGTAGCATCCAGGCAGAAAGCTTGCTGAACAGATAATACTCACTGAAAGAGTTAATAACCAAAAGGGTTTGCAGAGTATCCTCAGGGCTTGCTAGATTTAGGTCTGGTTTTCAGCAGCCAGCTCAGGAAACAATTTTATGTAAACAGATGATGTGCCTGAAGGTAGCACTGAAGAACAGGCCCAGGGATGGAAAAATACAAGACCTCATACCACACCAGAAGTTTTTCATCCTTTACACAATTGGAGCTGTCCTCTTAATTATCTCAATCTGGGCCAGGTTAATTGGAGCCTTCCCTGATGTGAGTCAGTCTCACACATTTTCTGCATCTTTGCTAATTAAGACAATTTTCACCTTTTATAGTTGCTTTAGTATTCAGAGCAGTTTGCCATGGGCTAATTATAACTATTGAGTGATGGCTTTAAAATTTCACGTTTGTGATGACATTTTATCACATTAAATTGGAATCCCATAATGCTTCTTGCTCTGTGATAGACAAGGAGGTCATCTTTGTTCTGGAAGTTATCTGCTGCGTGATACTGTGCTGATATTGGCCATTTTCATTCAGAACCACTGCAATCTCTTCTACTCTTCAGCTGAAGACATTCAGCACCCAGCTGATTCCAAAGGAATACAAAAAATACTGAATTCAGGATCCAGGGCACAATCCCTTTGCTTTCAGCCTATAGATGCCCGTGCTCTGTGATTTGGGAGAACCAGGTATGGAAGTACTGAGGGGCTGGAAGGAAGAAGCCAAGGCAACATATTCCTCTCGTCATTGCTCCTCTGTGTCCAAATCCATGGCATTTTGAAAGCATAATCACTGATGCAGACTGGAAAGTCTTCCCCTGAGAATTTCATGGTTCCCTTGAGCCGCAGGAGCAAGTGGAAGAGCTCAGTCTCATCATTGCTGCTTGCAATCGATGCTGTGTCACATCCTACAGCAGCCTTGCCCCGCCACTTTGTGAAGGCTCCTACGGATGCTCTCAGGGGCTTTCCAGCACTGACACTTCCCTGGAGTAACTGAACAGTTCAAGGCTTGACACCAAGGTCCCAAAACATCCTCCTTGCTGCACGGCCATGGGTTTGCTGCTCATCACTCTAGCTGCAATCCCTTGGCTCTTGATGCAAGTTTGAAAAAGCTGTAAATAGCAAAATCAGGGCATAAAGTAGAAGAATTCACTGATTGACATAAGCACAGTTTACTTGGATTCATCCTGTAGTGTGCAAGGGAATTTACTTACTGAATTCCAAATCTGTGCCAAGCTACAGCCTCGCAGAGGGATTTTCTACACTGAGTAGTGCTGTGATGGTGAGGAGAAAAAGCAGCTTGCAAGCACAGATGCAGAGCTGTGTCAGCTTGATCTCGTCCCTCCTGTGCTGAAACAAGGCTCTCCTGTGAGTAACATACACCAGCACAACCACGCCACTATCAAAATCAAACCAGTACCTTTGCTCAGATCCTCTACAACTCACCCTGGTATCCATAGCCCGGAATAGCTGTACAAGCACAACTATTCCCACTTTCACCCATACCTTCCAAGAGCATGCTCCCATCCCACTGGTGTCTGTAGGAGAGAACGTGTGCTTATGAGCTTTGTTCATTTAGCTCACGTAGGATTTGAAGACTTTATTGAACTATAAGTAGCTGGGTGTTTAATTCCTTCTAAGGCAGGAATAAAGACCAGTTGCAAATGGGATTTGCTTTGTTCTTGGTTGAGGAAAAGAAGCTACAAAGATAAAAATTAAATTTAGTGATGCAAAGAAGCTGCCACAGCATAACCATGCAGTTGCTTCTTCTTGGCTTCTTGTTAGGAGACTAAATGCTTCTGTTTGTTAAAGTGCCATCTTTTCAGCTCACATGATGCTGTAGCCTGTTTTGCCAGGTTTTCAGATAGACTTGAAAATTAGTACCTAAGGTGTTTGTTTTGCTGAAGAAATAATGTCAAATAGAATGAATTAGTTGTTATGATTGTAAATTTGAAGCTTATGACTGATCATATAGATTTCTTCTGTCTTCAGACAAGGTAAACATGGCTCACATCTCTCTGTTCTGTTGTGCTGTACAGATCACAGTCTAGGTAGCTGACAAAATATAATTCCTTGAGTGTGTGTGGACCAGCTCAAATTTTACCTGATTCCTTTAGTTCTTGGTCAAAGCACCATGAGATTTTGGGAAGGTAATGGTGTCAGCAGAGGTAAGCAGAAACAGCCCTGAAAAATACTGCTAAACATCTGCTTTTTAGGGCTACCCAATAAACTGTGCACCTGTGGCAATACAGAATTCTATTCTAGAAAACCCGTCCAGGCTCCAGTGTTTTCCGAATAATTTCAGAGTTATACAGAATTCTCTTTCAAAGGTGCTTGCAAATATTTAACAAATGCCTGGAAGTTGGCAGTCTTAACCATTTTCTCAGAGTACATCTTAAAAGAGAGCATCTCTGAAGGAGTCCACAGCCCCCGGAGTATTAGTAAACCTGCAACAGCGGAAGGCAAGGGAAAATTCATTCCCCTCCTACATTCATAATATCTAACATCAGTCAAAAAAAAAAAAAAGTTTAATAGAAATTGAGATAGGAATAGATCTATTTTTAGAGCTTTAATTTTTTTTCTTTCCCTTCCTGGCAATTATCCATGTTTTGGAGGTTGCAGTCACTTCTGTTGGCAGGAGAAATCAATAAAGAATTCAGCTATTTCTTCAGCATCCTCTTATTTCACCTATGAGGCATGTGAAAGGCACGGCCTCCAGGCAGGAGGGAGCAGCTTCTCTGGCTCAAAGAAAGTCCCCTCTTCTCTCCAGATTCAAACCAAGGAGTGTCCCACAGGCATTTTCAGGACTACATTCCCACACTGGCTGTAGTCCTCATATTTATATCTCCACTTCCCCGGTGTCTTCTACATCCTTCTTACCTGTCCTTCTGACTCAGAGGTTCAAGCACCCCAAACTCATCAAGTGACCCTTTCCCACACGGACCCCACACCCTCTGGATAACATCACAGCTTTGTGATGGATGGAGATGTGAAGGTCCTGTCTCCAGGTGTGAGCTGCATATTCCATTTACCTCTCTCAGCCTTCTTTTACCCTTTCTCCCAAGGCGTATCGTGGGGTCACAGACTGGTTTTGTTGGCAGGGACCTTAAAAAACATCTAGTTCCAGTCCCCTGCCATGGGCAGGGACACCTCCCACTGAAGCAGGTTGCTCCAAGCCCCATCCAGCCCAGCCTTGAACATTCCATGGATGGGGCATCCACAGCTTCTCTGAGCAATCCAATGCCTCACCACCCTCACAGCCAGGAATTTCTTCCTAGTGACAGTTCTGAAATATGACTGAGGGTAAGAAAGGCAGCACCAGCAGCAGATCAAATGTTGTTATCAGTGATGGTTGTGCTCAGCCACACTGGCCTTGGATTTTAATTCAGTGGAGAGCAGGGTTTGACCTCTGAGAGCTCCAGATGAAGCTAAATTCAAGTTTTTATATTTACAGGCGGTTCAGACCATGTACTGTGCTACATCCACCATGCAAAATAATTAGTCATTGACTGAAATTCTTTTTCCTGCTCTCAGCAATGTTTCGGCCTTTGCTGTAAATTAAGACTATAACTGTGATCATAAAAATGCAGTTACACTAACGCATATTCTCTATCCATATTCAGCCACAGAGATGACAGACACCGTTCGAAATAGAAACGTATCCATTTCTGCACTGTAATGTTAAAACTCTTCCCCAAATCAATTCGTAGATGGATGGAATACAAATAAGGATATCCCATCATTGCTTTTTCTGACATCCCTGTAATGGAAAATCCTCTGTTTAAAGAGAATGTAATTGGCAGCAACTGACAGCTTGGTAGCACATAAATTTTGTGTATTTCTGTATGTTATTTTTCTCTCATTTTTGAAGCATTTAATTCAACCCCTGACATTCAAACAATGGTGTTTTTCCCTAAGACTTCATTGTGACACTATACAGCAAGTTCTCTAAATAGTTTTACCACATCATTTTGGCCATCCTGTTATAAATAGCTCCTCAGCATAAATTTGCACTTATGTTCTCAATCAGCCAACTTTCTATTTTTAATTCTTCAGAGGAATTCCCAGAGGAATCTCTCTTTCAAGACCACAGAACTGTAAGGGATCTCCTGCTCATAAAATCTAACACGAAGTCCCTTGACAGCTGGTTCCTGAAAAATGTGATTCATGTGCTGACTTGCTAAAAATAGATGTGGCTGAACCAAAATAAAAGTTCCAATGTAACAGAAACCCCCTTGAAACACTGCCAAAGGTATAAGCAGCCTCCACAAAGCACTAATGACCCAAGGTGGCCAACGTCTACAAAAGTCCGGAAACAAGGTAGAATTTTTAAGAGATTCCTAAAGATGGTGCCTGGCTCCCATTGAGGCTCAGTGCTGAGGATTTTTTAAAAATCTGGTAGAAATGTACTTTTATCATTGCAAAGGCTTTGAAAAGCCTGGCTGTACAGCAGCTTTGAGATTGCCTTGTTAGCAGAGCTCCCCAGATGGAGAACTTTAAGAAGGCCATTTTTCAGCGCTTGTGCTTTCATCACTTTTGTACCCAGTAAGGGATATCTAATCAAGGACTCAAACATCCTTAGATGTGATCGAATATCCTGGCCATCCTAGTGTTAATGGGAGAACCCAGAAAATGTGAAATTGCCTAGAAATAGAACTGAAATAGAGCAAATAAATTTCCCTGCTTTTGAAGAGTGTATTGCAGAAGGAAATGGGAAGCAAAGCCAGTTAAAAATGCATTAATCTTTTAAAAAGTCATTCATTTTTAATAATGTAAGGTATAGGTCCCATTATTCATGCAGGTAAAGTCAACTTAAAGCAGCTTTTGCTAAAATCCTGCCAGAATTCCTTTGATGTCTCAACCCTCTACCTTCATCAACAGGAAGGAAAAGCTCAATTCTGTTCCCTAGATCCAGACAGAGACTCAGTGAAATCAGTCACGTTGTACAGAGCTCTCCCCAGGCTGACCCACTTGCACGATCAGCTCCTCAAAAACAATAAGTCTGTATTCTGGAAGATAAATCCAAGCAAAAATTAAATCCTTAATATGTTGCAGTTTCAGTGCTCAAAAAGGAAATACTTTGGGAAGTGTGCTGAACAGCTCTGTGGCAATTGGATGTAGGTGGAGCAGAGGCAAGGGGCAATACACAGTTGTGAAGGAAGCAGGCAAGGGGTTTTTAATACTGAGGCAGCACATCACCCTCCTGCCCTCTGTCCTGCAGGTGGCCTGCACTGTCCTGATGTGTCTCAGTCACCTGGAATATTTTCAGAGATCTCATTGCTGATTTAAGAGCATTCAGCATGAGCCATAATCTTTGGATTACACCTTGAAATGACAGGGTTGCTTATCCGAGAAATTATTCGTACACATACTGTCATTTTAGGTCATTCCCAAGTGGACACAATCTGGACCTGGGGATTTGGCTTCATTCACTGCAGCCTTTGGGATTTGGTATAAAATCATGCTCTCATATGGTTTGTACCTCTGCCTTCTGTTTGGAGGTTTGGGAACAGCTGTACCTGAACGCTTTTTGTCAGGAGCTGAAAACCACATAAATAAAAGCAGAGCAAAGATTGTCAAGTCACTGAGTACCTTTTCGCTGAATAAGCCAAGAAATGGAGCAAATTTTTCACTGTGACCTAAAACTCAATAAAGTTTAAGTAGAGCAAAGCAAAATGGGAACTTTTTAATTAGATAAATGAGGCAGAAGAGACAAACTATTTTTCCACCAAGGGCCACTGTCAAGAATACATTTTTACTGCATCCTAAATGAAAACCTTTGAAAAATGAGGGAACTGTGCAGACCACATGGAATGGAGAAACTTGATGCCACAATAAATACATCCATGGTGTCGTCAGGAATGGCAGAGAGAAAACCTGTTATGTGGTGCATTGCTCTTGGATTATTATGTCCAGACACCATTAATTTCTCTAAGATCAATAGGAACAAAAGATTTCAAAAATTCTAGAGTGTGTGAGGAGCCAGATCTGAGGCTTTAGATAACGGCATATCAGAAATTTCTTTTTATGTCATCTTAGTAGCTGACAGACTGACATTCCTAGAAACATAATTCCTTGACAAGAGAGAGAGAGATAAAGCGTGAAATGCAAGATAAGGCAGAGAAGAGTGTATTGAGGAGGTGAAGGGAGATACAGTAGATAAGAACAGAATAAAAGGACATTGTTAATGTGCTAATCTGCATGAGCAGCTTCTTGAGGGCTCTGAAAGGCGTTGCACTGAAGTACATGGAATTATTTTGTCCTGACAGAGATTTTGTCTCTTTGAAAGATGTTCATGTGCTTCTCAGTGTGCACATCCCTCTGCTCTTACACCTTGCCCAGGGTGTTACCTTTGTGTGAAAGCTTTTGCATGGCTGTAAGTACATAAATACTCTGCTTAACTCTGAAACAAGCTTCTCCTGGACAAAGCAGGTTTGCTTTGGTAGCTGTTGAAAACCCTTTTTCTGCATAGAATGATGCAGTTATTTATCTGCTGGCAGTGTGGATATCTAATGTCCTGAGAGGGGTATGTAAAGATTTTGTGTGTGTGTGTGTGTTTGCACATGGCCAAGGCCAATTCTTTGTGTAAAGAGGTGCTGAGAGTTAAGTTTTTTGTGTGTGAGAAGTTTACCATCATGTCCCTTCCAACCCAAGCCATTCTAGGATCCCACTGCACCCAGCAACAAAACCTATCAAGTTCTCTCTGTGTAAATTTTGAAAAAATGTCAGGCAACTGAGTAGCCAAAGGTGGGAAGACTCCTTGGTTGAGCTGTTGTCAAGTCCTCAAGGCAGCAGTGGAGTTTCTGCTCCCCTCGAGGCTGTTAAGCACGAGCTGGTAAGATTTCCCAAATCCCACACCATAAACTGACTCCTCAGCATCAGCTCAATGTCGGACCCCATTTGCTGATGGTTTTCAGAACCTCGAGGAGCTGCTGTACAAAGATCTATCTCTCCACCGTGTATGGGTCAGGCTCTACAGCCAAACAGCACCTCCCATGGGCTGCCAAGGTGGGGGATCTATAAATCTCCCCAAGAAAGGGGCCGTGGGAGCATTGAATCCCATGGGAATTGTGTTGGCACTGAAAGAGAGCCCAGCTTTGAACCAGTCAGGATGCTGAAACTCTAAAGCCTAGGAGGAGGCAGTATGCCATGACAGGGAAATACAGTTTGATGTCCCAAGGACAAGGACTGAAGGAATTTAAGTTCAACAAACAGAAACTTAATATTTTCAGGAAAATATATTGAAATGCTTGATCCCATTTCAAACTTACAAAAATGAATAATTTATTAACCTATCCCTTTCAGGATTTAGGAATAAAATTAATTATAAAAATAATTACTAAATAGTCAAAAACAATAGTAAAACCCAACTTTTCATGCCATTTGTAAGAAAAGCAAGTGTTGACAAAACAGCATTTTCCAAGGACAAGGACAGGGTAGAACTCACAGAGCTCTGATGTCTAAGATCTCTTGAAACAAAAATACTCAAAGATTGCACCCATGTTGATACAGCTCTGAGGAGGAGAAGTGGAAAAAGATACACAGATTTAGGTCAAAAAAACAATGAGAAAGTCCTGGTAATTGCCTATAAATATTCCTACACTATCTTGCCTATGAAATATTGCTCCACTATTGGTAAAATTTAACAGTTTTGCAGTGGATTTATTGTGCCAAAAAGTAAGCAGGGATTCAGCCCTCACATCTTCCTCTTACTTTCATAATTATCTAAGGTTTTCTCTTGTGGCAGGTGGAATTAGATTATTCTCAACCAAAAAAAAAAACCAACAAAAAAAACCCCAAAAACACCCAACAAACACCCAAAAAGACAGCAAAAATAAAGCAGCAAGATGCCATTTCTTCTCTGCTTGAAAGCCTGGGCAAGGAGTACCATGTGTTTTCCCATCTGTGCAGAAGTTTTGCTTATTGCTCCGGATCAAAATTTAAGGGAGGAGGGACTCCAGGGATTTTAGTTCAGAACAAAATGTTGTACAGCACAAGAAAGAAAGTTTCAGTGAAATTTTGCATCCCCATTCTTGTTTTCCACTGCAGGGATAAATAATGGATGAGCGACCTCATGTTTTATTGCCAAATGTAAATAAATGATTAATTTATGTGTGTGCATATATATATTTTAAAAGCTGTTTGTAATCAAATGACAAATTTTACTAGCTCATGACCCAGAGTTTAGTTCATGGTCTGTGAGGATGAAAATTTACAGTATGAATCAGCAAAAGGTTCTGCTTTCTCAGCACATGCATAGCAAAGGGTGATGTCTTGTGTACATTTCAAACAGAAAACTCCTCATTTTCTGTTTCTGTGCTCCAGAATTTCCCAACATTAGTTACCACTGAGCATTAAATTTACAGCATTTTGGTGAAATCATTTAGATTATGATCTCCTAGGGGCAGTGTTGCTGAAGAGCTGTTTGAGAGACTCTTTGCATGCTTTGTGCCATGGCCACCACTAGAGTGGATGAACAACAAACATTTTGGGTCCTGCAAAAGCTTACAAGAGGATTTGTTATGTGACAGCTTTTGAGACTTGAGTCCTTTTGGATAGAGGCTCCCGCTTGGGCTCATTCTGCATTTCAGTTCCTTGCACTGAGGGCTGTTCCACTGCCTCCTGGAACTGTTGGAAATGCTCCCTTTGACCTCTGCAGGGTTTTGCATCAGTTTGTAAGGGGGCAAGAGAAGGCTGTTTCCAAAATTGTTGGTATAACTTGAGTGGAACATAAGTTTGTGCAGCCTTTTATACAGAGGTCGATGGACTGAGCAGTAATACAAGAACAGATGCTAAAATAATACCCGGGGTAATATCAATCTTATATTTTTAGTCCAAATATTTCCCAGGATCCATTCAGTTATTAATGACGTTTTCAGGACAAAGAGGAGATAATGCCATGCTTTGTGAGCTGTTCCATTTTGACCTTTCCCTGTTGTTTTTGAATTTCAGGACATGAATTAGGAAGGGAGACTGTGTTGCATTTGTTACACGAAGTTACCTTCTGAACTTAATTTCATGTTTGAAATTGAGCACCAGCTCAATGAAGTCCAAACTTCAGTCTCATTAACATCAGAAGTTTGAATATGTAAAATTTGTTTTACATTTTTTAAGCATACAGTACTTGCAGTTATGAAACCTTTAGCATTTTGAAATGTGGAAGAGCTTGAAATGCATCCATGTGTTCCGCCAAACCACCTGCACATCATAATGATGATTCTTTTGATGATGATTAGTGACAAAAAAACCAAAACCTCAATTTCATTCTATTTTTCTGATACAATCTCTGATCCCACTGTGTTTTCTTAGCTAAGAAAAATTCATCCTCCAGCAAAACACGTGGTTAGGAGCCTCTGTGCAATTTCAGGGTGGCAGTTTCCTGAAAAGTGTCAAAATCAGACTTTTCAGTATGCTTGAGACAAACAACCTCATGGCTTCTGCAGTCACATTTTGTCTGACCTTGATCGGTGCTGACATGTAAATCATGATTGGTTTTAAAACTTCCAAGCCAAGTACGTAAGTATGAACCAAGACTCCAGCATGAGAGCTTGGGACCTTTCTGGCCAAAACAGGGACATTTCTAGAGCCCGTGTTTGGCCAAAAGACAGAAGCAGGCATTTCCTGGGCACAATCCATTGTGTCATAACAAAGGTGAAAAAAAACCAGGAGAAATTAATTGTGCCCTAAAAGTACCTACTTCTTTCTGCTGATGAGGAAGGAAGCTTGGGAGCTCTAGTTCATGCACAGATGAGCTATCAGATGTTCTAGTTTATGCATAGATGCAGAGGTGAGGTGAGGTGAGTGTGATCCTGAAGGGATTTCTTTTGGAGTAAACCTCCTCTGATGACAGCCAACAGATGGAACAACGGGTACAGACAAATATCAGCAACCTTATTGCCAGGGAATAACAGGAAAACTACAAAGATCAAGTAAGGCACATTCTGAGACGTGCCTGAAGCCTAGAATCAAGAATATTTTTATGAGCACCAGTGGGCTTTAGAACAAGCCTGCTAAGAGAACAATCTGAGAAGGTGTTGACAAATGCACCTCAGAAGAGGTCTGGATACGTAGAGAGGAATTGGCAATGAGGTGTCTACCAAGAAGAGCTGCATTATTGCAATGTTCATTGCTGATCCCAGCCTTGGGGTGACAGCAATTAATTACTTTCAGTAGGGCTTCCATTACAACCCAGACTTAAACCTATATGTATATTTGTAGCTTGGGGGGAGGGGGGTAAAATCACGGAAAATTATCTAGACAGTGTCTAAAAGCTGGTAATTTAACAGTGACTATTTTAGACAGTGCAATATACTTGCTCAGTGTAGTAATAAATTATGTGCAGTTTGCCAAGTAATTTACCCAGTCCTCTTTTCATCGTTTCAGCTTCAAAATGCTTTAAATAAACTGTGACATTATGTAAATGACTGTGTATTTATTTAACTGTTTCTCTTAGACACTAATCATGCAAGTGAGAAAATACCGGGTATTAAATGGACTATGCAAAATAGATACAAAATCCCAGACTTTAGACTCTGTTCTATTAATTAGATATGAATGATAAACTGTTCATCATTTTAATGAGGAGCATAAGGCGATGTAGATACTGTATATTCATTTTTCATACGAGATTTCATTCCACCGCTTGGATTCTTCTTTCCAGGGAAGCAGCTGCTTTGTAAACATGCCGTAAACAAACTTTGGGCCGTTTCCAAGTGCCCTCGCATGTGGGTGCATGGGTGAGCTCAGTAGTGGTCACGTCATTTGATGCAGTTCTATAAAAGTGTCCAGGTTTCAGTCCTGCACCTTCAGTCGAAGTCTCTCTGCGTCAGCCCCGTGCGAATGGAGCCCCGCCGCGTTCAGCTGGAGCATCCCGACCCATAGGCATGCCCACACCCCGTGGCAGCACAGCACACCAGCACCACGTCAGCAGCACCCCGCTGCCAAATCTGTAATGTGAAACTGCAAGCTCGACTGTGTAATCGATTCAATGTTTTCATGCTAATTAGCGCTTGGAGTTTTCTTTTTAAAAAGACAGTGTTGTAATCATCGAGTTCGCTACGTGCTCCCCTGCAGGTTGTTGTTTTGCTGAGTTTAGAACATTAAAATTCCATGTATGGGTTAAGATCTAAGCTTGCTGTGTTTCCACTCCTGCCATTAAGTCACAGAAAATGATTAATAAATCATCAAATATTAATATCATCCCTTCAAGTCATAAAAGGCTGCAATATACATCTATGGTTTTTAAATAAAAATTGATGGCTATAAGTTTTTTGTAATTGGGAACATAGTGGGAGGGGGGAGAGATAATCTGATGAATGCTTTTATTTATTTTAACTTTTATATTAGGTTCATGAAAAAAAAATTCTCTCTACAACCTACAAAGATTTATCAGCCTGTGAAATTTTTTAATAAAGAAAAGACTGATTTTCTAATTAAAGATTTGTCAAATAAAGAAAATAAGTGTGCATGTATTTTCTGTCTTTGGGGGACAGTCGTGTGAAATAAAATGGTTGAGCTGCATTAGCAGAGTGCTGTGACAATGCATTTCCTTGCTCTGCGCACATCCATTCCCACTGCCCTGCGCTGAAAGCGGCTGTCAGTGCATGTGGGTAAAACACAGAACAGGGCCATCTCTCTAAATGATTAACCTGGCATTAATTTCAAATTTAGCCTACCCTTTCTTTGATGCATGTGCCTGATGTTCTGAAAGCAGCAGAGCTGTGCCAGGGGATTGTATCACTGTTACATTGGTGCACGGCAGAGTATCCTGTCCTTATCTCCCTCCACCAACTGCCCAGAGAAACCAGAGACGAGGTTTGTCTCTAAAATTTTGCTCTATAAGAGATGGGATGAATCCAAGCTCGGGATTTCCATGAGTGAGGTGAAATTTCTTATCAAGTCCTACTGAAAACACAGACATGCCACATCAGATTTTTCTGTGGGAGGGACTTGTCAATGTTGTCAAGAAAGAGTGAATGCCTGTAAGGTAAAAATTAAATGTCTGGAAGACAAGGTTCAAAACCCCTAACAAAGAACAAAGTTTTTTGTTCTTGTTTATTAGAATTTCTCTTGCCATTCTTGTTATCCTCGCAGTAACTCACTCTCTCTTTGAAGGTCACTGTGGTCCACACAGGACTGCTGAGAGCAGGAACTCCATAGACCATAAATCATCTGAAAAAAATATCCTGTTCCAGGGTGTGAAATTTGCCACCACTTGATTTCATTGACAATCTCGTTGTCCTTGTGCTGTAGATTTCTCTTTTGCTACCCCGAAATCAGTCACTGACAACCCATGTCAGGAACTAAGCCTTCCAATGGGATCATGTTAATCAAAAAAAACCCCTCAAATTCCTATTTCTTTTTTCCATTTCACAGGGAGAGAAAATTCACTCCAGTGCCTCCTGAGACAGCAATGTATTTTTCAGAAGGACCTGTTTATTTTAGGAGTCTTGGACACACTGGCATTTTTGGCCTTTCAGAGAAAGGTTAATCCCATTGTCTACTTTTTATTTCACTTTTCCTTCCTCTCTCTGCTCTTGTTTATATCATTTTTGAAACACACAGGATCAGCCTCATGTGAAAGGCAGCTCTTTGCAGACACAAAGAGTCCATTAACCCCACTTTGGAACACCTACTATCCCTTATCTCTGTAAAAGCAGCACTAAGCAGCCGTCACAGCACATTGTCTGGGCCACAGTTTAATATAGCTGCAATGCTGAAGATCAGTTTTCTGGCATCTTTTCCAAATTAATACCTACAAAATAATAACAGCAGCCCCAAAATGTGAGATAATGTCAGAAAATCAGCATATTTCAGCTATTTCATATGGTACTTAAGTATTGGTACTTCCTATGATGTTTGATGTTCTTGCCTTTGCTTTCCCCTCAAACAGATCACTGTTTTGCAAAGAGCCCACCAATTTTCTTTGATTGTTTGTGAATAAAGGTGAGAATTTTTATTGGGATCTCCACAGTGACTGTAAACAGCTGACTTCTGTCTGTGGGGAACAGAAGTTCTCAAAGGGTGGGATGAATTCTCTCCTCAGGCAGCTGTGCCATGTCTGATGTGTAGTTAACCTCTGGTGCAGCTCCACAAACACCCAGGCAGGAGTCTGACAGGAGATGATTTCCCCATGCAAAGTTTGGTGCGATGAATTCCCTAAGTTGTTCCCTAAGTCAAGTGAACTGGTTCCCATCTGTGTAACGATGGGGGACAAACAGAGCAATATCTGAATGATCTGAAGTTTTATAAGTCAGTCACTTTGCATCATGGTAGGTGAGGAAGGATTTTGCCATGGTTGCAATCCTGCATCCGTAATCTGCATTGGACATGAGGCCAAGGGGACAAGCAGAGGGACACAGCCACTGCCCAGACTGCCCTGCCAGCTGAGACACTGATGGAAATGTATGTTCTTCCAAAATGGGATCCTCTCCTCATGCAGTGCTCTGTGGTTTGCATTTTTTAGTGTCAGCATTAGTGAATGTAGGGAAAATTGATACAGAGCATTTGTTTCCAGCACACCAAATCGCAGTGCCTTCAGTAATAAGGGTTGCAAACGAAAAACCAGTTCAATGAGATCGCTCAGCACAGCTTTGCTGTGATGACTAAATTCTCTGGGATCTCCAAAGGACCCTAAAATCCACATTTTTCTGCTATGCATTATGTATAAATATGAATTTCTAATCAAGATATGCACTCTCCTCCTGGTATATATAGAACAGTCCTGAGTTAGTAAGAAATAGCTTTCTGCTCTCTTAAAAATTGAGATTCTTCTCTAGTGGGTCTTTAAATCTTTGTTCCAGGAATTGATCATCCTGTTTTGACGTCAATGGCCCATACTGAGGTTATTGAATACAGCAATTTTACAGCCAGCTCCTCTGTTTTCCTTCATGTTTTACAATTAGCCAAAGTTTTAGCAGAAATATCAGCTGGGAAGAGAGCCTCTTGTCATTTCAGATTCATCAGCTGCAGAAGCCACCAAGAAAGGTCAAAACCAAAAGCAAACATATGTCTTCATATTTACACTTAAAGCAGGCAGCCCAAACAGCAGAGAGCTCTTTGCCTTTGTTAAGCACAAACAAAACGTTCTCAAGTAGTGAAGTGTGAAGGTGACTGGTAAATCAACCAACAATATTTTATGTTAAGTGTTTACAAAAAGAATAATTTAGGATGGAAAACACCACTTCTCCCTGAGAGTATACTACCCATAATTCCACCTTGAAAATGGCTCCACATTAAGAAAGTAAGGAATTATCTTAACACCTTCATTTCTTTGTTTCTATTGTTTATCTAGGAGCCAATTTTTCCTTTTATTCCATACTTTTTACCTCTGAAGATGAACCTTCTTTCCAGATCGTTGCTTTCATTTTTTCACTAACACATTATTTTCCTTCTGCCTCAATATGTAGAGCTACACGGTTGATAAACCAGAGTAATTTTTACCTATTTACCTATTGTTTTTTTTTTTTACCATTTTGTTTTACCTATTGTTTTACTTATTTACCTATGATTTTCCATAAAAATCATCCCCAAGCTAAATTTCACAAGTTTTCTGTTCACATGAAAATATTATGCAAACCTTTCATAACCTGGGATTAAACTTGCTGACATTCTGCAGCGGCCCAGACTCTGACTGAAAAATATTTTCTCATTTTTCTCTTTGCAGTAGCAAAGCCCATTGCCTGAACCATTTGCACCATGAGAGTTCTATGGCTGCACACTGTGATGGGTATAAAGTAGGCTCAGGAATAAAAACGTGATGCATTTGTTCCAAATTTTGTGGTGTAGTATGGAATTACATACCTCCCCTCCCAGCACAATGAGGACATTGCCAAGCTGGGGAGATTCCAGCTGAAGGTCACAGAGATGTTCAGGAGGCTGGAGACGCACATGACATCCACAGATAAGCTGAGGGAGTGGGGTTTATTCGGATTATTAAAAAGAAAGCCACATGGCAGGTCTGACAGGAGATTTCCATAACCTAATTTGGGCTACAGAAGACAGATAAAGCCAGACTTTTTCCAGAGAAGTAAAATGAGAGGACAAGTGGCAGTGGGCATAAAACATTACAAAGGAAATTTTGATGAGACACAAGGTAAAAATAGCTTCACCATAAGAGTAGTCAAATATGGAAACAGTTTGATCAGGGAAGTCATGGAATTGCCATCTTTGGGGACACTCAAGCTCAGCTGGACATGGAACTGCCCTGTGAAACCCAACTGGCCTTGAAGACAGCCCTATTTGAAGCTTGGACTACCTGACTTCCACCTGATTGCTGTCCACAGCTCCCTGAAAAGAGGGTGTAGCCAGGTGGGGGCTGGTCTCTTGTCCCAAGCAACAAGGGACAGAATGAGAGGACATGGCCTCAAGCTGTGCCAGGGGAGTGTCAGGATGGACATCAGGAGGAATTTCTTGATGTAAAGAGTTGTTTAACATTGAAATGGACTGCCCAAGGAAGTGGTGGAGTCACCATCCCTGGAGGTGTTCAAGAAATGCCTGGATATAGCACTAAGTTGTCGAGATGGTGATCAGTCAAAGTTAGGACTTAATCCTGAAGGTCTTTTCCAACTTAAAAGATTCTGTAATTCTGTGGGATTCTGTGGTCTCCAAAGCTGACTCAGTTGAAAATAAAGAAATAACTACATGCATATAGCTTGTGCATTGGCCTACACTGACACTTTACTGGATTTCTCTCCTCAGCTCTTGTGCCATGAAGGAGAGGACTTCTCTGGAAGGGGTTTGGAGCTCTCCTTCCCTTACCACGTGGCCTGTATGTCCATGGAGCAACTGCAAGAGATCTCAGAACACTCAAGTCCCGAAAAACACTTTGTATACAATATCAAAACAGGGTATAGGAAAGATTTGTTTATAACTTGGAATTATTCTATGTTTGCTATCATTGAGATATTATTTGTTGGATACACCATAGTTTGTTGACACCAATTAGCTGACCTTGATCCAATTAAAACTGGAATGTCAGAAACACAGTAGAGTTTTCATGACTTTTTCTAAATGAACTTGGTCGTATACATTGAATATTCAAGATGATGATAGTGTGAGATTCTGGATTTTTCATTCTTTTCAATTTTTCCTAAAATAGAAAGCAACATTTTTGAAAGCCTTTGTGTTTTTTTTCTTTTTCATTTTAATCATGATCAAAATTTTTCATTAGGAAATAAAAATAGAAAAAGCCTTGCCTGATAATGTAAAAATCCCTTCCTGTTCCACACAAAGGCTTGTTGATGCAGATTTATACTTTATATATGTTTATAGTTCCATGTGTAGGCATTGTGAATAGTCACAGAAGACACAGAAGGAAAAAACAGTCTTCTGGCACCCAGTGCCCAATTTTTTGAGCAGAAAAGCTTCATCTGCATGAGGATTAAACGGTGTTAGGGGCCATTTTCTGTTGCAGAAGTCAACTGGCACAATCTGAGCAGGTCTACAATATTAAAATAAAGTATTAAAATATAAAATCTACACTACCTGACTGCTTGTGCACCAGACCCTTCCCCAGCTCCGTTGCCCTTCCCTGGATTCGCACCAGCTCCTCAATGTCTTTCTTGAAGTGGGAGGCCGGGGACTGGCCACAGTGCTCAGGCTGCTGCCTCACCAGTGCTGAGTACAGACGGCCACGGTAAAGTTCTCCTGTGTTCCTCTTCGTCTTCATCTTCCTCTTTGCTCTTATTGAGATCAATGTTAAATTCTCATTGGCTTTCCCAGGGGAAGAGCTGGATCTACCACAGCTGGATCTACCACAGCTGGATCTACCATGTGTGCAACATCTTTAATGCTTGAAGGACCAGTAAACTCTTTCATATGTATATGAAAAGACACACATCCAAGTGACCATTCAAGTCTTTTCCTTCCTAATTAAGACCTGAATCACTGAACTAGTTAATATATACAGTAACCTCTGTACTGGGCCCCAACCCCCAAGGAACAATGACTGTGATTCATAAGGTTCATTATGTGCTACATTTGGCACATTGTCAACAGTGCTACCTTTTAAAGAGCCAGGATAAAAGGTAATGGAATGGAAAATTTCCTTTTATCCCATCGCTGGGTCAGTCTGGGTGTATCCCATGTATTAGTTTGCAGCCAAGAGGCAGAGTGTGTGTCTTCAAATCACATGCCCGTTGGGAATTTCTGAAGGGAATGCTACTGGCACAAAGGAAAAGGAAACCAAGTAATGTTCAGCAACTTGAAAGAATTCTTTTATTTTCTTTCCTTTTTCTTTTCAGTTGGCCTTTCCAAATTCTTACTAAAAGCATAATTCAGTCAGAGGCTGTCTTCCATTTTAATGCTAAATGTGTGGGTTGAAAAGTACATATTGTCTGGAATTTGGGGTTACAGATGAAAACCATTCACCTTCCTTTGGCAATGCAAGCAGTGCCTGGCATTAGAACTCGGGCCGATTTTAGAAGATTGTACAAATTGTCTTTGAAAAATCCACCAGAACCAAAGAGGACTTTTGTATTCAATCCTGAATTTTCATTCCATCCAAATCAGCATTGCCATATTCCAGTTACTATTTTTATCTCAGATGTGGAAAACCTCTTTCTCCCAAATTGCCTGTCTACCCTGTCATGCAAGGCAGCCCAACAGCTGTGCCAGCTACAACATCACACCTGAAGGCCTGGGCTCCGTCATCAGTTGCTGCTTTCCAGGATTCAGCCTAAGACAGAAAACTTAGAACATTTGAGAATGGGAGTTACTGAAAATAAGTATTTTCAGCAATTTAACATTCTATACAAACTGCACATTTGCTACTGCTGCATTATTAGAAGTGGAGCAGGAGGCTGTATTGATCCACTAGCTGTTAAATAGTCACACCAACAGGTGTGCGAAATTTCAAGCAAAATTTCAAGAATTTTGCACAGAAAAAGCGGTGATGAATAATGATGATTTATTAAATTCTGCAGCAGAAAATTGAAAGAAAAAAAATACCCCAACATAGTGAAGAGTCTCTAACCATCAATGTTTCTGTTTGAGGAACCAGGTATTATACATCAGGGAAAATGGCATCCCAGATCTTGCCCTTGTTTTTCCTTTTAGCTTGTTGCATTTGCTACAGGCAGAAGCAACATCACCCTCATTCCTTGAAAAATGCTGTTCCCTTATCTTCTCTTAAGCTTTGTGGTAAATTCTCTGCCTCTCTGTCTCTCTAAAATAATGTGCATGGCCTCAGGAATGTCTTTCTCTCATTCCTGCTGCATGCTAGGTTATATTCCATTCAGCTGGCCTGATCCATATGCATTTCTATTTTCCAGATAATTACATTGTTCTACTTGCATCATTAGTTTTATTGTTGCTGTTTCTAAGAAGCTTTTCCTACCTAACTGATTCCCAGGTTTTCTTTTTTTGCATTTTTCTGAGATACTGAGTTAGAGGAGAAGGCAGCAAACCTCTTCTGTTCCTAATCATAATCGCCAGTTTCTGAAACCTTGAGGCTTTCTCATTACTACTCCCAACAAAAAGCATTTAAAAGTCATTATTTCCCTTCTTGATGCTCTGTAGCAAAAAATTGTTTTCTCCAAATAAAAATTCCAAGTTTCAACCGAAGTCATCAAGGAATTGGGAATTCACCCCTTCCCACTATAATTTGTTTCAATTCTTAGTCAAGACTTGTACCTAAAACAGATTATCCTAGTTTTTAATTATTTAATGTATTTATTATTTATGCTCTCTACTTGTATACCGCAAACCCAGTCTCCTCTGAAACATCTGCCACACTCCATAACTGGACACACTGATTTTGTTCTGGGATGGAGGAAACATGGTCCCACTCAGCTGCTCCTGGAAAAAGGTGATTGTTGCCACCCTGTCCTAAAGTTAGGAGCCAGCTGCCATTGCTTAACCTGCTGGTGTGTGGGTGTCTCCCCACCCCAGAGCAAGGAGGCCGCTCAGACTGGCTGATGAGGGTTGTTCTGCCCAGGACATGTGTCCATGGCCTCCTCTCTCAGTAGTGCATCCAACTCTGGAAGCTCCAAAAGCATAGGAGACTTGTTCTGGCTTTGCAAGTATTGCAGCAAAACCTCCAAAAGCAGAAACAGCATGTTCATGGAGACCCTGGGAACACCTACTGGGAACTGGTGTCACCTAATCTGGTTATTACTCTCCTAGCAAGCACCCTAAAGGACACATGCACATTAAATGTAGGTATTCCAACTCAGCTTTGATCCCACCATTTGGCAGTACTTTTAATATCAGTGCTTGAATGAACACAGTCTTCACTGTGGTATTCCTCAAAGTTTATTTATGCTTCCTTTGCTGCTGGCATACACATAGTCCCTACCAACAGCAGAGGAGAAAGGAAATTTAGTTGTGACTAGCAAAGGGATTTTTCTCTGGACAATAACTTTCCATTCTTAAGAGCTTTCATAGGCTTGGGAGTCTGGATTTTCCTCTTGCAGAAACACTGCTTTGCCAAGTATCCTGCTTTTATTAATACAAATCTATCAGAAGTGTCACACCATTCCTAACTTGAGCTGAGCCTGACCTCGTAGGAGCACAAGGCTCATTTGGTACTTGGAAATGGAATACCCTGTCCTTCCCTTGCCCCACAACTTCCTTTGCATCCAGTTGCCATCTTTTAATAAATAAAGGAACTTTACAGGAAGGTAAACAAGTATAATAAACCAATTTCTTTGAAGATGAACTGCGCCTTCTTTTTATTTTTTTCTTCCTATAAGTCTTCAAGACTGAAATTCTAATAAACAGCTCTTCATAAGATATCTCCTGTCACTTTTTATTTGTCTGAAACATTTTTTTCCCATTGGTATATCTTTCAGCATTTACCCAAGCCAGAAAAATGCTACTTACCAACATTAACAGGCTTGCAATATTTAAGTAAAGCATATAAGCTATTTACAAAAAACAGGTTGACAGCAACATTTCAAAAATGAGAGTATAATGTAATAAAAACATTATCCTGGCTTGTGTCTGATCAGGGAATAAGAAAATGAATGAAATATTGCAACAAATGAGAGCTGGGAGAATTTTCCAGAGAAAGGAAAAATGAAAGTGGAGCTAGAGAAAAACAAGGCAAAACCTTCTGAAAAGGCCGTGTTTGACTACAAGAATTTATGGCTTCTCTTCTTATCTCAATGCACCCTCTGTGAAAGCACTCCCCATGCCAAACCTGAATGATTCCTCAGCTGCCCACTAAACCCTTTTTCTTCAAACGGCTTAACCACAGTTACATGTCCATTGTATTTCCACAGAATGGTGCATCCATGTTTCAAACAGCAGAGCTTAATACCTCCCTGAAAGCATCCCTGCCACTGATGTTAGCAGCAATAAATGTGGCAGGCTGAAGATATATTCCCAGCAGGGCTGTGACAGTGCTTAATATAGGGCCCTACATGCCCACCTGTGTGGAAACAAATCTGTTACTTGATGATGTCTCTTTCTATTCAGCCATTCAGGTGCAAACCTTTCTCTTGGTGTGGTTCCTCGGTGAGATACAGCTTTTCTGTAAATAGCACCCCAGGCTGATTTCTTCCTTCTGTTCCTTCAAATCCTGAAGCATGATCTCCGCAAGCAACAGGCTCTGGCACCAAAAGTGGGTGAAGTTTCTGATACTCAACATGACTTTTATTATGCTGTGCCATGCCTCGGTGCCATGCAGCCCTTTCTGGCATCAATCCCAGCAGCATCCCTGGAGGGTTGTTTGTCTTAACCCAATCTCTTTATATAGATGGAAGAGAAATGAGTGATAAGAATCTGCTCAGTTACCCAACAACATAGCCAATGGACTATTGCCCAACCCAGCTACATAGACAAGTCAAACTGGCACTGAAACTGAGAGGAACCTTTGGAATAAAGGCAGTTCCCTGAGGAGACAGAGAAAATGGCAGCCAATAAAAAAATGGGGGTGTTGGAGTATAGCCAGAATATTAGTGTGCTGCAGATATTTTTGCTTGCCTGTCTTTGAGATTTACTGCGACCTTGGAAGAGTTTGCAACGGCATGAAACTGTCCCACCCTTCTATGCACAAGGCAAGAGTAAAACAGATGTCAAGCCAGCTTGGTGTGCTTCTATTTCTGCTCAGCAGAGTTCAGCCAGACCATATCCAGGTTCCTGTGTTCGTGCAGTGCCCCAGCAGAGGGGCATCAGAGGAAAGAGGCAGGTAGTGAGTGTGCAGCTCCTGCACATGCACTCTTGCCCCACTGGCAGACCATGAAAGAGAGCTTGGTGTGACCAGTGGATAAGCAATTTCATTTTGCTCTTTTAAGCCTCAAGTCTTGTTCAACATGGAAGTGGGCATTATCATTTTCTCACTCCCTTTTCCAATGAAACGTGGCTCACTGTCTGCTCAAAGATGACTATGATTCATTAGAGCACTAATTCCTATCAATTTCTATGCAAAACTCCCCATGACTAAAATCCAGTGCCTATTTCGCACCTCTGGAAGATTATGAATTGGATGAGAATGGAACAGGAATAGAAAACTTCAAAGCTACAAAACTTCAAACTCTCTTTTTTAAAGCTGGCGGTTTTATCTCTGTCATTCATGATGTCTTAGCCTTTATTCCACTTCCTTTCAATAATCATCAAGACTTCACTTTTTTTTTCCTGTTATCCCCAAATCTACCTTGCTGTACATGTGGACAGAGCAGCAAACTGCTTTTACCTAGAGTAAAATTTTCTTCCTTTTTTTCCCTCTTTGCTCTTCTTTCTTTTTCCTGCTGATTTTCTTCTTCATATAGTAGTAGTTCATGCAGGTTCCTAAGATAGGCACAGAACTACATCCTGTGGCTATTGATTTATACAAAACCCTAAACACCTTTCCAGGCACTCCACTAAGGGATTTCAAAACCCACACAATTATTCCAGGAGAAATTCTAAGTGTTGCAAGATTCATCTCTATTTAAATGAATTAATCCCTTGCTAAAAGACTTTTCTTTCACCACGGTAAGGAAGAACTGTTCTAGGAAATAATTCCAGCAAAGACTGATTTCATAGTTTAAGATACTGGTCCCTAACAGTGAATTTGGCAAAGACAACATTCAGAGAAGCAGAAATTGAGCCTCACGTCTGTATGAAAAAAGTTTGTGTATGATTTTTGAGGTAGAGCTTTCAAGGTTACCTTGGACAAGGTACCTTTCGAGGTTCTAGCTCCTTGGACAAGGGCCCTTGTTGGACAAAAATATCTAATGGAAAGATATGGATATGCATCTCAATTTCTCCTTCTCAGTCTCTTGGGATAGGCAACTCACTTTGTCTGAACAGTTAAATAGCAATTGGATCAGAGAAAAATAGAGAAACAAAGGGTACAGGCATGTGACCAAGATTCTTCGAAATACGGTAGACCCTGATTAAAATCCCTTTTCTCAATGGGAGGGAAAGGACGCTCGGACCTCCATCATCCCCTTGCTCTGTGTGCACCCTACATGCACTCAGCATGCCAGATCCCGAATAAAGCTTTCAAAAGTCATCATAGAAAATGGGGAAAACATCATTATTACACTTGGTATTTAGGTGAGGTATTTAGACTAAAGTCTGACATTTGACTCCCACTGGATATGTGTAGCCTTTAAGTCCACCACGGTTTTCCTTCTGACTGTCCTATTTTGAGAAGGAAAATATTCTGAAAAGTTATTTTTAACCAGTATAGCTGGAATCAAAAGTTATCCCTATCCAGCACCACAAAATCAAAATTAGAGAAGTCAAGATATAAAATACAATGACCCAAAGGAGCAAGATCAGTGAGTAACCCACTTCAAACTTTGTCCAGTTGAGTCATTCCACTTTCCGATTTCATTTTTCTTCTTTTCGACTGTTAAAACTAAAGAGAAAGAATTGAGGGGAAAAAATCTAACACAAAACTTAATTGTTGTTGACCACCCTGAAACATCCTAAAAGGGAATTGCCTTCCACAAGGTGAATATCCATCTGCTTTAAACATTAGGTCTGTAGGAGAAAACTTGCCTTCACCACGCCACCATCCTTTCTACATGCTGAACACCTGAAAAAATGGCAGTAAAACTAAAAGTGGGTTCACACAAATTTGTTTTCTTGTTGCACAGCAATTTTGTGGACCCGTTTCTGGCCCAGCCAGATTGCCACAAACCACAGCCCTGCACCCTCAGGGAGGGCAGCTATAGCCAAGCTGGGCTTTTAAAATCTCAGGGGTAGCCCAAACTGGCTCAGTGAGACTTAGGGCTGCTCCAGAACCACGTCATAGAAGTACCCATGGTTCACAGTATTTTATACCTGAAAATCAAAATCGGATAAAGAACAAGTCTTAGTTTAATACAACAGTAAAACCAGTAATTTGTATTGGGATTCAAACCCCTGTTCCATTTCTAACCGCAAACCCTGGTTGTTTTAACATCCACACGTAGGTGTTAGATGCACCAGAACCACTTCTTTTTTTTTAAATCCTCATTTAATTCTTCTTTTATTTTCAGCTTCAACTCCAGAAAAAGCTTACCATAAGCAGAAAGCTCCTCGCTAATCTCCAAATCTCCATGGAGAGTGCATCTGTTATGGTGCTCCCTCTGATCTTATAGTTTTCCTACTGATCTAAAAATAAATATTTGATCATAAATTATTTTAAAAGACCCGTTTCTTTTTCAGGATATCAGAGTAATGTCTATGAAAGAAAGGAAAAAAAAAAATCTGTTCTTTTATTCTGGCTTTGAAGAAAGCTAATAGAAATAACACCTGATTCTCTCAGAGAACTATTTTTAAGCCATTTATAAGCATGACCTTCAAAGAAAGACAAAACGCCTTCTTCAGTGCCTGTCATTGGATCTAAACCTGCCTCAATGAAATCAAAGTGCTCTGTTTTGCTGGACCCATAGGATGTGGGCAGGACCATTCCTCCCTGGGGTCATTAAAACCCGTCTGTTTGACCATCTTTGAATGCTTTTTCAGGTAACACTCTTTATGTCACCTCTGTGGGACAAGACCCTGCCAGGAAGAACTCCTGTGGCTCCTACAGAAAAGTCACTTTGTGCCTCTGTCTTTGTGTGATCACGAAGCGCCTCTGCGCAGTCAGCCAGCGGCCCCAATTCCGCTGCTGGATGAATGCTCCCTCACCGCTTAATGATGTGCTGCCAGGACAAAGCCTGTCCTTCCCTTTGCCTCGTGCCTGATGTTTTACACTGGGACGTTTTATTTGGTGCCTTCCAACTCCTGCTTCATGAAAAAAATACTGTAAATATGACTCTTTCATCTTTTCCTGGCTGCTTGTGGCCCCTACTATCTCCCATCAGATTCCCCCTCTTCCAAGACAAGTCCATTTAACCTGACATTGTACAGAAGCTTTTCCACATTTTTTAAAAAGGTTTTGCTGCTCTTAACCAGTTCTTTCCCTCTTCTGCCATTTCCTGGGACAGTGTGTTGGAGCTGTGCGTGACTGGTGCAGATGTGGTGTGCCAGGACTCCTGGCAGCAGTCTGGCACCATTTCCCAGCTCAATCCCAGTTCCTCCTACCAAGTTTTTTGCTGTAGCTGAGCTCACTGTGTGGGCAGAGTAAAATGGGATTGAAACACAGCCAAGTCCAGCCAATACCACCCAGAGTTCAGGTTTGCACTGATGAAATCTGAGGTTTCTGAGCCTTGGCTGGTCAGATTTACAGACAGGTTGCTGCTGAGGGGGAGAGGATGAGTCGGGGAGGAAAAGCCTCCACCTGCCTGTATCTCTGCATCTGCTGCCAGCACTGCCTGGCAGGTTTTGCCACTGTGCACCTGTTGTCACATGAACAGAGAAAGGAAGATGAATCCCTCTCCCCAGTTTCCAACTCTCCTCAGATGTCTCAAAGAACAGGACAAAGCTACTAGTAAGAAGGAGACCATCTCACTTTTATGTCCTCTCAGGCAAGAGCACGTTAAAAGCCTATCCGGGTAACACTCCACTGGGTCAGGACGCCCAAACCATGGCAACTCCCAAATCTTGATGTGTAGGATCCCTTAGCCAGAGCTGTCAACTGTCTTTTGGGGTCAGGGAGAAAATAGGTGGGGACAGTATTTTTTTCTTTATTTAGAGAATCATTCCAATCAGAGTATCCTCAAATAACTTCTCAAGTGGAGGTTTTGCTTGTTTCTCATTAGACTGAAATGATCCTCACACACTTTTTGCAGCCACTCAAGTCGTAGAATCATAGAATGGTTTGGGTTGGAAGAGACCATAAAGATCATCTTGTTCCAGCCCCTGCCATGGGCAGGGACACCTTCCACTATCCCAGGTTGCTCAGAGCTCCATCCAGCCTGGCCTTGAACACTTCCAGGGATGGGGCAACCACAGCTTCTCTGGGCACCCTGTGCCAGGGCCTTGCCACCCTCAGAGGGAAGAATTTCTTCCTAATATCCAATGTAAACCTGCCCTCAGTCAGGACAAAGCAATTTACTGCAGACACGTGCAGGTTATGGATTGCAGTTAAATGTCACCAAAAGCAGCCTTGATCTGAAAACATACAATTTTGTGATCAAAACCCAAGACAAAACCACAGGTAACAGCATTGATCCATTCTCTTGCTTTATTTGAAAGCACATTCAGATAACAAAGTGCAGAAAATAAAGTCTGCCTGTGATGTCATCTATCTGGTTGTGTGTTTAGGGGAAAAAAAATGGCAGAGAAAAATGATAATCACCACTGTTGTTCCAACACAGTGACAGTAAAGTGTCCCCTGATGTTAAGTGCAGCCAGTAAGTGAGGTTCTTTACTGCTTCATAACACAGTGTTATATATTAACAACATATTAACTCAGCAACACCACTTGAGAACTTACACAGTTATTTACAGACTCGCTCCATGAATTTTCTCTTACATTGGTGATTGCAGTTCCAGGACATTGCAGTGACACACAATGTGTTGGAAACATTGATGGACACAAACAATTGAATTTTACACTGTGAGTTACAAAATCGTAGTAGTTAATGAACTCTCCCACCGCTCTGACCTCTGAGGTTCATTAATCACCATACTCAGATCCTCCATTACACTTTGAGCTCCAACATGATGAAAAAATTCAGTAACAAATGTTCTAGGAAGTTTTCTATTAGTTTCTTACAGCTTTGAGTGTTGTTTACAACACCAGCATGCTATGACTGACACTTCAGCTGTGTACTCCAGTGGGTCACTGGGAAGGTCGAGTGCATCCCTTAAGGACTATAATGAAGAACATGGAGGAAGCCAAAATCACTCAAAGCCAGGAACAAAGTGGCCTTCAGCCTTCCTCGTCTTTGTGCTACCAGCCAAGTTAAATCTTTACTGCAGTCAAGAGGTCTCCTCAGCTAAAAAGGACCCTCTTGGCTCAAGGTCTAGGTGTTTACATCAGTTGGAGAACCAGCTCCCAGACAGTGGTCAGCACATCTGACATTTCTTGGGTCCCATAAAACTGAAAAGACATTTTCTCCTTTTATTTCTATCGCAGTCTCAGAGAAAACCCCCTGATTTTAGTGGGGTTGCTCCTGGTTTATCTCATCTTTAACTGAGAAAGAAGCCCACCCTTGTACGTACTTTCCCTTTTCCCCACGGACCCAGACTCCCTGTTGTGGGCGTTGTTAACCAGGTGCAACTCCAACAAGGCTGCTGAGGCTGCTGTGGCGGGAGATGAGCAAGGCAAAGGAAACACAAGATCCTTGTTTTTACATTAGAAACTGGAAAGAGATGTAGGCCATGGATTTCCAAGCAGGTGTGCACTGATTTTCAGCAGGAAGGAGTCTGATCCCCTAAACAGAACAGAAATCTATCTAATACATGCCCGTGATCTCTTGTTCTACAGTGTTAAGCACAGACCAGTATCAGGACATTAGATGTGATTACAATCCTACTGCCAACAAACTGAAACAATAAATACAGCACATATACACAAAAAATTACACTTGAAATTATTTCCTAATAGGACACACCTTCAGTAGTAGAAATATATTTCTATACAATTAATACACCTAAGCTTTGAGATAACAATCATATTGCAGTTATTTTGGGTCGGTATCACTAAAAGTCTATTGGTATCTTTGTAAATTTAACTCTGTTAGAAATATAATTCCTAAGAATGAAAATGTAGATCGCAAACCACTAATATATGTTTTTCTGAAGGCAAAATTTTTTCCCATGTAATTTCCCTACGGTTGTTTGATTGCATTTTAATTTAATGACTCTGGGATTCCAGATTTATTATTGTATTCTCAAAAGCTCAACAGCACAGCTGAAAATATTTTATTCCAACAAATTGTCCATGGCAGTAATTACAGCACTTTATTTCAGCTTGAACTGCAAGTGTTGCAGAATGATACCTCTCCGAAAAGCTCGTCTAATAACTGCGAAAGCAAAGCTACTTCTTTCATAATAAAGTTTAACTCGGCATCTGCACATGCCACTGCATTGCACCAACTTTGGATTTTGAAACCACTTCGTTAGCAGTGAAGTTTCACTGTGTGAGGGGTCTTTTGAAGCCCATTCCAGTGTAAACAATCCAGCTGTCTGTACAGCAAGGTCAGCACTCATCACTTCAGCAGCAAAGGCAGATTCTAAGGTGAGATACTACTAGTGCTTAAATTAGGAAAATCCTCAGAAATCCAGACATCAGGACTAAAAATGGCCTTTTAGAAATATTGCCAACAGTTAACAATTTTTGTTAGTAGATTGAATAATCTGTTCTTGACTATCTGGTAAATCATGCCCCATCTTCTCCCCTTGAGAAGTCTTCCAAAGCCTGAATGTTCCTGTAGTTCAGAAATTCCAGTTTTTCCTGCCTTAGCTTCCAGCTTTGATTTCTCATTCTATCACCTTCTGAGACTGCAAATAACTCCCTTCCTTCATTTCCATTATTATTGCCTCAAAGTTATTTATAGACTGATAGAATTTACTCTCAGACCTTTCCTCTTTTAGACTGCTTTGCTTAACCCTGTCACCCTTTCACCTCAGTTTCTGTCACTTATACATTATCTTTTTTTTCTCCTCCCTGTTACACTTTCTCTAAAGCTTCCCTTAGCTTTGAGGACCAGAACTGCAGACACGTAGGCAAGCTCTCCACCTCTCAGTCTGAGATAAAGGTTTGTAATTCAGGAACGAGGATCTTCAGGTGCTCCAGGGAAACACTTTTCAGTGTTGCAGACTGCCTCCATGAAAGCAAAACCCTAAGATAAAAACCCTTCCTTGATATGTTTTGCAAGATTTGTGCAGAAAGAGCAAGACTTACACACCAGTCTCTGATTTTAGGATGCTGAGCCTCTGTGTAGCCCCTTTTAGAACCCAAAAAAGGTCTTCTCATCTCTATTTTTGTACCTATTTTCTACACATACCTATTTCCTAAATGTTTCATATTTTCACTAATGTAAGATTATGCTTGATGCAATGTAAACATTATTTATCATTTAAAACTTATTGTGTACTACACATGCATCCACCATCTACATCTGAAATATGCCCTGTGCAACATCAGGTTTTGGTCAGTACAATGTTCACTTGATATTTCACAAATTTCTCAGCTATATTCCACAAAGATTAAGAGATCGACTCCCAAAACTCCCTTTAGCTGCTACGTGCAAAATACAGACCAATGACCATCTTACTGACTCAGGGAACCTACCAAACCTTTATCAGCAACTTTCATTCACTTGTTGCAGTCACCTGATTTGATACTGAATGTGTCTCTCAGAACAGATCTCTAACAAACCAGATGGGTTTTCTTTTCTACCCAACTGGCACACAAAACTGCAGCTAGTATTGGAAAAGGCTCGTTATTCATAGCTGGGGAGGCACCCTTTTAAGTGCAGAAGTAACAAAAGCATGACAATCTGTACCTAAGCCTTGTATTTCAAAAGGTTTTGCTCTGGCTTACAGGTGCAAGACCCACTCCCCCAGCTACAAAGTGAAACAGGCGTCACTGGGGAAGGGAAGATCGTTCCAGGCAGTTACAAGAACAGCCCTCACCGTGTGCACCGTGTTCCAAGTGAAGGAGAATGTGAGCCATCCTGAAAAGCAAAGCATGTAGATAAGAGAAAGGTCAGTGTGGGATGCACAAGAGCTTTCAAACACGGGGATGGTATTGGAGGTGCTCGTCAGCAGCTCTCCAGAAAATCTAGTTCAGGCAGTTCAATGTTCTTCCTTGGGGCCTTGGGCTCCTTGCAGAGAACTGCAAAGGTTTGTGAAACCTGGGAAAATACAGATGTGGAGGGGACCAACCAAACCTTTCTTGGGAGGAGGGAAGAAGAGAAGTTGGTGTTACGGTGAACATAATTTTTTAAGAGCTTCTTACCCAGGGCAAGACTCATCTGGGGGCATCCTGAGCTGGGAAATGTGACTAAAGAGATGCCAAAGCAGCTTTCCTGAGGGATGCAGATTGATGTATCTGAAAGTTCCCTGGTGGGAAGAAGAGGTAGAAACACAAACACGAAATGAATAATGTAGAATTCCGGGAGAAATAAGTGCCTGGTCATTTAGCAGCTATTCAGATTTATTCTCATGACCAAGATCACCCTGAATAGTGGAGGTGGGACAACCTCCAAAAGACATTGTCAGCCAAGAGAAAAGTTCCACCAAGGAACCCAGCTCAGTATCATTGTGCCTGTCATTCATTAATCACACTCTCTTTGTATGAAGACACATCAATTTTCTCTTTTGCTTTCTATGCCATGAAGCCAAAAATCTTCTGCTATCAGCAGTCTTGTGCTGTGGGTGATAAATATTTTTAACAAAGCACCTGCTGGGTTGGGTTATTTTCATTTTTATTACAGGTCTAGAAATAAAATTTGCTAGAGTTGCATTCACCTGCATGGACAAATGCTCTCTACTCTCTTCTAAAATCTCCCAACCATAACTTACATTTTCAGTACTTTATTTTTTCGACTTCTGTCATAAAAGTTTGTTTAAATCTCCTATTTCAAGAGTCTCTTCAGGCATTTTAAATCTTGATATTTCTTCATTGTCAAGAGATTTCCAAGTCTGCAGAAGAAGGTTTATAGTCATTCTTCATCTATGACTGAAAATGACGAATGAAAAATTTCCATATCCACACGCTTTGCATAATTTCACTATCACTTCAAAATACAGTATTGCTCTCATTACTCTCTTACTCTCAATCTTACTGTCCAGGTCAGCTCATTACCTAAGTGGAGTCTTACCCTGTGTCAATTACTTCCTTCAAGTCGAGGACAGTGAATTCAAATAGAATTTTGCTTCTTGGCAGCTCAGTCTGAATGCACACAAAGGTTTCATAACAAAAAGATCCTCATTTATAGCTATTATTCTTGATGGCACTATTTTCATTGAAAAACATTTAGTTTAATGTTTATACATAAAAAGAGGAAAATTCTTAATATAACAAGGGGGATGAAATATTGAAAATGCAATAAAGAAATCTTCCTTCAGAGTCGTATTCCTTCCTCATTCATCACACTGAGTGGGTTTTATACTGCTGGTGCTTTGACAAAGCCCAGATCACAAAATAGTATAAGTTTGAAATTTGTAAAACATTTAGATTTCCAGAACAGTAAAGTGAGAGATTCACTGTCTTTTGATGACCTCAGACCAAGGTTACAAATCTCAGTTTTATATAATAATCAATTATCAGCCTCAACACAGGGAGAGGAAGAAACTGTCCTGAGCATCACTGGCAAAGTATTATCTTTAGAACCATCTGGCTACAACCTTCCAATCAATTCAAAGTTGACCTTGAAAATTCAAATCCATAATTAGACCCCTCATTCCTCTACCACTGTGATCCCAAACAGAGCACAAATTGTATGAGCTCCTTTATATACAGGTGAACAAAGAGAGTGCTCCAGTTCTCTTTTATCCTTGAATCCAAAGAGATCCATTTGCTCTTGGGTTCAGATTCTGCATTTAAATTAAGCCCTGCATGCTGGAGTGTGCATGTCCTGCTTGATCCAGGGGAACATCTTTCACTGGAACACATGCTCAGCATAAACCTGTCTCTAGCTCCTGCACAAGCTGGAGTCCTAAAGTTTCTTCTAGAGCAAGATACTGCTCAGTCATGGCAAAACTGAGTTTTCAGACAAAAATAATTGTGGCACTGAATAAAAAATAAATAAATTTAAATAATACGAAAATAAATATCTTTAAGTCATATGAAACGCATTTATCATTATTCTGGAAGTTCATATTTAGAGTTTATTAAACCTCTGAACTCTTTAGGTAGCATATGTATCTAGTACATTCTCTACAGTGGAATTCAAAAATATCTTACACTCCTTAAAAATATAAAATTCAGCGCTACCACAAGTGTGTATCCACTTCTGGGATGACCTAGCAGCAATTCTGAAGAAAGTACATAATTTTAAAAAATAAAGAGAAAAGCTTCCCCAATATAAATTAGAGGAAGGGTTCCTGCACAAACTGTGAGTTGATCTACCCCTAAATCTGGCCCGACTAGTGAGCAATTCCTGCAATTTTACCAACAGTGTTGCTCCAGCTAATCTCATTTATAGGGCCACTGCACGCCTGATTTACATCACACCTTAGTTATGATAAACATCTCTAGATACAAACAAAAGTTTGCCTGGGTGAAGAAAATAATAAAAGCTGCAGGAAGATGCAGGCAAAGTTGTTAATGTCTTCATAACCCTGTCTGCAAATATTGTAAAAGATGCCTTCTGGATCAATTTGTGGGCACAATTTGCAACCATAGTTAAGAAATACATTTGTCTTATGCTGAAAGGTCTGTAGAAATGGAAGAACTCAACTTCTGGGGAAAAGTTAGCACAAAACAATGCACAGGAAATGGGGCAACTCTTCGTGCCTCTGCCAGTTCTCTTAGCGTTTATTCAAACTTCTTTTGTTAAAACATTGCAGAGGAGGAAGCAATACTTTCCTCTACCCAGCTTAGGAAATTCAATAAAATTCTACTTCTTCTATGTGGTCTGAATATCATTTGAGAAAATAGCGACTGCAGAATGGGAGTGCTGGGACATGCCAACAAACATCAGATTAAACCTTTGTGATATTATTGCATAAAGCAATATTAACATCACCACGGATCAGCTACAAAAGAAGTTCAGTTTGGTGTGGCAGGAAAAGCATGTTAAACACAATTCTGAAATAGCAATAGAATAAATTAACGTTAAACAGGAAATATTAAACAGGAAAGTAATTGAAACTCTTTCACCAATGCTTTCTTTCCTTAAAGGAACTACTCAGAAGAAAGCTTTGCCCTTGTAACTTTCTTTGTTTTTAACAGTCAGCAGAAATCTGTCGGGAGACTCTTTGATTTGCAATTAACTTAATTTTAATAGAATCACATCCTTCTTGAAGAAGTTACATAGAAACATCAAAATCGGTATTTTAAGCATTAAAAATCTGCTTTTACTGAAATGCTAATTTTTGATCTGTAGTGATGCCTCTACCTTATGATAAATCCCAAAAAAGAAAAAGGAGATAATAGGAATAATTAAGGCTCTTATCCAACACAACTGTTCTGGCTGCCTTACTCTGCAGGTCATCTCAAGGCACATTGTTTTTCTATTGAATGCATTAGGAACTCACAGAGAACTTCATTCTCCTAAATAGCTACTAAGCCTCGTCTTTCTAGGACTTAGTGTTTAAAAACTACTCTCCAGCTGCACTTTGGAAAGATTCCTCTGTTAGCAGTGCTGTGACCTTTCTCACGAACACACTGGTTTTGAATCTGGTTTCATGGTTTGGATTGAGGAAGGTTTTGCCACTTTATATCTCATGAAGTGATCTCATAAAAAATTGTGATGAGTAAAATACAAGGTGAAAAATTCAGTTATCAATCAAGAAGTCAAATCTTTCTGCTTATTGCCATCACATTTCATTGTAATTTTGGCCAGAGAGTGATAAAAATGTGTGAAATATTGGTTTGCTCAGTTTGGCTTGGGCTGACTTCATTTCAGTTCTGCTTTTTTAGTACAAAGTTGTTCAAAACTCCTAAATGAATCTACAGTTTGAGCAAGAGACCTTTCCCCTCTCATTCACAATTGAGTAAGGATTTGTTATTCTATATCTTGTAAAGTGATCCTGTGTATGTGTGGTACCTCTGACTTTGCTGTGACTAAAATCAAAATATTTCTGAATATTGAAGGACCGAAGTCAAAGTGGGTTTAAGACAGCTTGTAGCCTTATGATTTGGAGAGATGTTCACCAGGAAAATCCAGTCAGCTAATGTTTCCCCACTGTGTAATTCAGAGCCCTGATAAGTGAAGCTCTGACTCAGATTTCTCCTCTAAGGAATCCTTTCTCTCATGCTCCAGGTCTCCAGTGACTGTAGCAGGAATTTTGGGAGATTAGCTTTGGTAGACTAAAACTGGCCTTTATGAATACTTTCCTTCCCCTGAAGGAAAATATAGTCCAAACTATCATTTCTGTTATTGCTAAGAAGAACAAAAAAAGGGCATTTTAAAGCATCTGAGGGGAAGGAAAAATTTTAATAAAAACAAATTTTCTCTGTTTCTTCTTTCTCTGAGTACTCAAAATATTTTCCCAACTCTAACACACTCTTTTGGTCAGGATGGAAAGAACTGTACATTGTACACAGGAATAGGGAGTAAAATAAACCTGTCACCATGTTTTAATTCATTTACAGAAGGAGGAACTTGAGCCAGTAGGGTTGTTTGTCATCGTGTTTTCATTTGCTGTGTGTGAGATGAGCCCTCATGCTTCCAGCTGGGTTTCGTTCATGGCTGCCGAGTCCCTGTGTGCAGATATGGTGTACGTCCTGCGGGGAGGAGAAGGCACAATGGTCATTTGGTTCACATCAGGGTGGGAATTAAGGTCCTACTTCTGGGAGGTGATTCCTCCAGACCATTTTGTTCACTGCACAGGCCTAGAGAAGCCAGCTTGCATTCAGTGTGAGGGACTGGGAGAAACCTCCTTCTGTGATTCTGTGGCTGAAATAGTATTAACAGGTTAATTATGGAAGGAATTAACACAACTCTCTTCCATTTGCTTCACTGGCAATAGAGGTCATCAACACCTTCTGGAGGAAACTCATTTGATGATGTGAAAGAAAAGGATGAGGAAGACAAGATTGATCCAAAACCCACTAAAACCAATGGGATTTTTTTCCAAACAATGTCAATGGAGTTGGGGCTGGATCTAAAAGTAAGGACTGTCTCCTTGCTTCTCTTTATACCCCTAGAGTCACTTTACAAATTCCCATGGCAAGAAAGATCCCAAACCAAAATGGTCATGGTCAAACCCAAGAAATAAGATTCAGTGAGCTGTGATCCTTGGCAGACCTTAGTTTGGTACTTTTTGGAACATCATGTTCTTAAAGGTATCCTACTCCCCAAAGAAGAAATTACCTTGATTTCTTCAAAGAGCTCTTGGCCTTCAGCCCTCCTGACCGGCAGCAGGCAAACTTGCAATCGATGACCTGGTAAATGATGGGGTTGTACATGGCTGCTGACTTTGCAAGCAGCGTTGGTATCACTGAGAACTGGATGGGGACTGAGTCCGGCCGTCCAAAGGCTGACCAGACCGAGACTACGGCGTAAGGGATCCAGGCAATGAGGAACCCTGCGCAGATCAACATTGCCACCTTGTGAGAGCAGAGAAGAGGCAACGAGGTTAATCCAGAAGAGTCAGGCACTGGCAGAGCAGCACAGAGCTGGGCAGAATGCAAGGGAATTGCATTCCACTGAATGGAAAAGAAAAATGATACCTTGCTTCTTCATATAAATTTACAATATGAACAAAACCTGCCTCTTTATCTCGTGCCTGTGTTTCTTTTGCCTGATGCAGCACAGTTAATGAGTCTGCTATCAGACCTTTAAAAATGCAGTAAAGTCTGGCTAAACATGAGAAAACTAAATGAGATTTCAGAAAATAATAACAGCTTTATATTGAATTCAAATTATTTAAGGAGGGGGTTCCTTTCAAAACACAGAATCTCTTTTTTAGGAGAAGATTCAGATAATAGCAGAGCTGCAAAGGTTCTTGAGAAAAGATCTTTTGAAAATTGGGAATTCAACTGAGAGTGAGAATGCTAGTAAAATGTCTAGATTTGTTTCTCCTAACCCATATCATGGATTTGCACTCCATTAGAACATGTAGGTACTTTAAAAAGCAAATTTATGTTTAATATTTTAGTTCTGATAAATGAATTCCTGGTAAATTAGTAAGTGACTTCCTTACAATGTGAGGCAATGTAACCATAAGAAAGGTTAGTAAAAATACCAAAGAAAAACTGTTTGGGGCCAGAATTTGTGATTTGCATACTGTACCTGAACCAGCCTGTCTGCACTCAGTCACAGCCTGGTATCACGTCAAATGATGCCATGCCATAATACATCCTGAAAAACATCTGCCTTTATACTGCTGCCACTGACAGATTACTGCTGCATCCAGACTGGTAGCAGCACATGTGCACTCATTTGGAATAAGGCAATTAGCAGGATTAGATTACAAAAAAAAAAACACAAACAAAAATCACCAGAAAGCCCAAGGAGTTTGGACATTGCATAACCTTTCCTGCAGCCTGTTCTTTTTGTTGTCTGTCACTGAAGGGAGAGTGCAGGTGAGCCAAGGATCTCAAACACAGCCTGTTTGGTATAAATTGTACTGTGGATTCAAATGGGTTTAAAAGGAGACCAATTTTCCATATTTATATTTATCCCAACATTATGTTCTCCAGTGTAGATCCAAGACAGGAGGGAAAATTACTGGTGTTGCAAGTGAGATCACATTGAAGTTCTACATGATCCTCCCAATATGCCAAAAAAAAAAAAAATCTGCAGCCTCAAATCAAAAGTTTCCGTTGCTTTTCAAAGGAAATTTGCTGAATAACCACAAAAAAAGAGTAACAATTGGAAACATCCTTTTAAAAGGCAGGTGCAGTTGTACCAGCTGTACTGGCAGCACTGGCTGTAGAGGTAAGTAGCTGAGATTTTCAGATATGTTCAGACATAATGTCCCTTATTGCTCTATGTTATATAACTTTCGGTTCAATTCCCAAAAATTCTAATAAAATTTGATCAGCCAAGCAAAACTTGCTGCTTGTCTCGCTCTTGGCATGGCTTGCAGAGGTTGGTGAATCTTTTACAGATAAGGAATCTGGTTTTGTTCAATACAAGCCTTTATTTTGAGAGATTTCCTGGCACAATAACCAGCATTAAGGATCATGGCTGTCACCATTGCCAAACAGAAAATAGATTCAATCAGAAAACAGGATATGGTCTGAAATGGAAAATTAATTTTAGCACTTCAGCATTTTTATTAGCATTTCATGGCTGAGCCTAACTGATAAATTATTTGCATAAAAACAATTGCAGTGTCACAGGACCAATTTTGGTTTATATCTTCATTATCAGAGGAACGTAAACTGTCTGAAAGCTCTATTTCCCTGCTACAATAATCTGCTCTCTATCTGTTTTCTGTTATAATTCCTGTGCACATCAAACTCCTTCAATTAGTCTTTATAACTGTTTCTGAAAGCAAAAGGGTTTTTTATGGTGGGGAGCAGGGCCACAGGGAGCTGATATGACTTGTAAGGTCACAGGGCAATGCTGTGGCAGAGCTTCAGAGGGAATCATGGTCTCAGGAACTCAAGTGCCCTAATCACAGAATTATGTTTCCACTCCTGTTTTTTCCCCATCTTGTCAGTAACAGAGGAGAAAGCTACAAAACCACCTTCAGAACATCATGCTATTGTCTCCAAACCTGCTTATACGACCCAACACAGCAAACTGAGGAAAATGTTCCTACCTACCTTGGTCAGCTTCATTTCAAGTATGTGGCTGTTCTGAATCCTGGTGTCATAGTGAGCGACTTCTTTGGTGGATGATTTGACTTTTAAAATTATTTTGACATAGGAAAACACAATCACTGCAGTTGGGAACAGGAGGCAGAAGAAAAGGATGCTCAGAACAAAAACCTGTCCAGCCACCGAAGCCTGCGCCAGCCACCAGTCCAGAGTGCAGGAGGTCCCAAAGGGCTCAGGGGCGTAGTTCCCCGCCCCAGCAAAAGGCACTGTAGCCCAGAACGTAGCATAGGCCCAGATTATTGCCAGGCAGATAAATGCATGATGTCTCTTAAGCCAGGTACCTGGAAGAAAATTCAAGAGTTACAAATTCATGTCCAGATGTATTTGGCATGATGGAACATGTCACATCACGTGGAAGTGTCCAAGGACAGTGTCCAGTGCTGGATGTGGCTGTGAGTAATCTGGGCTAGTGGAAGCTGTCCCTGTGGGGACTTTGGAACTGGATGGTCTTTGAGGTCCCTTCCTACCCAACCCATTCTATGATTCTTTTAAATATGAGTTTGCTTGACCATTTGACAACAACTCTGTCGTGTTCATCTCGGCTCTTTCCAGGTATCCACAGTGACCCTGAGCTCATGTTGTCCCTCATGAAGACAAAGGCACACTCACGTGGAAGGCTCCACCTGTCCTTATTTCAGATCTTTGCTCTATATTGTGATGAGTTACAATTGAGAAGAGTCCAAACTAAAGCAATCCAAACAACCAGCTCAGCAACAGTCATGGGAATCTTGTCCAGTAATTTCAATTCTTTAATGTAACTCAGGTTTTTTTCCTACTCTTTCTCTCCTGTATTACCTGACTAAAGTTCAAACTCTGTGACTGAAAAACAAGGCTTTACAAAGGAAATAAGATATCTAAGATTTAATTTTACTTTATCTTTTTTTTCCAGTACAGAAGATCACCGTGTGTGTCCTGTCAGAAATATCTGCAATAGGTGTTTTCATGTATCCTTGCCCTTTTTTTGTTAATTAAATGCCAATAGAATTCCTGAAGATCAGAATATTTTCCCTCTGCTCATCTTGCATACAGCTCTAATTCATCTAGAAAAAGTTTCAGTTTGCAAGGTTTTCCTCATCATCTGCATTCAACATGTAGGACTCAGATAGGACTAACAAATTTAAATCTTTGATTTCTGCAGAAACTTGGAATATGGTGTTATAACATCTCCTTCCATCTTGGAAGCTCCAACTCGTTTGCAGTCCCTGACTCACAGGGGAGTTTTCACTCACTTCACTCTGACATTAAGGAGGTTTCTTCTGGGTTACAGAGTGACTGAAAACAAAACCAAAGCAAAGAAACACCTGTAATTTGGATGTGTCCAGAGTCCCTTCCCAGCTGATTTTACATGTCCAGATCACTGGAAGAAAAACAAACATTGCCTGACAAATGATGTATTCATGTATGATGGCTGAGAGACAGAAAGGTGGTTTGTTGTGTTCAGGGGTGGAAAAATAAAGCAACAATAGCATAAGTATTAAAAGAGAAACATTTTTTAACCACCTAGACTGAGCATGAAAAATGATTGTTTATTGTTCTTCATCCTTTTGCATGGACCACCATGATCAGAGCCCTTGAGAATAAAGGTTTTGAAGCATTTTCTCTCCCATGAACTAAGATGTCATGTTAAATACCACAGCTGGTGGCATGAATGCAGCCAGCCATGAAATACTCACTTCAGCTCACCAAGTCTGTGAAAAATTGTCTGTGATTTGGGTTACCACTGAATTATTTTGAGAAGACTTCTCTAGAAAGAACTGAAATTCTGCTCAATATTATTGATGTATCTAAAACTCAGCTAAGGAGGCCTCCCCTGCACTCCCATTTAGGGAAAAAGCTATGGACACACCAGGATCTATGACAGCACTGATATCTTAGCACAGTACCACGGCTTTTACCTGCTTGCACAGACCAGCTTACTTACACTTCCCAGCTGCAAACATTCCTTACAGCTGAACATGATCGATATTATGTGTCACATAAAGAAATCTGTAGGGTCCCTCAAGTTTCATGGGCAAGGTGTTTCTTACTTGCAAAGTCACCTTGAGCATTCTCTGTATTTGGATGGGAATTTAGTCCCTAACAATGCAAGGAGAACATCTTTTCTAAACTGTGACAATATCCTTCAAGTGGAAAGAACGAAGCATATAATACATCATATTCCAGAGATACAAGATATTGATGGATATGGTGGTAACACCTTACACTGCTAAATTCATTTCATCCTCTCAGGTTCCATTTCCATATTTGAGAGACTGTTTCACATTATGACTTACTGCCCTTCCAAATCTCTTAGGGGTTTTAAACAGCTTGCTACACACCTCAGAGGAATTTAGGCATCTAATAAGGAATATTTCTATGTGTCGGTCTATAAGACCCTGCAATATGTGCAGTACTTGCATTTGTTAATGTTGATAGGCCTTGATAGAAATAAAGTAATTCATCTATGAGAGGTTACAAAAACTCATGGCTTAAGGAGGCAGCAGAGGGACAACAGCGAGGGTGTTATGTTCAGCAAAATGAATTTAACTGGGATTTCCCAGATCATGCAAACGTGTTTCTCTCATCTGTGTACTCTCCTCTATTTTTAAGAAAAGCATTCTGAAGAGCTTAATTATGATTTCAGTGTAGTAAACTCTTGCACTCAATATAGCTTCTCTGCAATCATAGACAATACGGTTATCTGTATATAGATATATCTTTGTCTTACCATAGGACAAGTGGCAGATTTTCAGGTACCTGTCCAGGCTGACAGCTGTCATGGTGATAAGGCTCCCACAGCCAAAGAAGAAGCCAGCCCATCCATACCAGCGGCAGCCTATCCATCCAAACATCCAGCGGTGCGAAAAGAAGGAGATGATGCTGAAGGGTTTGCCTACAACTTCCAAAGGAGAAGAGAATGTCAGCCCACCGGTAAAATCCATCACTGAGAAAATCTCCTTTTATCAGAAAGGCAAACCCTCTCCTTTGCACGAAACTAACACCAGTGAAAGTGCTCTGCTACGTGGAGAAAGGGCTTCAGGCACAGTAGATGGGATGACTTTAGGCTGAAGGAGGGTAAATTTAGATGGGATATTAGGAAGAAAATCCTTACTGTGAGGGTGGTGAAGCACTGTCATGGGTTGCCCAGAGAAGTTGTAGATGTTCCATCTCTGGAAGTGTTCAAGGCCAGGTGGGATGAGGCTTGGAGCAACCTGGTCAACTGGAAGGTGTCCCTGCCCATGGCAGGGGGTTGGAACGAGATAGTCTTTATGGTCTCTTCCAACCCAAAGCATTCTGTGATTCTATGACTTGTGTGCCCTCCATGCACAGGACTGACCCTAAGACAGATGCAGCTGGATCCCATGGCACCAATGATGAGGTAGGATGAGCCAAGCCTGCAGGAGGGCTGGAAATAGGTGCTTTACCATAGACCACAGGAACCAGTGGTAAACCAAAACTCTGGAACCAATCAGGGGCATGGTCTTCCCAAATTGAAAATTTCAGAGTATGTGGTAAGCCCACATGCAAACACGTGTCAGTGCAGAAACAGGGTGGGTGATGGCAAGTCTGAGCTTGGAACAAGCACAGATCTACTTAGTCTACGTCCCTATAGCCAGCTGAGTGTCTTCAAGCACAAGATAAAGAAATTTGCCTTCAAACAGGGCTTTTGCAAACCTGTCAAGGCCCAGCAGTAGGATGCATAGTGAGGTAAAGCGATAGATGGGAAGGAAAGATTTGGTCACAGCACGGACTTGAACTGCAGAAGTGATTTCAGCTCCTCTCCATGCCACACATTTCCTTAGTGCCCCCTAGCAAGTGACTTGCAAACAGATATCAAAACATTCTAAGCTTCCCTAAAAAGATGGGAAATGAGTAACTATTTTTGAGGCTCTCTCTTAGTGGCACTTTAGCTCACTGTTCCACATGTAAAAGTGAGTGCTGCATTATGGAAGAAGTGAAGTTCGGTCAAATGTTGTTCTGTTCTCACCTTAGAGCAGGTTTACATTATTCATACTCTCTGCAAGTATTGTGACAAAGAGAAAGTTTGAAAATTGTAATTTTGTAGGTGGAAATCTCTGCTTCCTCCTAATTATTACCTTTTACTTGGTCTTAATTTAGGCAAAGAAAAAAAATCAACTTTAATGGAACAGAAAATTCAAAAATTTATAATCTAGGGACATATGTTTTCCAAACACTTCAGTTTTACTTACCAACCTGTTCTTAAATTCTCCCCGCCTGAACATTCCAACTGCAGCATTCAAACAACATTAAATATTGAACTCCACGTTCCTGTGACTGTATTCCTTCCTGCACAGGAGCAGCCAGAGCACCTCAAGGATTTGAAAACATCTCAGCTGCCCTGGGCTGGTTTCCCTGTCAATGCTGTGTCATAGAAGCTCAGTAAATTGGTTTATGAAGAGGGTAAAAATGATCCTGCAAACTCTATTCCCCACAAGGTAAGCTATTCACAAAAGCCAAGACAAAAATCTCTATTTTGTTGAAGTGACCTGTAGGAAAATATTTTTAATTTTTCCTAAAAACATTCAATTTCACACTGAACTGATGCAAAACCATGCATTCTCTTTTCATTCTTAACAGAAAATTAAAGCATTTCTACCAAAACCAAATCTTGCAGAAAATTACCTTTGCTCCATCTTCTATGCCAAAAGCATCAGGATTGAAAACCCTTCAAAATCAGATGTATTTTTTAAAAAGGTATTTTTGGATTACTTTCCTTCAGCCTAAGCCTGTAAGGAAAGTTCTGCCTGTGCTTTTCTCTGATGTGCTTTTCTCCAAGCTGAATAAATGCATTTTTAATTTTTCAAGCAAAAGCTGACCTCGGCGATTAAGGTTTCAAAAAAAACATTAAATATGGCAAGGTCTAGGATTTGTGCTAACACTCAGCAACTTTAGTCATATAAATGACTGCCAGTTTTAAAGGCAAACACTTTCCTTTGCTCAAAATCAAATTTCCCTTCAGCCGCAGGACTCGGAGCAGCCCAGAGATCGGTGTCAGTGCGAAACGAGCCTGGTGCAGCTTTGAGGAAGGGGCTGGTGCCACCCTGTGGAAATCTGCAGGAAGCAGAACTCTTTCCTTCAAAACGTTGTCAAGAGTGTGAAACATTAAGACTGTGTGGAAAAAAATCCCATCTTCAATTTGTTCAGCAGACAGAATACATCACATTTCTCGGCTTAGCACCTTCTATTAATTTAAAAAAAAAAATTAGAGAAGGCAGAAAACCCATACATGACTCTGCCAATCACTATTTTTAATTCCAAAATTTAAACACAGTGATAGATTGAGATTCCCCGTGGAAGAAAGCAAGGTGACCGAGTGGTGTGTTGGTGACAGACCTTAACAGAGAAATTAGCAGCCCTTACCTTAAGAGGGGTTCCAAACAAGCTGAAATTTGAATGGTTGGGGGACACAGTTTTAATGGACAGGAGATACTTGTTAAAATTCATCAAATCATAGAATCACAGAATATTTTGGGCTGGAAGAGATCTTAAAGACCATCTCATTCCACCTCCTGACATGGGCAGGCACATCTTCCACTATCCCAGGTTGCTCCAAGCCCTGTCCAGTCTGGCCTTGAACACTTCCAGGGATGGGCAGACACAGCTCCTCTCAACAACATTCAAAATATAAAGCTAGGGAAATTCTCCTGAAACACTCCCTCTCATTAGAGTGACTATCACAGGAGTCAAACAGGAGCCTTATAAGACAGATTCTTAAAACACAAAGAAAATGGGAGCATCACACAAGAGGAAAAAGCCGGTCTGGGGTTTTTATCCTTAACTTCTATTGTTGCGAGATGGAAATAGTGTCTCCATGGCAGAACTGCCAAAGAAATTGTTGAGATTTCTCTGTGTGGTAGCAGTGATATTTATACCAACATCTTTCTTCTACTTAATTAGCATTTCCTTCAGAAATCCAAGTTCACTGACCAAAACCACTGGAATGTGTAGGGATGAGCATCTCCTGGGCCCTGTGCCGTGAGAGCTCAAACAAGCCTCAGTCTGGGGAGGCTGGGAGCCATCGTTTTATATTGAGTGATATTTTGGGTATTTAGACGAAGGCAAAAGCATCTGGCAGAGACAAGGGCAGGAAAAGGGTGCACTGGAGCTGAGGGCAGAGGTCCCAGTGCATACAGCACACAGGGGACAGATGACTCTGCAAGCATGGGAATATAATTCCATTTATATGGCACTGGGGAGGTCACATGGTCAGCTGAGCCCTGATACCCACTGGATTATCTGCCATCCAAAATATCCTTTTCTAAAGGACATCCAGCCCTTCCCCTGTATCTCCCAATGAACAGCTGAATCAGTCTTTGTCAAGAGCCAAAACAACCATCTCTGGAGCTCTGCATAAACCTTCCCAAAGCTCCTCCTCCCATGCCAGGACATCCAGACTGTGGGGTTGAAATAAAAATCCTCCCAGTTGGTTGTTGTTGCTTGTACCCTACAGATTGACACAAATGCTTATTTTTTCTGATCCAGAAACAAAGGAGGATGCTCACTAGAGAGAAAACTATTAGCTTTGATGGGCCAATGGCCACTGGCGTTTTCCAATTATTTGGCTAAACATGTATTTTTGAGGCACTTGGATCCTTTCTATTTCACCCAATGGCAAGAAAACATAATTTTCTGCACCTGTAATACTGAGCTGTTTTGTGGTTATTGTGCCAGGGTGCACAGGGAAGCTGCCTTTGGAGACCTGCCCAGTGCTGGGATGAACAGGTCTGCCTGTTTGATAAAATCAACCCTAATTTTTCCTCTGTACTGTTCATTTCTCTTCATCAAGTTGTTCAGGAATGCTGTTTTCCATCCTCCTCTGTTATTTACATGCAAATAATGGAGCAGAAATATCAGTAGCAAAAGGCATTTGGTGCTCTCATGACTTCCAGAGGAATGTCTCTGGCTGCTGCCAGGCAGAATGGTGAGACAGTAAAAGTGAGGGAAAATAAAAGCATGAAAATACCTGAAATGCCCAGATCACACACTGCTAAATTAACAGTCATTATCTCAGCAGGTCTCAGCTTCTTTTTTCGCTTTGAGGACATAAAAATAACATACCCATTTCCCAGAGTTGAAAGGATCCCTGTAAAAATGGAAAATAGAATAACATTTAAATTAGAATTGTCCTCAAGAACAGCAATATTCCATCTTCCTTGTGAAATTCCCTGATATTTTCAGCCTGAACCTGTGGTCCTAAGGCTGGGCATTTTACTCTGAAACATGACCCCTCACTGTCATAGAGACCTCCACTGCAGACATGTCCCTCCCACAGCAAACACTGTTTTCCCCTCTGCAGTAGGGCATTGCCTTCACCCCCTGAGCCTGCACAGCCATCGATGGAGTGCTCACCACACAAACCCCAAAATCCCTCTGCTCTGACCAACCCAGTTTTCACTCAAACACTTATACAGCCACAAGAATGAAATCCAGCTCTCTGTAATCACAGGGACTGAAATCTGACCAACCCCAACTTTATTAAATAAATATTCACATGTTGAGGGATAAATTTCTAATATAATTTAAATTAAGATAGTAATATCAAATCATAAATCTTACATTAAAACTAATTTCTATCATAAGACAGAAAAATTATAAAATAGATCTGATTAATCTGATTTTAACTTCCAGGTGGAATTCAGTGCATGAGCAGGGATCATTCTCATATTAGCCAACATCTTTTTTTCCATATCACCACCCAAGGACCCCCAGGTCCACTGCAAGTAGTTCATCTGCTATGTAATTAATCACACCGGTACAAAAAACTGTAGGGTTTCCAGTTCCCTTAAAGAAAATGTGTCCTCACTAACTCATGTTTGAAAGAGTTTAAGGTCAGAGTGAGAGTTTTGGTGTGGAAACACAGGACAGCACACAACCTCCCTGTCATGAGGCAAGAGTCACACCAGGAGGTGAAAAACCCAACAGGACCATTGAGCCTCACACCAGATCAGGGGAGACACACGAGAAGGAGGGAAATGCAGAAGAAAAGAGTGAAGAGCGAAGAGTGCCTGTGCTGCCATTGCCTCACCAAAGGGACCCACAACAGCAATGAGGGAAATGCTGGAGAGAAGTTCAGCCCGGGAAAGGGTGAGGAAAGGTGTTTTCCATAAGTATTCTAGGTCTGACACCTTTGTTTGTCACTACCTAAATCAGAATTGAACGTTAAGCTTTGGAGGTTGGAACCATGTGATGAGAGTTGGAACAAGATGATCTTTAAGGTCCATCCAACCCAAATCATTCTGTGATTCCATGATTCTGAATTTATTCCCCTCAAGGGGCCTGTTTGCCCACTGCAGTAACTGGGAATGGATCTTCCTGTCTTTATCCTCACCCTGTCTTCATCTCCACTGCTTTTTCTCTGCCTATTTCCTCCCTGTCCCACTGTGAGGGCTGTCCTGGGTCCTCGGCTACCAGCTGAGGCCAGCTCGTCACACTGCTACAAAAAAAGCCATAAACAACCCAACTTTCCTCTGTTGATGAGGTATCAAAGTCACCCTTTGTGCTGCCTTTGCACACAGGGCTCTGCTGGGGCAAACTCTGTTTCCAGAAGACCCCAGCAGCCCCCAGCCTCCCAGCAACACTGCCTTCTCCAAATATTGCACCTTTGAATACCACGTCATTTTCATCAGAGTCTTCTGGCAGGCCAGACCTCAGGAACTGAAGCTCAGTAATTAAATGGGTATTCAATTATTTAGTGATTAATTTGGTAATTCAGTAATAAATAATCCAGTGTTTAAATAGGTATTTTATTATTTACTCTGGTCCATCAATGGAATGATCCCCTTGCAAGGGTGCCTTGTCCTCACAAAATCAAGAAACCCAACCTGGGAAAATCCATGAGGCAGAGAGAGAAATGGTTCCCAGAGACAAAAACCAAACTATTTATCAAGAAATATGAATGTGGAATCAAAAATTTACCAAACTCAGGAGAAAAATACTTTGATTTTTAATTTTTCAGTATTAAATGCGACACTTATTGGAAACTCTTTTTATTTTTATATTGACAGTATTGCTTTCTGTATTGTTTTGAAAAATAAACAGAAGGACAGAAGCTGACTTATTATTGATCTCAGGCTTTCACATCAAATTTGATTTCCCCTTGGTGAATTAAATTTTAAGAACAACCTACTCTTAGGGATCCGCAAATTTAATCTGAATTATAAGCAGATAGAGGCATTCATATGATTCATTTTCTTCCTTGCAGCTGAGTGAATGAATATCAATGCTGAGAGCATTTTTCATATATTTAATCCTTTTCTCTCTAAATGCCATTTTTCTCTCCAGTGATATTTAGGGTAACTAGAGTGCCAGCATCCAGTTTGAAATACCTTTTGAAAGCATTTGACATTTTCCTGAATCTTTTTCAGCTGACAGTCTAGAGAGACATCTCTATCAGCCAAGCAGCTCTGGAGTTGCCAAGTCGCTCTGAAGCCACTGCTCACTGTTAATATCAATGTTTCAGAGAGCCCCATCCCACTGACCTCCTAATCCCATGGCTGGAAGGTGTCCAAATTGAGAATTTGTGTTGCCTTTTGTCTATGCCGACATCTGACAATTGCTTATCTCAGTTTTTTTTAACTCCTCAGTATTCAAAACTTTATAATCTCCTTAGATGAGGCATCTAATGCTCCATTTCCCCTGCTGTTAAATGACTTTCCCAGCAGTCAGCTGAAGCCTTTGCTGGAGCAGGCTCCCAGCTCTGGTAGGTTGAAAAGAGGGGAAAAAGACTCTTCAGATGTAAAATAGAGGCTCTTTTCAGGAGAACTGTCCATGGCACCGTGGCACAGTTACCTATATACAAACAAAGAGCCAAGGATGTGACAACTAAAAAAGTGACACTGGCAGAGAGAGCCAGGCTGAGGCACAACCTGCAGCCAGAGGGGAAAGTGTTTACAAGTGGCCAATTGAAGAAATAAGCTTCCACTTCTCCAACCTGACAGCAGCGCTAAACCATCAGAGAAAATAAAATTTAAAAAAAAAAAAAGATAGCTCAAGGATTTTGTTTTCAATTAAGCTGTTTCATAACAGGCTGAGGAAGCGTGCAGCACAGTTTGTAAATCAATAGTGACTTGCCAAGGGGTTTCAGAGGAGCTGACAGCCAGCGGGTCCCTGCTCAGGAGTTTGTCACCCTGCCCGGCTGTACAGTGAATCAATCAAGGAGTGATGAAGAACCTGGTGGGGGAAGTGACAAAAACAAAAGAATTGGATCCTTATAACCATGTGCATAGTCTGATTTTTTTTTTTCCCTAGACAATTAGAAAGCTACACATGGAAACGAACTATTCAGGACAAAAGATCATGCACTCACAGAGAATTTATCACAGACTAGCCGAGACTCCTGATTTTTTTCAAAGACAAAAAAATATCTTCTTCTCTTTCAAACTGCAATACTTCAGCTGTACAACCAGTCTGACCCAAAAAGCTCTGCTGAATTTCCCGATAAGATCCAGGCTTGTTCACCCACTCTTCATCTTCTTCCCCTTTTTGAAAGAAATTTTAAACTCACTTGCACTTTACACAGCTTAAGTGCCAAAAGATGCATGAAACCAGTCCTGGCTTCCCACCCCCTGCTTCCCTCTCCCTGTTGTCCCTCCCTGTCCACACAGGCCATCCTCAGGAGGGGCCACAATTTCTTGGAAGGGATCTGCAAAGGAGTAGGGAACGTTCAGTGGAAAAATGTGACAGGTTTAGTCTGAATCACAAGTTATAATAAAAAACCACAGACTTGGAATCATAAAATCATTAAGGTTGGGAAAGGTCTCCAAGATCATCAAGTCCAACTTTTGACTGAACACCACCATGCCCACCAAGCCATTCCATGGAGTGCCACCTCCACTCGTTTTCTGAACACTTCCAGGGCTGATGATTCCACCATTCCTGAGCAGCCCATTCCAATGCTGAACCCTTCTTCCAACAAAGAAATTTTTCCTAATATCCTTATTCTACAGATCCAAGTCCAAGGAAGATGCAAATACAGCATTTACATGGATATGGGAAGACCATAATTGGCTCTAATGAAAGCTGCTAGTGAAGTTTGTAATGCCCACAAGGGCAAAGTAATTAACCAAGTAAAATACAATCAAAACAAACACTTTACAAATGAAGTTAAATTTGGAGCTCTAATGTAGGATATGATGTGTACAGATACATACAGGTATAGCAGAGCTGTGGCCTGAACTACCCTGGCTTAGGCCACTGGATACAATGAGTTCACAAGTCCAATATCAAAACGATTATGAGACCTTTTAAAATTATAATTTCAATTTCCTCACACTGCTCACAAAAGTCTGTGCCTTTACGGCTGGCTTTTGGCTTTTCACCGGAAATTTTTTATTCCTGTTCCTTGCCTTAATTTGATTATGTCTGTGTTTTGCAAGATGTTTCACACCTGACAGGGGTAATTTTTGGAGCAGGATAAATCTACACTAAATATAGCAAATACAACAAGGCAACACAATGAATATTCATCCATCAGACATATTTCCTGGGATTAAAGCTAAGTTTGCTTAACCAAGTGAAAAAAGACCCAAAGTGGGGGTTGTTTTGGACAGTTCAGTGAAGACCTCTGTCTGCAGAGCTGCAGTAAAATACATACAATGTAAAAAGTGAGGATACCTACAAAACAGTGTATGAATACCAAGAACAGCACTGAGATACAGGTTCACCTGTCACCTCTGCTGCTCTTAATTCTTTTTTCAATAAAGACATAAGCAGAAGAGAAATGAGAAATAAATAGAAACATAAATAGAAGGGAAATAATAATAAAAACTCTTCTACCTCCACTATGGAAAAGACTACATTACTTAGATCAGTCAGAGGAAAAGCAGTAAGACAGAGTAGCAGGGAGGGATGTAAAGCAGTGAATGAGAAACACAAAGGTAGAACTGACTGACGGATCTTGGTATTTTGTGCAGAACTCGTTGAACAAGAGAATGAATCAAAACTGAAATAAATGTGAAGGAATCGCTGTACACCCTGTGTCCAGCCTTGTCTTCAGACATCTGACACCTGGAGCCCAGGTTTTTGTGGAACAGTTCTATGTCCTCAGCTCAGTTTTAGTGAGAAAATAGCTGTTGAGCTGTGAGAAACTGCATGAACTAAAGCCATAAAGCATAAAGAAACCTAAAATATATAAAGAAGAATGGAATGGAATGGAATGGAATGGAATAGAATAGAATAGAATAGAATAGAATAGAATAGAATAGAATAGAATAGAATAGAATAGAATATCCTGAGTAAGAAAGGGCCCACGTGGATCATTGAAGTCCAGCTCCCGGCCCTGCAGAGGACAATCCCAAGAATCAATCCCACCATGTGCCTGAGAGCTTTGCCCAAACACTTCTTGAGCTCTGTCAGGCTTGATGCTGTGACCCCTGCCTTGGGGACTCTGTTCCAAGTGCCCAGCCCCACTCTGGGTGAAGAAACTTTTCCTGATACCCAAACTAAACCTCTCCTGACGCAACTTCAGTCTGCTCCTTCTGGTGTTGAGGCAAATATGGACACAAAAAGATGTAACTCTGCCCTCCTCCATAAAGTAAAGAAGGCAAATTATCCATAAGAAGGCCCAGTTTATCCCTAGAAGAAATAGAGACCAGCATTTTGCTGCTGAATGATGACTCCTTGCCATGTGAATACTTAAAGCAGAAATCAGTCGCAGCTATCATGGATGTGCACTAACCAATAGATAATTGTATTTATTCTGCTTGCAAGGTCACTTTGAACCTGGTAAAGGACTCCAGCACAAAAGGGTAGGGAGGACGCTAGGCAGAAAATATTGCTCAGTATCACATGTAACAGAGGGCAGATGATGCCAGGAGCTGAGCAGGGGTCACATGAGCCCATCTGAGGGTGTTCACTGCTCCATAGGCACATGAGAGAGGCTTTGAAGACAGGCCATAAAACCCACATGGCATAGGGAGGAAAACCCTATTCTGCCCAGGGAAAATTGAACTGCAGGGTAGCAGCCTCCCAGTTATTAAAGAGTATTTCTTCACTTTTTGCTAGTCACTTTTGGCCACCTGAAGCAGCATTATCTGTTGACATTAACTGTTGACACTATATTTCTAACACAGTCTCTCCCCTGCCTCCTAGAAAGAAAAATATGAAAAAACATGTAATTACACATCTAATGAACAGCAATTTCTGCCTCCTTTCTGAGAGCTGCAAGGATGCAGTGGCACGGTCGTATTTCAAAGACCAGTTATAAAATCATTACCAATTATTGTCAAATAAAAGCCAGCTATGATGTCAGCTTCTCTAGAAAGCTTTGATGCAAAGGGGTCTTCCTTTTGGAGATAGTGTGGGATGTATTCTTCCTGGGAGGAATTGTTGTGATCTGATGCCATCCCACTCATGTCCAGTTAAGTGCCTGAAAAACAAAAGAACAGAGTCTGCAATAGATCACATCTGCTGTTAGAAAATGTGAAGATATTTTTGCTCATACACAGGATGCATCTTCCCATCTTCGGTTCTGCTCTGACACGTCCCAGGGCATTTCAGGATACAATTCACAATTGCACAAAGCATCCTGCCATGATTTACTTCATGACTTACTTTATCCAAGAACATCGTTATTCACATGGCACCACAGTATGAGAAACATATCAAGCTATTGGAGAGTGTCCAGAGGAGGCCACGAGGATGGTGAAGGGTCTGGAGGGGAAGCCTTGTGTGGAGCAGCTGAGCTGATGTGTCTGTTCAGCCTGGAGGAGACTGAGGGGAGGCCTCACTGGGGCCTTCAACTGCCTCATGAAGGGAAGAGGAGGGGCAGGGGCTGATTTCTTCACTCTCATGACCAGTGACAGGACTGGAGGAAAGCTGCAGCTGTCTGTGCTACTTGTCTCTATCTATACACTCACAATGCCAAGAAACTGGGAATTATCAGCAAGACAGTCCCAGCAATTTCTTTGTATCCTGAGGGGCACTAAGTCTGCAGGTGGCAGCCCTGAAAATTTTACAGATAAGTGAAAAACTGCATCCATAAATTCTCCTTAGAGTTCCTTAGGTGTTGTGTTCCAATGCAAATAACTTCTCATGGCCACAGTTATAAACAACAATTGCTATTGGAATCAGGAAGCAGCAGGAGTATTAAATAATAGACTCGTCTAGAGAGGCTTGTTGGGTTTTCTTTCCATTCTCTTTTGGTGGAAATGGGTTATTGAGGTCAAATGTGCTAATATAAATAAAGTGAAGCCTGACATGGGAAAATGGGAATCTGGCAAACACCCATGAACGTTATCCCTCCAGGACAACTGAAGAAGTGAGGAACTCCTGCATAAGACAAAAATATTTCTGCTGCGTTTGAAACCACCCAGCCGGGAGATATTGAGGGCATTCAGACACTCCAGTTCCTGCCCCAGTGACTGGTGGGGCAGGAGTGGCACTCGAGAGCTCAGCACGTGACTCAGGGCTTCCGTATCTTTTGCTGTGGGACCTGGGACAAGCTGTGAAGCTTTAAATTTTTCCCCTCAAAAGTCCACCTTGGAGGGAGACTAAATGACAAGAAAAAAAATGTTGCATTATTTTACCCATTTGCTCTCTCTTCTGCATCTTGAAGACAGACAGTCTTGTCAGTAACAGACCTGTGTGGCCAGGTACACCCATGTGCACCTAAAGAACTCACAACCCTCTCCCTACTGTCCTTCCAGCTTTGTGGGGAAAAAAAAAAGAAGGAGAGTGAATCATGAAGGCACACTGCTGCTCTAGACATGGGAGAGAACAAAAGGTCAGTCAGGCATATGGCCCCAAGCAGCATTAACTATTTAAAGTTCAGCAGCTTCATTATTTTTCTTTTTTTTTAATTAAAAAAAAGGTTTATTAATTAATTATTTTTTAATTTATTTTTTTTAATTCACTGTTCCAGACAGCAGAGCGACCATTTAGATTTGGATCAGGTACTCTGGTACAACAGTCTGGACAGTCTAAAAAGAGCATCTTGTACGAAAGGATGGACTAAAGCATCAATCTGGGAAACAATCAGGGTCACCCTGTCCATCCTATCACAGCCACAGGTCTTGGTCCAGATTCCACCTGGCCTTTAAAAGGACCCTGATGCTCTTCTATCCCCCAGCTTGCACAGCCCCACAGCTCCTCTGTGGCTGCAGCATTGGAACCATGTGGGTGGCTGAAGTGATGCAAATGGAAAAGCACATCTGGGACCTGCCAGCACAATTTGGGTTTAACTCAAACATCAGTGTTTAAGGGCATGTTCCTCTTTTGAGCCACAGTAGAATCTCCCACTCAAGTCAGTACCAGGTGGCTCAAAAGGACAATATTTTGCTACTTCCAAGCACACAAAGAAATTAGCTTTGAATAGGAAATTTCAACTTCTGTGTATGCTAAACCCAGCCAGAAGTCCAGACACTGGGATTTTTTATCTGCCTTAAAGCAAAGGTGCAGGTTTGCCAGACAAATCACAGCCTTGGGACAGGAGGGAGCCCTCTCTGATCCATCTAGACATGGAAAATTTTGCTGCTTCATTTGATATATGTTATGTTATAATGTTAATGTTGTGACAAACTATCCTCTCTGGTTGCTGAAAAAGAAACACCTTATCTTGGCTTTAAGCTGAGAGAGCACATTATTTCTTGAAAACTTGCTAAAAAAATAAAAAGAAATTAATGTCTGACTTCCAAGTAGGTACACAAACTTTCCTTATTATTGTAAGTCATATCTGGTGAATTAAGAATAAGTTTCAGATATAAGAGGATAAAAAATAACTCGATTTACACAACAATTGTTAGTGACATATAATGCAGGACCTTAATTCTTGATTATGGCTTTAAAAGAAGTTCATCATCCTGATTAGACAGCAATTAATTGTGGCCCCCAAAATGAAGCTTTATTCCAGAATCAATCTTGCTTTTATAGTGCATAAAACAGAAAAGGGTGTAATTAACAGGGCAGAATAATCAGTCCCCTCATAATTACAAGTCAAGAAAAGCCATAATCCTAATCAGTATCTAGTGTCTAAATATTGGGTAGAAAAATATGGAAAGGAATAACTTTCATAGTTTTTTTGTAGGCAAAGCCTAGCAAATGTGGGGGATGTGCATTTTCACAAATGAGTTATTTCAGGAACCAAGATTTGAACTGCCAGCTCTGTTGGTTTTATTTATACATGTGTTTTATAAGGTATCACGGGATTAAATGCTTCATAAAGGTAATAAATCTTCTGATCCACAGCTCCTAAAAGTTAATGAGTCAGCAACGGGGACTATAAAATATTATTTTAGTAGAAACACCAGTGATCCCTGCTAGTACCAATCCTCATTGCTTGCAAGTTCGTGTGAACTCCTAAAACATTTTGGGAAGCTACAAAGAGGAGATGTAACAACTCAGGTTCAAATTATTGTGTCCTCTTATATGGGGCTCAGACAAATAGTGGCAAAATCTTAAGTCCTTAATCTAAGTTAGTAGAAATCTAACTTAGTAAGAAATCTAAATTAGTAATTAATCTAAATTAGTAAGAAAACAATAGCTGTGCTTATGTTAGCCAGCCAAAAATGGATGCACTCAATTTACGTACAACGGCCAAACTGATATGAAGTGGGGAATGCACTTGTGTAAATTTGCAGGCAAATGAAGGAAATGCCAACAATTTTAAAAAAATCTGAAAAAACTAAAAGCATGTTGTAGCTCAATGACAAAAGTTATTTAGTGTGGGAAACAGCAGTGTGTAGTGAGTGCCACAGGAATCCCAGAAACTGAACTGTTCTCAGATGCTGCCGAAACCCTCTGTGGAAGTTACTGTGGCAGGGATGCTTTAATGTACTCGACAAGAGAGCGCAAGAAATCAAACATTATTTTCAAAGTCGTGGCCCATAGACAATAGTTGCAATTATTTGTAAAAGCAGATTAATTTACCAAGGGATAAATGGCAGAGTGAAACAAAAGATGTCCACAGAAAGAGTCAGTAGGGCTCGTTTTGAAAGATTAATACAGCTCAAGTGATGATATTATCAATTGTGTTAATTAAGAAAATAATTTTCTGCTCTCTCATGACATGTTAAAAACGATAAAACTATGAATAATTTTATCCAAGTCAGTAAAAGACAAAACCTAAAAGGATAAATTAGTGCCAGTAAAAACTATCTTTTAAGAGGAAAAAAGGTAATTATCTCTTCCGTTAATTTGTCCAATGACATCCATTTCTCAGGGTCTCCTCAGCAAAGTCAGTCAACTCTCAGTGTCTGCTGAATCCCAACTCACCCTGTCAAGTGTCATTTCTATCCTAAACTTCCCCCAGGTGTTTTGAGGAGCTCCTTTCATAAACAGGGGCTGTGGAAGCACAGGCAAAGGTCCTAGTGGGCCTTTCCTTGCCCTGCCACACCATCCTGGCTGCTGCACTGGTGACACAGACCCTGGTGACTGTCAAAGCTCACGTCTACCACACACATCCTTAGCCAAGTATTTCCCAATAGTCCAACCAGACACTCCATTTAGGAATATAAATAACAATGATCAGAAAACTTATCTCAAAACAGCTACAGAGCACCATCTTCTTTCTTTTTTCTTTTTTCTTTTTTCTTTATTTTTTTTTAATATCACAGAAGAGTAGAAGAGATTCTTTTAAGAAAAATGAGCTTTGTTTAATGTCCCTTTAGGGCTAAATCCTGAAGATTCAAGCCATAGAGGGGAAATCTGTTTTTTGTCCTTAGTAGGCTTGTTTAACCACCAGGCTGCTGGTTATTTTACAGTGGATTCACTCCCACCTGTTGAAGAGGAGACATCACTTTGAATGGACTAAATTAAAAGCTTAACATTTTCTACATTTCAGGTGTGCATTGTGCTCCATCACATCACATCCCACTGCTGCTTTTGTGCTAACAATGATATAAAACAGTAAATTTGGTATGCCTCGTGTTTCTCCCACAAGAGAGAACCAGAGAGCTTTTGGAACAACAACTTTTGGTCTGTTGATACCAAGATAAGGCTTCATGTCTACCTATCACAGAAGATCTGCCCAAACAACCTAATGCAACATCACACAGTAGCACTGGAGGGGCAGGGATGAGAGAAAAGATACTCTCAGATCACAAAATCATAGAATGGCTTGGGTTGGAAGGGACTTTCAAAGATTCCCTTCCAACCCCACTGCCATGGGCAGGGACACCTTCCACAGGACCAGGTTACTCCAAACCCCATCCAACCTGGCCCTGGACACCTCCAAGGATGGGGCAGCCACAGCTTCTCTGGCAGCCAGTTCCTCACTGCCCTCAGTGTGTGTGGTCCCCACCTCAGGCTAAACACCACTCAGGTATTTTAAATAAAGCCCTGGTTGGGTGCTTCTATTTCCTTTCAGTCTCAAGGCTATGAAGTAAAACTATTACTGGGCTTTGAAAAACATGCAATAATTTTTTTTTAAATGTGACAATAATAAGTTCCCAAGCTCTTTTGTGAGTGTTAGGTGCTTTCTTCCCCTTAGAGATTGTTTGTCACAGTGCCTGCAGCTACTTTTACTTTCCTAGGCAGAGCAGACCCACAGCAGTGGATCTGCAGAGCAAAACAGCTGCTGTTGAGGACCTTCATTTTACCAAGGCTGTACACTTTTCGAGCACTAAAAAGAAAATAGAAAAAGAAAGAAGTGAATGATAAGACAAGCCCATTTATAATTGATTCCTTGATTCTGGTTAATTACCATAGATCAAACCCCAGGCTCTCAAAAGATATTTTGTGACATAAGTGCAGTGTGGTAGGCACACTTGGACAAGCACTGGGAAATAACCCAGTTATCAAGGACTGGTTTGGTTCTGGTTTTGCTGCCTCAGGAGTCCAAAAGATTCCACATTGGTACGTCTCCAATGTCCAAAGCTGGGAGCAGAGAGCACTGCACCACAGGCTGCTATCCAGCCCATCTACTGACCCTCTTTCTAGCACATTCTGTGCTGGAAAGCTCCCAGTGCCTGTGAAAACAGATTTAAAACCACAACAAAAGAAACTAGCTCACTCTGATTATTAGAAATGGGTTCATGCTTATATCAGTGCTGCAGACACTCATCTTTAATTAATACAAACAATTCCACTTTTAAATAATATATTCTTTAAAATGGAACTGTTCCACTATAACCAACCTCAGGAGATGCAAACTCCTGACTCAGACACTACAAAATGTCAATATCTAGCCTCAAAACTTCGGAGATTAAAGAAAAAAAAGTGATTTGTGGTTTCTTGTTCGGCCTAATCAGTGCAGCTTTGCCAGCCCTACATCAGTTTTGCTCGCTGCTCTCTTCTCATCTCTCACTGAGGGTGTTTCAACGTGTCCTTCATGGCTTGGCCAGGCTGTTCTTACCCTGAAGAAGGCCAGGACATGCTATCCCCACCTCTTTCAGGATAGAAGTCGACCACATAACAATGGTTACCTTCCTGACCTCTTCCTCCTGTAGGGAGGTCGCAGAAGGAGGAGGGAGAAAATTTTGGGTTTTGCTACAAAGTACCTGATGTTCTTCCTAAGGTTTAGGCAAATCCAGGGAAATTTCACACAGAGTTGCCACAAGCATGATGTTTTGCAGGAGTTGAGTGACAGCAACCAAAAGGACCTGACCTTTACCTGTAATTTATCACAGAATCACAGAATGGTTTGGGTTGGAAGGGACCTTAGAGGCCGTCTCGTTCTAACCCCCTCCCATGGGGCAGGGACACCTTCCACTAGGCCAGGTTGCTTCAGAGATCCATCCAACGTGGCCTGGAACACTTCCAAGGATGGGACAGCTGGCCAACCTGTGTCAGGGCCTCACTACCCACACAGGAAAGAATTCCTTCCTGATATCCAATCTAACCCTGTCCCTGTGAGTTTATTTCCATTATTTATCTGGCACTGACATTTGGTTTCAGGGGTTTGCAGACCCCTCAGTGGCTGGATCAGAGCAGACACAGCACGAGACCTTCCATGCCCCAAACAAACTCCAGCCTGTGAGGCCTTTAGGTCTCATATTCCTCTACAACATCGCCTGGAGAAGGTGGGAACTTTAGGGCAACTGCTGCCTCAGCAACTCTAAACCACTGACACAACCTGTCCTGGCTGGGGTTTTGTCCATTTATATTTCATCAGACACCAAGACTTTGCCACTGCCCATCTTTTCCATCCTAGTCTACCTGTTTTCTCATCTTCTGAAGGAAATTCTTACAGTCCCCTACCCTTCTGAGGGAGCAGAAAGGTCTAGAGGACCACGCACAGAGCAACCCCCTGGGTCCTGCCAAGTCTCATCCCTTCTTCTACTTGATGTGCAATTTTCAGCAAATTGCTAAACCTCTTCCCCCCAAAGGAAAACAGAGGGAATTTGCATCTGCAGGGGAAGGTGGGCCAATGGACTAATGTGTTCTGGGGCAAGGGCTCCCAAGTCAGTGATCCGAGCAAGAATAATGTGTTCTGCTGGTTTGGAAAATTATTGTAAACCGCAAGGTGTCCTGAGGGCTGGGGAGGTACAATGAAGTACAAATGAACTTCTCATCTATGACAGACTGAGATTTTGCAGGAATACTTTGAGATCTGAAATTGTGGGGTTTTTTTCCCCCAGGACAGCATCTTCAGAAGAAAACTGATCTATTTACAATAAAGAGATCAAAACTGAAATTTCAGATCTGTCTCAGCAGCCTGTTACATTTTCAATGTTCGATGTGAAAAACCACAAGCATTATTGTTTTCAAAATTTACAGTTAGTCCTCAATATCCAGAAGACACGTAACAACATCCATAAGCCTGAAGTCATCCAAATTATACAATCTATTTGTGGATTTGTTTTCCCATGGATCAATAAAACAACAAATAATGTTGTCTGGCCTGCTAATATCCCTGAGAATGGCCAGATATATTTTTTTTGTCCAGGAACAGAATCTGAAGGTGCTGGGGCATGCAAATAGTGGAACATTTCCTTCAGCCCTTATCTGATTTCACAGCAGGTTAAATCCTGGTTTTGTTGTTACAGATGAGTGTCCAGACTATTCCTAATAATGGAAATTTCACAGCCTCCTGAGGTAAATTTTTCCTGAGGTTAATCCAAATTTTCAAATAAATAAACTTGAGATCAATCACTTCTTAAACAACTTAGATCATTAGGTCAGAGAGATTCATTTTCCTCCCAAAACCTTAATATCTGATATAGGTAGATCCTTTTGGGGAAGAATAATATTAGGGATTCCTTTCAGCATTTTAGGGGTGTAATTAGTGCAGATCCAACAATCTGCTGAATTCAGCCTCGATAAGAGCCTTGTTAATGCAAAATGGATTATGACCAGGGCTGTGCACAATGAAGGGAAATTCAAGTACCTCGAACAGGTAACACACGTGGGGAAGGCTGGTAGAATATTGACTTGGCAAGAACTGGGCATCAAAAGTGCTTTTAATGACTCAAAAAAAAAATTAAATTCACCACAATAATATACTACAAAATATGCATGAATTGCAAGAGGTGTAGGTGAAGGAAGGTGAGAGGAAAGCAAAAAGATAAATTCAGAAGAACCTGAATTCAAAATCAGACATTATTTTTTTCTGGTGAATAGAAGGCATTTAAGAAGCATTGAAAACAACTCAATTTGGGAAATTAAAATTAAGAACCATGTAAAGGTAAATGTTTGATACACAACAATAGAGATTTCCTTCTGCTTGGGCTTTAGTCCATAAACCCAACCTAACTGCAAAGCATCGTAGGCAACAACCCCGCAATAAGATCTGATCACTCTTTGCAAAGCTCCTCAGTGTTGGTAGCCAGCCTATTAGGAGAAAAAGATCTGTGTTCCCACTGCATTCTGGCACATCAGAATTTCCTTACATCCATGTTTGAGCTCACCTTGATCACGAATCTCAGGGCACCTGCCCCTGCTCTTGTCTGGGCAGACAGGGCTGTATTATCTTGCAGTGTTTTTCCTGGGAGTCCTGGTAGTGACCAGATCAGCTCTGTGAAGCTGCTACAGCAAAGTAACATGGCAAATATCTGGCTCTACCCCTCTCCTAATCTTGCAGAGGGAACCTGGCTGTCTCTGTAGACCTGAGACAAAACAAAGCTAAAGAAAACAGAGGCAGACATTTCACAGAATCTGAAGAGACTGTAAAGGTTTTATTGAATTACATTTCACACTCCTGCTTCCCTGAGGTTGACTTGAGAAAAAAGCATGTGCCACTCAAATCTGGGAGCTACATAATCAGCAGAGACTGTCTAGGAGAAAATGAAAAGCAGGCACAGCCAAGCATCGCTTAGAGAGAACAAAAAATAATCTCAGTAACCCAGCAAGTGGCATTTTAACCAAGAAAACTGTAACCCAGTCGTAGCACCACTGGAGAAAAAGCAACAAGGAAAAGCCATGAAAACAAAACCAGCTGAAGAACAGAAAGGCAATGCCAGATTGCAAGATACAGCACCTGAAATTTTGGTTTAGGCTCCTGGAGCACTTTTCCATAGAAGTTTCCTATTGCAGAGGAAATCCTGTCCCTCTGTTCAGCATCACTGCCCATTTGTCCACTAAACAAATGTCCTGGAGACACACAAACACCTGACTCTGTCCAGGGAAGAACAAGTGGTTTCCTGGCAGACCAGCACACGAAATCTCATCTGATCCTTTCTTGTGTGAAACATAAGGCTTGGGGTAACTAAATGCACAACTATTTTCCAGCTCATAAACTTAATTAGAGCGGCTTAGTCATCCATGTGCGGTCATGTAACGAGTCAGGGGCTGGGAATGCAACTTTCTCTCTCTGCTGGACCTCTCCTCTTGTTACAGGCTGACCTGATACTAAAATTGTCCTTTTGCTGCCTGTTTACTATTGAGGAAGTTCAGCACTGCAAATTTGGGTGCAGGCAGGCACACAGAGCGGGTGTCTGCACCCAGCCCAGCAAAGGAACATCCTCCAAATGCATGCAAATACAAGGATGTACCGATGCCTGATTCTCAGGTGAGTACTTCAGTGCCATTTTACTATTAAATGAAGCTTAGAGTTCTGCTAAATACAAAGAACTGTATTTTCTTTGGTGCAAAGTGCCATCACAACCCTGTGCTGATCTACAGTTGTACAGCTCCGGGCAGTTCCCTTCTGTTTGTGAACAAAGTTTCTGCACGTACTTTCTCCCTTGTTGCAAGGGAATGTTTTGGGATACTACTTTTAATTTCTTACTTTGAAATTAATTGATAATCAGCATTAAATCAATACCAGTCAGATAATTGGTATCAATACAATCGATGTTTTAGGCTCCTGGTATTGCCCAAAGACACAAGTGATCAGTTCTCTTCCAAATTCATTCCATAATAAAGGCAATGCCAGATTTGGGCAGAACTCCAAAGGACTGATGGAAACACCAGTCCGAAAAGGTCAATATTTCTCAAAATGCCGTTAGACTGGCCAGTCCTGTTACATCATTAAATTATCCCTGGTTATATCACTCATGCCTGGAGACTTCAATGCCTTCAGAAGAGGTGGAGGAGAGAAAAGAATAAATGATACCGTGCAATATCAAAACTTTAGGAATTTTTTTCTGAATTTCTCAGGTACATTTCAGAAGGCTGCACCCTAATGCCATCATTCCTATGATGAAATATTTTATTCCTCCTTATTTTATTGCCTTCCATGGGAAGGAAAAGAAAAACAGAATAGCAATCAAAATGATTCTGAGAGAAACTAAGTATGGGTGAAGATAACCTAAATAAAGAATACAGTGAAAATAGGTAACGCAAGCACCCAGGTGTTTATCTGTGCATGGCATTTTGCACCTGCATATTCTTGTGCATGTAAACACCCACTCTTTCAGCATCTTACGAGAGCAGGAGAAACAGGACTTACCTTATGAATGAACTCTGTATAGAGCATCCCCCCTAGAGCTCCACAGCTGCTTTTACTTCAAAGTCTGGACCACAGTGATCTGTAAAAGCATAAATCCACAGCGCTCTTGGTGTCTCAAGTTTTAGAGTTCAAGAGGGAGAGGGGAAAATCATTCTGTTTCTCAGTACGAGGCAGTCTCCCTCCTTCTCCCACTTCCCATCTCGGACTCCCAGACTCTGGATTCTGCGCTGTTCCTGCCTCTCTCACTCTCCCCAGTGGTGCTGCTGTCGATCATCCATCTCACCCCGTGAAATTCCCTCTCTGGAGCATCCTGCCCCTCTGTCCGTGACAGGCAGCTTCCCAAAGTGCAGGGAGTCCTCAGAGGGCCCCCGGGAGTGCACCAGGCAGAGGAAGGGGAGTAAGCCAGACCCAGGCAAAGTCTGTCACAGCACATGTCACATGCTGCCGGGTCCCTCCTGCCGGCACAGCTGGAACCCTGTGCATCGCCCCCGACACAGAACGGAGGATGCTTTTAAAGTTGAAGGTGCTTTTTCTCATCAGGTTATTCTTACTTTTCTGGTAAGAGAGGAAAAAGATCTGCAGTCCTAAAAGGTGCTTTCACGGAGGTAATAAAAGCATCTTTCAGTATTGCATTTCACTTTTCTTCACCAGCACCACCAGGCACTTATAAGGCTGGGCTGGATGGTAGAAAGACGTGTCTGTAAATCATCATCACTACCCCGAACTCAGAAAATTTTTACATTAACTGGAGACCTGACTTTCAATCCCCACTGCAGCAAAATAAAATCTGAAGCCTGCAAAAGTTTACAAAGATGAAATACAGGGATCGATCCTCGATTTTCTTCACTGAGGCAGATTTCTGAGTCTGTACAGCTGAATCTCAGAGTCAGTTCTCTTTCATCAGCTCTGGTCAAGCATCACTTCCCTAGGTAACACGGCAAACTGAATCCAGTCCTGGATGCAGAAAGAATATTGCAGGGAACATTTTTAGATGCTTTGTAACCCGACACTTACCCTATCACCTTTCTGCCAGGGGCTAGGAATTAAGAGGCTGCAGAAGTCACCGAAAGATTTTAATAAACTACTTCACTTGACATTTTAACAGTAAAGATAAATAGAGATGATGACACATTTTTTGTCTCATTAAAAAACAATCGTCATGATTTCATGGGTGTCTTTCTATGTTTGCCAGAGGTGGAAGGATTGTGTTCTACCAGTAAAAGACAAAAAAAAGATTGTCTCCCAAAATGGTAAAAGAAGATAAGAGGCAGCAAATGATTTTCAGAAATATGGAGATCCCTCTGAGCCAGAGCAGAGTCTCAGTAAGGCTGGATACCACTCTCTGATGGTTGCATAAAAAAGAAAAGCAACTTGTTTTCTCCTCTCCTAACGAAGGAACTGGGAGTAGCCCAGTTTTTGAGTACAGACTGGCCCCAGTCAGTTCACCCTTCCTTGGCACACACCAGTCCTTCAGCACAAAAGCACTGCACGTAAAGGGAGGAACCATCAATCTCCAGAAAGGGACTTTCTAACTGACCCAAAATCCAGACTCCACCATCAAAGACCCTGTGTGGCAAGTGACTTGAGGCCAGCTCACTGCAGGATTAACAGGAACACAGAGCTTTATGCTCAGTTGGTTTGAGGCTGCTCTGAAGAACATGCTCATTGTTAATACCATGTTTTATTTAAGGGGTGAAGAACCCTGGCAGAGAAAGGTGAAAAGTACATGATTTTCCCAAGAGGAGATTCACTCCACATAAAAACCTCAGTCTTCCAAACTGTCACTGTGTGCCAAAACAGCTGCAGACACCAGGAAAGCTCTTGGGGTGTGGAGCTCTGAGCCCTACAAAACCACCCCTGTGCTGCAGCCCTGCAAGCCTTTAGAAGAGACCAAGGCAAGTGCCTGCTCTGTAGGAGTAAGTCCTGGGGACAGGTGACACCTGGTGTCCCTTTTCACCTCCAGTTTTTCACATCAACCTGGAGCAGAGCAATAAACATCAGAATTTAGTGTGGGTTAAAGAGAGCAGCATAACTCAGGATGGCCAGGACTTGGAAAGGGTAAAGAATGGTGGTAAAGAAGGAAGAGATGGGTGCAATTTAGAGCATCACCCAGAGCCCGTGGCACGAGGAGATAGCAGGAACATGGTTCCTCTCCAAACGCCAGTTTCTTTAAAGAGGACTTTGATAGCTGTTCTGGACTCAAAAATCAGTGGATGCAAAATATAAATCAAAGTCCTTCTGGGGCATGTCACTTACCTCTAGGAAAGGGTTTGCAGAAATCATAGCTAGCAACTCACGAAAGGCAGCAATGGAAGGAAACCGAGTTTATTCCCCAGTTTATTGCAGGTGGTGACATTGCCATTGTTAGTAACAGATCACTACGTTGTCCTCATCTTAGCTCCCATCTTAACTGGTCTTGACTTCCTTTCCTTGCTCAAGCAGCAAAGTAGTCAAGGCACTAAAATCTTAACAGCAAAATAAGAAAAGTGGTGAGAGGGTTATTTTTTTTAATCACAGTCCCTGTTCTTTAAACCTTGGACTTGCTCATATTTGGCAAGATTCAGTCCTATTACATATGGTAAAATCCCAGAAAAGAACCACATGTGAGCGAAAAGTCTGGCAGAGTAAGGGTTCATAGATGGCTGGGAAAGAAGCTCACTAACAAAAATAGTATAAAAATAGCCCCAGGCAAACTGCAAAACCGAGGAGTCTTAGACAATATTTATTGTGCCAGGCCAGGCTGAGGATGTAGTTGAATGTTGTAAACTGTCTCATGAACTAGTTCAGGCTCAGTGAAGAGGTGAGACTCGAGGATTCAAGTTGTTGAACAATTTTTTCAGGTATCTCAGAGGAAAAAACCCCATCGTTTGGAAAATGTTCCACTGACTGAAGAAAACTAAGAAACTGCTAGTCTGCCCAGGCTTGGATGAATCTAAGTGGCATGTACTATGAGAAACAGAGAAATAAAAGCCAATATTGAACATGCTTGCAAGGACAGAAAACTGAATACTTTATTGATTTTTTTTTTTAGAAAAAAAAATATACAGGAAAAAAGAAAGGTACAGGGAAAAATATCCTCCAGCCTACCAGTTCATTCATTCAATTTTTCTTTCTATTTTTAAAGCAGCTTTTTAAAAAATTATTGATTTAATGCAACAGCAAATAAAGAATAAATCAGAATGGCAGCATTTCCATTACTGATACACGACAGCACTGCAAGGTGTCCTCAACACCCAACACGAAGCACAGCGAAGCTCCATGCTCACTGCACAGCACTGAGGGGTAATCCTGGTGCAGCACAAAGAACATCAGTGCAGAGCAAACGTGGTCGTGTGCCAAGGGCAGGGTGTTTGAAATGTTCAATGTATTTACTCACATGGTTATTAAAAAAATAATATTTGTGGCTTGATGCTTAATGTCACACTAATCAACTGAGATAAAAATTAACTCCCTGCTCTGTTTACACGATTTCATCTTGGCTACGTGAAACGGAATGGAAGAAGGGGATTCGAGTGCAAGGGCTTCATCCATCTGGATGTGTCCAACGAAACTGTTCCTATTCCTATTATTGCCTCATTAAGAAATAGATGCCAGGACTCATTAGAGGGCCAGGCTGTGCAAGCCTCCCAGTCACACACTGCAGCATGTGACACAGTCAATTAACACAGTGCCAGTGCAAATCTTGAGGCACAGAAGAGCTCGGTGAGGTGGGTGCCATCCTGTCCTGGGGGCTCATCTTCTGTCTGCCAGAACATGCAAACTGAGCCATGGACTCTGCTGGGTCTACTCAGGCCATTTTGAATGATACTTTAAACATCACTGCTGCAACTGGATATCACTGGATTTGCCAAGTGGAGCAATTGTGCACGTGCCCAGGACTTCCTGTTGGAATGACACTGGAGGAGCTCTACTGCCCTCACCCTTTAAACCTTCTCCACAGTGACCCACCCTCTGGGAGGGACACACCTTGCTCAGCAAATGTATATGGTAATGAGAACCAAAATAAAGTCTAAAACCACTTTTCCCCCACCCCTCCCTTTTTCCAGGGCTCAACTTCACCCTGGATTTTCTGGCCCTCCTCCCCTCAGTGGTGCAGGGGGACAGGGAAGGGAGCTGTAGTCAGTTCATCACATGGTGTTTCTGCTGCTCCTTCCTCCTCAGAGGGAGGACTCCTCATGCTCTTCCCCTGCTCCAGTGTGGGCTTCCTCTCCCAGGAGACAGATCATGATCCCAGGATGAGCTGCTTCAGTGCAAGTCCTTCCCACAGGCTGGAGTTCTGAGTGAACTGCTCCAATGTGGATCCCTCCCACAGGCTGCAGTCTCTCAGGAATGGGCTGCTCCAGTGGGGTTCCCCCTGCAGGTTCACAAATCCTGCCAGAAATCCTGCTCCAACGTGGGCTCCTCTCTCCATGGGGCTACATGTCCTGCCAGGACCCTGCTCCAGCACAGGCTTCCTGCAAGGTCACAGGCTTCCTGCAGGGTCACAGCCTCCTTCGGGCATCCCCCTGCTTTGGTGTGGGGATGACAACATGGCTCCATGGCTGCAGGTGGATCTCTGCTCCCTCAGGGACCACCCCTGCTCTGGTGTGGGGATGACAACACGGCTCCATGGCTGCAGGTGGATCTCTGCTCCCTCAGGGACCCCCATGGGCTGCAGGGGCACAGCTGCCTCTCCATGGGCTGCACCAGGGGCTGCAGGGGAATCTCAGCTCCAGCGCCCGCAGCAGCTCCTGCCTCTCCTTCTGCAGTGACCTTGGTGTCTGCAGAGCTGCTCCTCTCACACATTCTCACTCCAACAGGGCGGCTTTTTTCCTTCCTACGTAAATACGTAATCACAGAGGCCATTTCACCTCACTCAGAATGCACAGCTGAGAGTAGTCAAGCAAATTGCCCTCTAAAAATGCCAACTTTTCTAGAACTGGAGAACTAAGGCTAAAATTAGTCCTAACTCTAACTTTTCCTCACACATCCCTCCAAAACACCTTGCACCAACCTCCACTGCAAACGTAGGCAATGTCTCCTTCAGCACGCCCGCATGGAGCAATGTATTTCTCTTACTAAGGCATATAAAATCTGTGTGATCAATCAAGCCACTAATTCTGTCCTCTGGGTGTGCAGAACTTGCCAAAGACAGCTCCAAACTAGGCCACCTGCTGACAGTTCTCTCAGGCCATCTGGGTACATCTCACTTCAAAAAAGGCCTCTCTCCAGCAGTGAGGACACCTTGGGACCCTCTGCTTTCAGCCCCGGCTCCCGAGAGGAGGGACAGGGATGGCACAAAGCAAAGAAACAGCCAATAAAGTGCAGGTGAGCAGAATTCCAGAATTTATCCTATGGCACATGAAGATAATTATGTGTGCAGGCTAAAATCCATCTCACCTAATGGGAGTTGGTAGAATGTTAAACATCAACATTTAAATATCTGTCAGCTTTTTATCTTTAAGCATGAGGGGGAAAAAACCCAAAACCAGAAACCACTTTTATCACGGAATCATTCAAAAGAGGAAATTGGTTAAAGAGAAATGGAAAAATGTAGTTTGATTAAAAATTTGAAATTAAAATTTCTGATGTTAGATACTCCCTAAAAACTCGTTTTTAATTTCTTCATTCCTGAAAATACATATTAATTCTGGAAATTGAATGAAAGTTAAGCACTTTACTTGCTTCTCAGTTTTTTAGGGGAATGAGGACTACACAATTACACTGCCCAAGTTTTCCCCAATAACTTTTGAACCTCCTGATTCCCTCAAAACCAGAAACCAACGGAAATCTCTAATTATACCTCTTTTAATGCTTGGAAAAAACAGCAAAAAACATAGATAAAGGAGATGCAGAACCATAGGCAAAGCAAGTGGAATCGCCAAATTCACAGTTTGGAGCAGCAAATCCCGTCTTTGACAGCAAATCCCTTCCCTGTCCATCTTTATCTGGAGAGATGTGCTTGGGTGTGTACCTGCATTCTTTCAGCTGCAAACTTCCCTGCCATTTGTGTAAGTTTTGTTAAACTAAACCAACTTATGCCAGTCGGTTTAGCAAGTGGTTTTGATAAGATTCCATCCAAACCCTTCCTCCTAATTGGGAGAAATAAGGCTCTGCTTGTGCAGTCACCACTGCTCCAACACCATCCTTTAGAGAGAATAATAATTTTAACTTTGTGGTTCTCATTTCAGCTCCTGTTTATTCCGTTTCTGGACATACTGGCAGCCTGGTCTGACTACACTTGACTACACTCTTTTGAGCCAATGCAGAGAGAATAGAGACTGTCTTGGTATCACATCCTAAAAACAAAATTGACTGTTTGCAGAACCTGGCAGAAGGTGTGAAATGAACCAGGTTTTGGTTTTGGTTTTTTTATATTTAGTGAATATGATCTGAAAAATTTCTTCATCAAAAGGGTTGTCAAGCACCAGAACAGGCTTCCCGGGGAAGTGGTGGGATCCCCATCCCTGGAGGTATTTAAGAGACGTGTAGCCATGTCACTGAGGGACATGGTTTAGTGGTAGGCTGCAGTTCTGGGTTAATGGTTGGACCTGATGATATTCACAGTCTTTTCCAACCTAAATTATTCTGTGATTCCATGAAAAGTTGAATTTTTTGGTGGACTTCATATCCTTGAAGCAATGTTGTGTCTTTTCCTATGGCTCCAGGCTTTTTTCAGCTCCATTCTCCTCGGAGAAAGAGGAGAAAGAAACAGAGGGAATATTTTTTATCCACCTCTGTTGATTTATCCCCTATCATACATGTTCATTTGTAGCAAAGTTTTGTGCTGTGTAGCTGATTCCCAGGATCTCACATGAGTCTCCCCTGGAGTCATTGGTTTATTCACCACGATGAAAAGGTTTGATTGTGCCTGTGTGACCTCCAACCAGGAGCAGTGATCAAGGAACTGCAGCAGCCAGATCAGGCAGTTTAACACAAGGATGACTCAGCCAAGGCCACCAGCTGAGATGTCCAATGGCAACTACGGGTGTAAATTATACTTTCAATTCTTTCTTTACTCTGGGTACTCTTTGGGCACAGCAAACAAGAGAAAACACAAACTCCATTCTATAAAACAGAATCTCTTGAAGACAAGAGAGGGAGTGGTTGCAAAAGAGAGGAAAAGGAAAATAAATGAAGAATGTGCAGCAGCAACAGCAGTAGAAGGTAGGGGGGAAGAAAAGAAACATTTTCAAACCGGTAAAAGCAGGAGAGAAGTCTTGAAATAAAATGGGTTAGAAGATAAAAGAGGCTCAAAAGAACAAAAGAAAGAGGAAGAGTTTCTAAAAATGCATCCTCATTCATCCAAACTGCACCTTCCGTGATGAAACAATCCTCAAAATCTCCTTTAGGGTTTCAGGGTAGGGGCATCTCCTCTTTTCAGCTCCCTGTGCAGTTCCACACCTTATCTTTGTCTATCACTTGCCTTTTCCCCTCTCTCCCTGCTCCCTTCCCAGGCACTGTTGCTTCCCTGTGCATGTTACACATTTTAGTCCTTGGACCAGTCTCCTCACCTTCCCAGTCCCACAAGTGCCAGGCTGGAGTTTATTTACTGTGCTCTGTTTACTTGGAAGGAAAACCAAGGAGCTGTGAGGTGTTTTGGAGACTTCTGTGCCTGTCCTGAGTTATGTCCATAGTCCGCTGCCCACACGGATTGTCCCAGCTGGGTAAGAGAAGTGTGGGGGCAGGGGAGTCTCTGCAGGCAGCACAGTGGTGAGAAGGCTCTACCATCAAATTAACAATTTTACCACCAAAAAAAACCCCAGTCCTAAACAGAGTTACCTTCAATGATACAAAGAAAAATTTTAAGTATCTCAAGTCACCTAGAAGGTATTAGAGATGTGCTCAGAGATGTGAAATATCAGGTTGTTGAGCTTTCATCATTGATTCCTTTCTAGTGGATCAATTAAAAACTAAAGGTGTAGTTAATTTAAATATATATATATATATAATCACAGCAGAAGGCTATTGCTTTAAAAAATTAATTATTTTTTTCTGGAAAATAGTACAAAGGAAATGTTCCATTTTCTCCACTTGAATGTGTTTCTAATAGGTATGAGACACTACACCCAGGGTGAGGGTTCCTATTTTATAGGTGTGTTTGTATATCCCATACCTGAGGGACTCATTCTTCCTGTGGTTCTGAAAGATTTCTGTGATTAAGCTTGGGAGACCATCCAGCTTTTTGACATCAGTGGAATGAGGGCTGTGTTGAGACCATGATGGGAAGAGTCTTTCATGTCAAGATAAGCTGAGCCCAGGAGAAAACATAAGAGCAGTTCCTTGCACTATTTCCTAAGTACCTACCTTGTCCTTGGGACATTATCTCACCCCGTTTCCACTTATTCCAGACTTCAGGGAGACTCAGATTTCATTGGCCACTTTACTGCTGGGAAATCCTTCTCTGGCACCGAATCTGTCACCTACACTTAAGCTGAATGTTTGGCCACACTTTTGGCCAAGCCAAACCAGCACCCAACCAAGAAATCCCAACCCTGGGCCAGGAACTGTTCCCAAAAGGGGACTCGGATAGATACATCATTTTGGAGACCAGAGTTTCTTCACAGAATGGAAATCCTGGCTGGCACCAGGGCCGAAGAGCTGCTGTGACCCTGATAATTCTCCTACTGCCAATTCACCCTGCATGTGCTGGTTCAATCTTCTCCTGATGGGCATCAGGGACAGGTACACACCGGGTGTATTCCTGGTGGCTTAAATCAGTCAAAAGCAATATTTGCCTTTGCACTAAGGATGATTTTTGTCTCTGTAACAGTTAGATGTGAGTATAAGGAACTGAAAATGTAGCAGTACCCCATTTTCTGAGACAATATAGACATTTTAATTTCCCAGTCTATGGAGTTCATGAGCACTTTGCCCTTTTAAATACTGAAGTCAATAAGAGACTGGATTTTTTTTTCCAAGTTCTTTTTTAAGATAGCAATTAAAATAATGTCCTCCAATAATCCTGAGTGGCATTTTTGTGTCACGCAACAGCAATATTACATAGAGTGTTAAAGGCAGTAAAAGCAAGTCCTGCAAATAAAATCTCCTTTTTCAACTAGTCATTGTGCTGGGTTGATGGTTGGCCTTGATAATCTTAAAGGTCTTTTCCAATTTTAATGATTCTAAGATTCTATCAATGCATTTCTAATAAAATGGCTACTTCATCACTTCTTAGTAAAGGAAGCAGTAACAAGAACCTTTGCAGTATTAAAAAAAAAGAAAAGGCAGTCTTAAGTGTTCTGAATAAGGACAAATTGGGGTTTAAGGGCTTTTTGATCATTAATATGAGAGGAAACAAAAGTACCTCTCCTTTTATACAAAATATGTCCTGATAACGAGAAAATAAATGTTGCCTAATTCTTGAAACAGGCATTGTATTATTTGTATTTTTTCTCCACAAGCAAAAGAATCACCTCTTAATGACTAATTCCTGTTCACACTATACCAAGTGTTGCAAAGCCAATGCTGTTGTTGTCCTCAGATAGTGAGCCATCATTAAATCCAAAAAGCTTTTATAGAAATCAAACTATGGCTCAAGGTGGGGGGTTAATTACTTCAACATGCAAATTGAAAGTAGAAAATCTATTTTCTGATTATATATCTAAGAGATTAAGTATATGTTTAATATCAGTTAATTCAGCATGCATTTAAATCATTTACTATGATAGTATATTTTTAGCAAGATGGTTGATATTTTGAGACCAAAGGAGATTAATTGGGAGATGATAAAATGATCAGAGTAAGAATTACAAGGTGAGTAAAATCAAATGAGGCACTGAAATTACTTGAGATACTCCTAATTATTATATTCACTGAGGGACAGAGACCAAAGCAGAGGTGGAGCACAGAGTGACCACAACATGGAGAGGTGAGGATGGAACTCATGGCCATGGTAAGCAAATGAGCCTGGCTCAGTCTTGGAAAGGTCAAGGAGAACAGACCCAATTTTCTTCTAAACCCCTCTTTCATGATGTTCTTATTGCAGTATAAATCATACCATCAGCAGGATGGAGAAAATGCTCTGTAAAAAAGAGCCCTCTACACTCAGTGGATTAATTTTAGAGCCTTCACATTATAAGAGCCTAATGTCCCACGTGGCAGCTGAGTAAAGTTCCAGTCAAAAATGTGTAACCTGAAGTGTTATCCTCTAAAAACATTTTCTTCCTAAAGGAATAAAAGATTTGAAAACATGCAAACCCATGATGGTGGATAAGCCTTCACCTCAGCCACTGCAAGTGTTCAGAAAGGATCTATTTGTTTATTTTAAATCCCTTGCTGTTTGCAGTCTCTCCCTCTAAAAGGTGACACACCAGTGTTAGGATCTCTGCTGGGATACTGGGAGCTCCCAGTCAGAGGCTGGACCTTATAACACGAACTGGAACTTCAAAAGAAGTCTATCCAAGAAGCAGAAAATTATTTAATAAATAACTTCATTAGAAGTGCAAATACACCATTTGAAAATAGTGTTCCCTGGAAGGCATAGAAGAATAAAAGATAATTACTGGAATGATAGCTGGAATTTTCACAACTTTGAGAGCAATCTCTTGAGGACTGGTAAATGATTAACACCTTCTCATTGAAGGAAAGATGTTCAAAAAAAGACTCGGGCATATCATGACAGGGCATCACACTAACCAGCCACTGCTGAACATGCTTCGATTATTCAAGGACATCCACATAAATTATATAAACTGCACATTTGCACACAAATATGCTGGTAGGAGCTAGTGCAGTGCATATTTCCAAGGTCCCTGAGCTTTTCTCTAGGAAAAAGTGTTTTGTCATTAATTTCTGCAGTGAAAAAGAGAGACGCCATGATTAAATTCCTTCACTATTTCAACCTGACCAAAACCAGGAAGCGCAGCTCAAACTGAAAAAGCACATAGGCAATTTCTTTTAGCAATGAAAACAGAAAAGTTTTCTACTCCTATCCAGCTTTTATTTTTTACTGAGTCATTTTAACAAAAGTGAAGTGTAGAGCTACTTTGGAAACTAACTCTTGAAAAAAAATGCAGGCGTGAATGAAGCATTCAGTGCTTTTCCTTCATTCCCAAGAACTGTAAAGGAATTCAAACCATTATATAGGAGACAGACATTTGTACAACAGTGAATATTTATAGGTGCTTCACTAAACTATCCTGATCTTTGCTTTGATGAGGTCCCTGGTCCTTCTGTGCCATGAAAAGAAAACCAATTTACTTTTGCTCTGCCACAAGCAAACGCAGATCAGCCACTAAACCATTTCTACCAGGAAATTGTGTTTAACTCTCTGCCTGGCAGCTACAGAAAAGCCCTGAGAGCTGCAGGCTCCAGTGCATCACTGGAAGCACGTCCACCTGCCTTCATGTACACAGTTGAGAGATGTCTTACAATTTTATTTTAATTCATTATTACATTATGGTCCTCTAAACTCCCTCTAAAATCAGGGTCTCTTCAAGCCTGGAAAGGTTTTCTGGCTAAAATCTATGGTCTGTCAACCATGAGGTTGAGATTGTGCACTATTATTTTTTTCTGAACATTTTATGACATTATAATCCTTGTTTCTTACTTCAGAGTGTAAACCTGAAATGACTACTCTTAAGCAGAAATATATAGGTAAGTTTTTCTTTCTTGCTCCCAGAGAATTTGATGACAGGGTCCCAGATATTTCACAGCAATGTTTTCTCCTTACACCCCAAATAAATTTTAAAATTATTCAACTAGTAATTTTCTGCATCTATTTGTGATGGGTTTAAAACTTGGCTTGATGGACAGCTTGTTAAACCAATGAGAAAGCTGGTAACGCCTCTGTGATGTGCACATTTAGAGATACTCAAGCGCGGGAGTTCTGGGTTCTTTAGTTCCTGCTTCCCCATGGGGAGGAAGAGGGCCCCGGGCTCCATTCCTGGAGCGGGCCCGGGCCCGGCCCTCCCCCGGTGTGGGGGCCCAGGTCACTGGGGAACAATCCTAGGAGCCGCAGGTAGCCAAAAAAACAACTGTGGGCTGCCCGCAGCTGAGATCATCATGGTGTGGCATCCAGGGACCTCCGAGCTCTGTCCCAGACCGGGCCTGGCCCTCTCCCAGCGGTGGTGGCACAGCCAGGCAGAACCAGTGGGGACCAGGCTGCAGGGAGAAAAAAACCATCCCAAAGCCGTGAGCAGCTGCAAGGCTGAAACCTCCCCCAAGCCGGAGCAGGCGGCTGAGAGTCATCTGAAACCGCCATGGCCCCTGCGGAGCCGGCAGGGCCTTCACCAGCCAGCCCAGCTCGCACCGAAAGGGAGAAAACACCACACAGCNCCAGACCGGGCCTGGCCCTCTCCCAGCGGTGGTGGCACAGCCAGGCAGAACCAGTGGGGACCAGGCTGCAGGGAGAAAAAAACCATCCCAAAGCCGTGAGCAGCTGCAAGGCTGAAACCTCCCCCAAGCCGGAGCAGGCGGCTGAGAGTCATCTGAAACCGCCATGGCCCCTGCGGAGCCGGCAGGGCCTTCACCAGCCAGCCCAGCTCGCACCGAAAGGGAGAAAACACCACACAGCCGGCAAACGAAGAACACGGCAAGTATTTTCCTGATGCAGAACTCAGATAAGATCATTTTCTCAACTACAGCTTTACAGATACCAACTTCCTTCCAAGTTAGAGAGGAAAGAGA
>VZTA01017448.1:193186-294598 GCA_013398855.1 Mohoua ochrocephala
GTTTGACCCATGAATGGCAGTGTGGGGAACTGCAAAAACTTCATGGGAGAGATATTCTTCCACTGCAACAGGTTCGGGTGGGGCTGTTGCTTGTGAAGGTTCAGACCCACACTGGAGAAGTTCACAGAGGACTATCTTCTGTGGGGAGAGTTCCATGGCACACCAAAAGGAACTCTTTTCCTTAAACATAAAGAGAGACTCTTAAGAAATGAATGCACTGACCAAACCTCATGTTTTGTTTCCCTTGTGCATATTGATGGGTTGGAAGGCAAGAAGTACTGGAAATAAGGGATTGTTCTGGAAGCTTGCCTTAGTTCCCCATTATTTCTTTTTACTTTTACTTCTGTTAGTACTAAATCCTCTTTATACTGTTAAGTCTGAGCCTGTTTTGCCTTGAAGATCTTCGTTTTTCCTCAATAATCCTTATTTCACCTCACAAAAAGTGGATTTTTAGTTTCCCCTTCTCTGCTTACCCATAGCAGAGACAAGTAAGTAAATAGTTTGTTGGTGCTTGGTGCATAACCAACCTCAACCTGCTACACTATATACCATCCATTCAATCTTCTTGAGATTTTTGGAATCCTGAAATATAACTAAAATATTTCTAAGATTACTGTTCACAACTCATAATAGAGAACTTTAAATGAAAAAGATGTTTGTCTATACCTTTTTGACTGGCTTTTAATAGCTTTGCAAGGCATAATTTGGGGTTTTTCTTAGTTAACAATTTGCGAGCAAATTTAGTGCATGCCTAATTCATGCTAAAGTTCAAGATGATCAGCACATATGGGTGATTTTTTTTCTGAGAAAAGTTCACAGCCAGAAATTGCCTCAAGAATGTTAATTTAATCAGGTCACACTGACATTTTCCCCAAAAGAGAAATCAGACAATAATAGGAAAAGTCACATCACCTCACATTTCTAATGAAAACAAATACCAACAGCATAAAATGTTCAGCTGATGTAGCCATTGTACATGTGCAAAGGTGAAACTGTGCATTAACTTGTCAAGACAAAAAGATTATTCTGCCTAAAGTATTCTTTCAACTTTTTTTTAGCTAAGATGTGATTACATCTGAGAATGCAACAGGCAGCTCTAATGAGAATTTTTTTAAAAATCCCAAACAGCACAGAAGATCTAGAAAATTGATTTTAAAAAAAAAGAGGATTTTCTGAGAGTACATGTATCTCCAGAGGCAAATCAGCAGAATTGTATTTTGATACTAAGAAAGAGAGACGAATGTGCCACACATGGAGGAAGGGGAGGGTTGTGAATGAATTCTAAAGTGTGTCTTGGGCATTTTTTTAGATTAGACACCCTTTGGCTAAGTTACAGTTAAGCCTCCAGTCAGAGAGGTACCGAACTGGTATCAGTTACTCCACGTGGAAAGAGCCAGGAACAAATACAGGGACTGGGGAAGAAAATGGACAGGGAGAGAGGATGAACTGGCCTTCTAAAACATCTGCTCCTGCTTGCCCATGGCACAGGAAGCAGAACTGGAGGTGACATTTGTTATTCCTGTTGCATTTACAGTCTGTGGTACAACTGTATACAAGTCAAGTTCTGGTAGCAAGTAAATCTGGAAATGAAAGCTTTCATAGGGAGAATGCTCACTTACTGTCTCCATAAAATGTTTATCAAAATGCTCACGAATTTCAAAGAACCCCAGCTTTTTCCACAAAATATGGGTGCAATGAAATCGAGAATAGAATTCCAGTTTTATCCACTCATTGTTCTGTCATTTTTAGAAATTTTAATCAGGATACAGAAAGATACAGATAGATACAGAAAGAAGACTCATGACTCATCCTGGACAACATCCCCACCAAAAGTTAACAAATCCACATGTGCTGGCCATGTAGTTTCTTGTGCAGGTGATCCAGAACTTCTTTTTTCTTCCTTTTCCCTGCCCATCTCTGACCCCACCCATGGTCCCAGCAGATACTCACAGTGCCCACACCTGCCCATGGGGGAACAATGCAGTGATGCTCTGGAGCATTTCCTGGCTCACCCCTCCAGGAGGAACAGACAGACAGGGAGTTTTTCCAGGGCAATAGCATTTTGCTCCTGGAATGCTGCAGAGTCTGTCACAGAGCTCAGGGAGCGACAGAAGCTGAGGAAAGCACTCAGCTGCAAATGCCTCCATTTGCAAATTACTCCATTTCCTCAAAATTTCCCTATGGGAAAAGGCAATAACCTGTTTGAGAGTCCCAAGGAGAGGATGGCAAGGTGCAGGTTGAAGGCTGGGTGAATTTTTTGCCTGAGTGACTTGAGGTCCTCACCTCATCACCTTTGCTCTAAAAAGTTAGGTCAATATTTACAGAAAACAAAGCCAAATGCAGATATCCGAAGTTTCTGAAAGTTTCCAGTGAGACATGGCTGAATTTACAACCTTTTTCTTACCAACAGCATCGTGGAATCATAGAAAGGGCTGGTTCTTGCTGGCATCGCTCCTGATATATTTGAGTGGTGCAGGAGATACTTAGCAGTGAGCATGGATTATTTCCCTGCACACAGTGAGACAAGAAGGGATTGAAAATTATTGAAAATGGGCTGTATTTAATATTCTCATGCATGCTTTCTGCTACACTACCCCTGTGAGGAGTTGGGCTCAGTGAGATGGAGAACCGTTTTACACACTTCCTGTATTTTTCCTACAGAATTCCGTGATTACCTCCATAAGATCTGAGACTATGTAGATCTCTAGTTCATCTTCAAAACTGTTAACATCTGAAAAAATTATTTAAGATTATGCCACAGTCTCAGGGGTGAAAAAACTGTTATTTGATTTAGGATTTGGTTGATAAAGAGAACAAGTTTTTGTGGTTATTATTCCTTTGAACATGTAATTTTGTGGTTTAAAAAAAACCAGCGCCTTTTGGATTTGCTTTGTGCAGCTGGCTCTGGTTGACAAATGAGGTTCTTCACAGGATGGAGAGCTCAGAGCTCACACTGCAAATTCCCCAGGGGCCTGTGCTCACACTGATGAGAGGGTGAAAATCTATGACATTAAAACGACAGATTCCATTATATTTGCACCTTCAGAGTCTGTCTTGTCGGGAAAAAGAAAGTGTGAATGTGCTGAGCAAGATGACTTTGACTTTTTTTAAAAGCTTTTATCCAGGTCACGCAAGGAGCCCAAAGTTTTACCTGGGTGCTGCTCCCTGACCACGGGGATGCTCACCCTGTCCTGGGCTCCTCCCTGCCTTCACGAGGGAGTACACAAGACTGAAAAACACATGGTGTTCTCCATGTGAGAGAGTCAGGCCACCTATTTCCAAAGGTGTTCAGCTCACACTGAGGAAAAGAAATGTGTTTCAGAGATGGTTTTTAGCTCTGCACTGAGTAGACTGAGTAAACAAGCTGAGAACTGAGAAGAACCTAAAACCACAGCCCATCTGAAAATCTACCACAAAGTTCCTGCAGTGACAGAAGCAGCAAACAAAAGGGTAGAAACAGCCAGTGTTGGGTCCACACCACAGCCAGGAAATATTGAACAAAGACTCAAAACCAGATTTTCATCTCAAATTCAACACTGTCAAAAGATACAAAAAAGTTGTTTTCACTGACTTCTCATTATAAAACTGCTTCCAATTCTTTTGGTGGACTACTTTGGAGGGGGTGAAGCATCCTTCTGCCCCCCTAGAAAATTCCTTTTTTTGCTGAGAATAAAAGAACAAATCTCTAAAACATTTAGGTTTTTTTAACCAGAAGTTATGACTTCTTTGTAAGCAAAAGGATTTTATTTTATTCTATTCCTTATTGTTTTCATATTTCTGTATTCTTCCACATCATTTCCATTCTTAAAATCCTTCAATCTGCCTTTAGGGAAAAAATTTTTGCCTTTACCTCAGTAGCTTCTCTGAGAAGCTACTGCCTGTATCTTTGATGACAAAAAAAAAGAAATTAATTTGGTTTTCCTCATCTTCCTTAGATGAGTGTAGGCAACACACAATTGCACTGCTCTGGGGCCCCAGCCATACAAGCTCTAGCAGATACCACATCTTTGCTGCTGGCCACAAATTGGGAAATTTTAATCCTATCAAAGGCATTTCGCTTAATTGGTTCAGTGGTTTATTTTAAATGGCTCTGCATATCCAAAGCCTTGTAAAGATGTTAACAAAAATAAATTATTCCTGGCACAGACTCCATTGATACTGCACGAAGAGCTGTATTTTAACTGCACAAAGGCTGTGCAGTGTAGTTTGATACATGTGCGTACCTACGCACACCTTTAAGTCTCGTGATAAAGCCAAAGAATAAATCTACCACTTTCTACCTTTACAGCTCCTTACTAAAAAAAAAATTAAGTTACTACACTGAGAGACATGTTGCTAGAGAAAACAAAATCATAAAATTCACCTAAAAGCTGAGATGTGCAACCTGAGACAGACTGACCCTCACCAGGATACTTCAGAGGCAAAAGCTTCCTCAGAACTCATAGAATTGGTGTCTTTCACACACCGTTAACCAGAAGCAACACAACCAGAACAACACAAAATTATTAACTAACAATAATTCTGCAAGAAGAGAAGGTTGGGTGGAGACCTCTTTTTCAGGAACTGCAGTGGTAGGACAAGGAGTAATCGATCGAAGAGTAGTAAGGAGTAATCAAGAAGAAATTTAGATTGGACATTAGGAAGAAATTTTTTACTGTAAGGGTGGGGAGGCCCTGGCACAGGGTGCCCAGAGAAGCTGTGGCTGCCCCATCCCTGGAAATGTTCAAGACCAGGTTGGATGGGGCTTGGAGCAACCTGGGCTAGTGGAAGGTGTCCCTGCCCGTGGCAGAGTTAGAATGAAATGATCTGTAAGGCCCCTTCCAATCCAAACCATTCCATGATTCTAATTTAGGATTTTAACCAGCAAAACGGGAAGCATTCCTTTAGAAAAAAGGAATCACATATTCATTAGGAGAATCACATTTTGCACGTTTATTCCTCATAAACACTCCACAGTGAAGCATCCTCCATAGAGGCTGCCTTCTGCAGCTGCTGAGCAACTGCAGCACTCCAGATCACCTGGGAGAGCTCCTTTTTCCTTGCCGGCTTTCCCACACATCCATTACAGGAAGAAGACCCAAATTCCTATTACTTTAACGCAGCTTGTAACCTGACGGGTGCATTTGTGTACTAAATTAATTCTTCTGTCTGCTTCCAAAAATGGAAATCAATACAAATTCAATACTACAAGTCCTCTTCTGAAAGGGAAAAGACAGGTCAATCTATCAAAAGAAGCTTGAAAGGTGGTTTGATCACATAAGAGAAGAGAAGGCTCTGGTTAATCTCAGCAGTTACTTCTGGCTTAAAATATAAAAGCTTTTAAAAAAGTATAAGTGAGCCTTTTCCCAAAAGCAGACATTTTCAAGACACTTAGGGCTTGGCAGTTCGTTTTAAAGGGAATTTTAGTGCTAATCAGCACACTTCAAAGTCAGCCTTCAAGTCTTGTCTTCAATAGATCTTTTGGCAGAGCCTGACACACATTATACTCCAGGAGCTTTACAGCTTATTGATAAAGAAGTCAAAATCCTCTGTTCCACTGCCCTATCCCTCCTCTGCCTTGCAGTGCCTGTTCTTGAGGCACAGCAGATAACCAGGGGATTTCTGCTGCACCTCTCCAGCTGCCCAGATGAATCCCCCGGGCTCTCTGCAGCGAGCAGGGATTAAGATAACATTTTGTAATAATGCAGAAGAAATCCAGGCTGTCCCAGATCTCCCAAGCCAACCGTCTCAGCAATGTGGGAGATTTTCAGCTGCAGCACGACAGAAACAAGGATTGCATGAGTAACTGTCGTTACCCAGGGAAAAAATGGATCATTTACTGCGGAAACATCAGAAAGGCACAGAGCAGGGTGAGGGATCTGACAGGATTTAAACAGGCCAGGGGTACCCCAAGCCCAGCTCTGCTCCTTTGTAACACAAAAATCAGGGTGAAATATTGACATCAGTGGGGCATTTCTGGAAGATAAACACTCCAAGAGCAAGGATGTGGGCCAAAGATACTACTAATGAGCAGCAGGGTGTATTAAGAGGGTTGGCATTGATACAAGTATACTGAAAGAAATGCCCCAGCTTCCTTTTCCATACAATTGCCCTCAGAGCCAGCCAGAGCAGAGAGCTCTGCCTGGAGATGGCCACCTCTAACCCCAGAAATTCACATTTGGCTGCTGCTATCAACACTGCAGTGGGAAGGACAGCCTGGGACAGGGATCAAGCGTTGAGGCCAGCAGGGACCATTTCCCAGGCTGGGGATCTGCCCTCACACCACTGCACAGAGCCCAGTAATTGGTGTTTACTGAAAGCCAGTTTAGCAACATCAGGGTAAGGAAAACTCACTGCTTCTCAAAACACTCACTCCTCTATCAACTTACCCTTCTTAAACAAGGGTATTTAAAGCCAAACTCAAGCTCAATATAGCTCCATCTTCCAACAGCCCAGCAATTGCAACAGTCTGCCTGTTCCCTGCCCAGAGAAGCTGCAGCATGAGTAGGAATTGCATTATAAAACTCAACTTGCACTGCCCAAGGGTCGGAATGATCCTGCTAATCAAGCCATTGTTCAACACTTAATCCTCAAACAGCCCAAAGAGATGATTTATTACTGGTCTCAACCTGAAACAAAAGTACCCAAAGGGTACACACACGTCTTACATGTGGGTTGAAGAGCTATAATTAAAGATTGATGCTTAAGCAAGCAAGAGAGCACTGGGCTTTTCAAGTTTAGCACTGCTGAGCAAATGAAAGTGCCATTCCATTGACTGGCTGCAGTTCAGTAAATAAATAGACCTCGGATGACATTTTCCAGTTGTGAAAAAGAGCGGCCTTAGCACATGGCTGCAGTAATTAGTGACAGATGAACTACTTTAGTCAGATCAGAAGGGACATGCACCTTTTCCCAAAGCCTGAAGTAGCCCCAGGGTGTCACTGGAGCCAGGCTGGGTTTCAGATACAACGGGAAACTGAGGGGCCTGAAGGAACACACAGTGTCCAGCCACATGTGACCTGACACAGACTGCATGTAAACAAGTTCACAAGCTTTACACCATTAGAAAGGTTTCTCTGTCATGCCCAGATGGAAGTTACTGAAGAAAAACACCTCCAACCACAGTGTTCGGAGAAAAAACATGGAAAGATTTCACTACATTAAAATCTAACAGGGAAGTTAAAATTCTAAACAACTCCAATGGCATTTTCCAGAATCACAGAATGAGTCAGGTTGGATGGGACCACAGTGGGGTCATCTGGTCCAACATTCCCGCTCTAGCATCATCCTAGAGGACGTTGCACAGGACTGTGTCCAGACAGTTCTGGATTATCTCCAGTGAGGAGACTCCACACACTTTCTGGGCAATCTGTTCAGTGCTCGATCACTGCACAGGAAAGTTCTTCCTCAAGTTCAGCTGGAACTTCTCGTGCACCAGGATCAATTTGATATTGATTGTGCCCCCCTCGAGAGAATGAAAACAAAAATAATCTGCTTTGTAATACAGAATATGTTAGAAATTGTAAACGACATAAACAGCATTGCCTTGCCTGCAGGATACAAATAGGACATCTGACCTGGGGGGCAGGGAAGGGGAATACTGGTGAGTTTAGAATTTTGACCTGATGGCATTCACAGATTTCTGTGCTAAAAATATATTCCTATAGTGCTGTTGGTCTAAACAAAACCACTGAAACGAGCCAGAGAAGGAGGCAGTGCTCCCAAGGGGCCCTTTCCTGGGAGCACAGGCACCAAGGGTTTGAGGAGCATCCTCACTGTGGGGCAGGAGGTGACAGAGTGCTGCATGTCCCAAACTGTGCTTTCCCCTGAAATGAGACTTAACTTTGGGAGGACACGGCCCTCCAGACCCTGTTTGTGTAGCCACGTGCTTGGCCACACCACCAGGGCTGAAAGCCTGTGGAAAGAAATGGGCTGTGCAGTGACTTGTGACACCTTGGCAAGGAGGGCACTGGGGGTTTTCAGGTCTCACCACTTTGGCAGGCAGGGTGGAACAGCTCCAATCAAGCTCCTGCACATCAAGGGGTCCAACTGTCTCACACAACACTGACATTATTAAGCTGCTGCTACACAGATAATTTGGGAAACTGGCAGAATTCCGGCTCTGGAGATTCCCTCTCCTCAGCTGCAATTAAAGCTGGGCTGTCAGCCCATGGCATTCAGAGAAACACCAGTTTACAGCCCACGAATGACAGCTACAGCTTTCACCCCTCAAATATATTTATTCATGAAATGCTCCTGCACAGTTTAAGTTTGGGGTATTAAAAATAGAAGTTCAGTGCTCCTCAGCCCGGACCATGAACTGGTTCTCTGTAAAGCTCCCCCACCCCTGCTATTTTTAAATACCTAAATGACCATAAAACACAGGGGAAAACACTGATATGTGCCAGGTGCTGAAAATAAACACCACGCTTCAAACACCCTTTGACAAACAGCAAAAGAAACAGATTCCTTTCATGGTGCTATTGCAGGGGCAAGACTCCTGCTGAATTTCCTGGGGTTCTGGAGGGGATGTCTGTAACATGGGAAGCCTCATCTGAGACCATCTATAAATTCCACTGTTGTAACAGACTGGTTTAACATGCACACGTGTGAGAGGAGGGCAGGTGTGCTGGGTTGTGGCAAGTTTTCTTAAATTTTCAGGTGCTATAAAAAAATCCAATCATTTCATTAATAAAATGACACCAAGAAGCAGACCTTGGGGTAAAGGTCTTTTAAATTTTTTTTTATCAGCACATAGGCCTAATTTTACCTCTCTGTGATTAAAGCTCTCCAACGTGCAGATGGGCTGTGTGAAAGGAGCAGGGATGGACTCCTGCAACAAGATCAGAGCCTACAAGGAAAGAAGAGAGGAGAGGAAGCAACAGAATCCTGAGGACGAGAAATGCCCCATGGCCCTCCAGACCCTCCTCAGCTTCTCCCACCAGAACATCTGGCTGTGGGTGTTTCCATGCCAGGACATTTTTCTCCCTCTTCAGTAAAGGCTTGTTGATGACATTAAACTGTGTCATTTTGCTTAAATCTTCTATATTTCAAATGTATGTGAAGCCTCATGGGTTTAAGTGATTTCTGACTTGAGTAATACCAGCTAATACTACAGAGCATTTATCTACATTTTTGGTAGAGAAGGATAAGTACCACTTGTTAGAAACAGTGACAAAATTTCGACTTTATTTTCATTTGAAACCATCAATTTATCCTGACAAGAGCCAACAATGGTTTTTTCAATGCCTTCATTAGAAAGGGTTTCTCAGACCAAGGACAGATTTTCTAATTAAACCAGATACCCCATCTCACGTGGAAAAACAATTTCCTTTGTTAGGCTGTTGCACGGCAGATGTCCATCCACTTGATTCAGCTCTGATGAGTATTCCAAGCTTGCTTTCCCCACATGTAAGGGGGGAAACTGATTATTTGCAGAGTCCTCTTTCTTGTTTATCTCTGTCATTGTCTTGCAGGACAGGAAAAAGAATGAAAATTCTGTCCTGACAGATCAGAAAAGGGCTTTGTACAATTCCTCTGACACACAATTACTGAGATGGAGTCAACAAATATTAGGAGGGAGAGAACAGCTGCAATGCAGAAACAGAGTTGTCCATCATTCTGGGAGGACAAATGGAAATGATGAATACAGTAGCAACAAATAGAATCAGTTTTGCTCAAAAGACAGCCAAAATCAGCTAGATAATGCTCAACATTTGTACATCACATGAAAAATTAAATAATTTTAGAACAGCTCCACATACTGTACAGTTCCTTATTGCACTGACCAAAAAAAAAAAAAAAGGAAAAAAAGAAAATAAGTAAGAAATTGAAGCACTGAAATGGCAAATGAGGACAAACTCTCCTCACAGCAGTTTTCACAAAGGTGAAAAACAAGCTTTATGTTTCAGCATGTTTCCTCCAAGGGTTGCAGCAACACTGATGGTTTCCTGCTCCTGACAGCAGGTTCAGGGCCTTTTCTCTTCGAGTTTTTATGATGCTTCCCATGGTTGTGCTCCCAGACAGTGCTGTCCATGCTCTGAGCTGGTCAGGCACTTCAGCTCACCTCAAACCAGCATTTCTCTGCAAGAAGGGCTCCTTTTCTTCTCGGTGCTCAGATCCACTCAAGGCAACAGTCCACTGCTAGGACTAGGAGAAAAAACAATCAGGTCAGATTACAAGTATCATCTGTGGAGGTGGAGGGTCCATTTCAAACAGGATGGGCCTCAGCATCCTGTGAGAAACACCACAAGATGGTCACCTTAAAATGTGACCCACAGGAAAGGCTCCTGCAGGTCTGGGGAAACTCGGAGACCTGAAGCAAGAGTCTGCAAAACCCTTCCAGTGTTTTACATTGACCATTAAACCCCCAGATACACAGTCCCATTTTGGGCTCCTCACGACAAGAAAGACACTGAGGGGCTGGAGCGTGTCCAGAGAAGGGAACGGAGCTGGGGAAGGGTCTGGAGCACGAGGCTGGTGAGGAGCAGCTGAGGGAGCTGGGGGGGCTCAGCCTGGAGAAAAGGAGGCTCAGGGGGAACCTTCTGGCTCTGCACAACTCCCTGACAGGAGGGGGCAGCCAGGTGGGGCCAGGCTCTGCTCCAGGGAACAAGGACAGGACAAGAGGAAACGGCCCCAAGTTGTGCCAGGGGGATTCAGATTGGATATTAGGAACAATTCCTTCACCAAAAGAGTTGTCAATCATTGGAACAGACTGCCCAGGGCAGTGGGTGGTGGAGTCAGCATCCCTGGAGGTATTTAAATGTCACGTAGATGTGGCCCCTGGGGACATGGTTTAGTGGTGGGTTTGGCAGTGCTGGGTTAATGGTTGAACTCGACCTCAGAGCTCTTTTCCAACCGAAACAATCCCACGATTCTGAAGCTCTCCGAAACAAGACCTTTTTTTTTTTTTTTTTAACCAATCATCTCAGGTGTGACAAACTCCTCCAGCCCTAATGAGTCAAACTCCATGTTTACACCCAAGTTTACAAAAGTGGATGACTCACATCTTTCCCCTCTACTATGCCACAGTAAACACCTACATGTGGCTTCTTCCACCCAGGAGAGTGACAACATTGACCCAAATTCCTGGGCACACACAGCCGTGGTTTCCACATCAAGTTTTGCCCAGTGAGATCACTCAGTACTTTTATCAAATGCTGCTGAGTCATGGAATTAGTGACATTTCCATCTGTTGTTTCCAGGCTATTATACTGATGGTGCCTTGAGAGAATTTTAACTTTCAAACTTTCAATCCTGACCTAACGCCTGACAAGATGTGAAACACCTTTACTGGATCTTCCTGGATCTGTAAAAGAACTGTAATCTCAAAGTTGCACAGATCTCTTGCCCCAAATGACCCAAATGCTGGTTTCAGAGGGAAGGAGTAGTTGGCTTAACCCCTCTATTTTCCCCTCATAAACCAAGAACATTTGAACACACTGTCACTGGAAGATCTCTGCAGCTTTCAATACAAGGATCATAACTGAGTAATAGATTGGGAAAAAAGCAAGGAAATTATTTTTCCCATGTTCAGACTGGACTGACACAGTTTCTTTTGGCAGACAGCAGGAGCACTGCAGGTAATTCTTGAGACACCTAAAGGGGACTGCCTTTTATAAATATTGTGTGAAACCACTAAAGCCTTGGTACCAAAAGAAATCTAAGGACAACAGACAAAAGTTTTTCAGTAGAGGTAGGAGACAACAACTCAGTGATGTCAACACATCAATTCTGCCAAAGTTTTCATAGGAAGCTTCTAAAACACAGTTTGTTTCCTTAAGGTTTAAACATTGCTTTTAATGAATTGTTCTGATATTTAAAAGAACCTCAAGCTCTCCTGAGTGCACATCAATTAGCACCAGACACACTGGCTAGGCTCTGAGTGGTTTCCATGCCTCAGCTGAAAGCAGAACAATCCTCTGACATCCTAAAGCAGCCCTGCTGGCACACAGATCCATAGTTTTGTGAAAGCAGCAAACGGGTCAAAATATTGGGATTTTTTCCATTCCTTCCTTATTCAGTGACCTCAAAGTAAATCTAATTCACATATGGGGGGGAAAAAGTCACTGGCATTGTCTACCTAACGGGCTTTGACCTCTGCAGGTGAAGAGATTAGATTAAAACACCACTGTTAACTTTGTAACCACAGCAGTAGGTTATGTAGGAGTCACAAAAATCTACCGATTGCCACTTCTGATATTTAGAAGCTTAATATCCTGAGCAGACTTCTGAGACACCTGTGTGTCCTTCAGCAAGAATTTGCCTTTGAAAAATGTTAAATGGTGTAAGATGTAGTGAATGGTTCCATTCTTTCTACACAAAATAAGGTTTGTAAATTGGTAGATTAAGCCATTAACAGGAAAATAAATAAACTTTACCTTTTCTAGACCCCACTTCCGCCTTGATGAAAGGCAGTTCATCCTTAAGGCTTCTCTTGTCTGCAGATTTAAATAAAAAATATTAAAGGGAACAGTTTCTCAGGGTGTAGAAAATGTTCGTATAATCTAGAATAAGTACCTTTCTGTCCAGAAGCGTCCCAAACAGCAGGATGAAGAATCCCTAAGAAATTGCAAAACCAGTTAACAAAACCAGTATAACCACACGATGTTTCTTAAGTGTTTCTAGATTTCCTTTCATTAAGGAGAGATCTCATCACCTGTGACTCAGGTAACAGCAATGCACAGAATGGGTTTATCCACCCAGGTCACGCGAGCTCTCTGGGAACATCAGGAATGGATATAACTGGTGTTAATCCCAACTATGAACTGGTCTGATGGGTAACAAACCAGGACTTTCTCAGCCCGCTCAGTGCAGCCTGAGCCAAGAAGAGCTAAGGCAGACTGGGTGTGCTGCTGATGCATCAGGTAACACTGGGTGTTTATGCTGATGAGTTAATCAAAACCACGGCATCAGTCATGGAACGGAATGCTTTGGATTGGAATTGATCTTAAAGAACATCCAGTTCCAACCTCCTGCCATGGACAGGGACACCTTCCACTGGACCAGGTTGCTCAGAGCACCATCCAACCTGGTCTTGAACATTTCCAGGGATGGGGCAGCCACAGCTTCTCTGGCCAACCTGTGCCAGCGTCGTCTTCAATGGCAAATGGGAACTTTCTGTGTATTTGTTAATCAATAAGGATGAAACATCTTTTCATTTACAGACATTACCTGGTGGATTTTACATTTAACAGAAATTCATCACCTTAATTCTTCATCCCACTTCAAACCAGACCAGTTTGTTCCATTACCCATCTGCACCTACAACACCAACCTGGGATGCCTCGTGCGTGTACCACGGGAAAGCACCGAGTGGAAGGGAAAGCTGAGACCCTACTTTTCATGCACAGCACCTGCTGCCAGCCCCTCTCTGATCTGATCCCTTTATCCCAGGCTCTGAGCACACACACTATTCCCAGTGTCCCAGAGTTTACCTGGAAGGCGTTCAGCAGCGCAAACGTGATGTGGAAGGCCAGAGAGCGGCTGTCGATGATCGTCGCTAATCCAAACCCCCAGGTGAGGCCCAGCAGAGGTGTCAGAAGGGCAACGTTTTTGCTGACCCGGATCATGCTGCTCAAATCTTGTGACTTGCAGCCTTCTCCAACGGAGGATCTCCCAGTCTTCACCACAACCACGACCACCACAATGAGATTCACAACAATGATGCTCAGGGCAGGTACAACAAAGGCCAAAAGGGCTTTTGTCTCATACCAATTGAGCCAGCAGGCTCCACTCCTTAAATACCCGTTTTTTGGTTCGGTAATAGCAACAGTGAGGATAGATATGACCAAGGGACATCCATATCCAATAGAGAATGCTGCAGCGAGGAATACAAATCTTGTTATCTTTAAAAAAATTAATAATAATCCATAGAGAATCAAGAGGCCCAGGGCAAACATCCAAAAAAACAGGGCAAGATAGAAAAAGTGAAGGAAAAAAGTGGCTGCCACACACAGCTGGTAGTTCAGGGTTGTATTGTGAACAATGGCCGCCAGGATGAACAGAACATCAGCGACGAGAAGCGAGGCAGCGATGTTGACCAAGCAGAAGTGGCGCATGTAGGTTATTTCAGTTTTCGTGACGTGATGCCAGACCACAGCCTCGATGACAAGGCAGAGGACCAGGCTGAAAATGGACAGGCCCAGGCCCACCCGTGTGATGTAATCCAGCACCGAGCTCCGCGGCACGGCCGGGGACATCAGGATGGAGAAGGATCTGTAGGTGCGGCGCCGGTGGGCGCAGACGCAAACCACGGTGGTGACGTTGTGGGCCCACACCTCGCACGCCCGGGGATCCCAGCGCCGCTCGGCCGAGTGCCACCCCACGCACTGAGCCCCCACCTGCCCCAGCTTGTTCAGCTTCTCAAAGGTGAGCAAAACATTCTGGAGCTCCTCTGGCAGCAACACCGACAGCACCATCCCGTTCACAAAAGCGGGGTCCAGCTGGTTGGTCTCCAGGATGGCTCCGAGCGTTGGGAATGCAACGCTGATGGCTTTGGAAGCCCTGGGTAACCTCAGAAGCTCTTCTTCTGGAATCACCACGTGCCCAGTGATATTGCCTGTGCTACCGAACTCCATGGAAAAGTCAAAGCTCTTTCCTGAAGCGTTTCTGTGTATGCTGTAGCCTTTGGTAGCGATGAAGGGCTCCTGGATGCTTTCTGACCCGTTCCTGAGAAGAAGTTTCCCAGCGAATAAATTCACCGAGTCCAGTAATACTGAACCAGCATTTCTGTCCTTTACAAAAGCCCAGTTGGAAATGATGGAGCTGTTCAGAATATGGTTTGCTATCCTGCTGTAGCTCTGAAACAAACAAGCAAAACAGAATTTGTTTTATGTTAGAAGAAACCAAATATTATTCTCCTGGCAGTGCCTCCAAAAAGGCTCATTTAATTCATGAGTGATTTCTATAAAAGGAATAATCCTTTTGACAATGAATATGTTCCCATGATCCGTCCCAGTCCAACCCAAACATCTCATTACTAGAATTGTCCTGTCCTCTTCATATCCTACATCAAAAGGTGATTGAAGAAGTAAATATAAAGCAAAAAGGACATCCTAGTTCTATTCCAGATGCTGACCCACTGTGCATGTCTGATTTATATTACCCTCCCTGTATTTCTTCCCCCACCCTCTGATTTCTGAGTTCATCAGGAAAAGATCTCAGTGTTGTACAACACAAGACAACAGAGCTGCAGGTCAGCACCGCCAAGGCTGCCTTCCCTACAGTGTCAAACTTTAAAAATTAATTCTTCCTCGTACTGTTATCCCATGCCTATAACGGCAGTTCCTGAAAACTTTTGCTTTTAAAGAAATTTAATTCCACAGTGTTATTTTCATCACACATGGAGAAGTTAAACCATTTCTTTGACAATAAAACAATGTCCCACTCTGGAAACCCTTTCCAGGTGATCTCCATGTGACTTGCAGGCACCACTTCATTGGACAGTGGCCATAAGGACAAAACACTTGTGGATGCTCCGTGAAGATTAGAAGCACCTCCCAGAGCCCATGAAAGTAAATACCTGCATTTTTCCTCTAGTGACATTCTCTGATAGCAGCAGGGAAATCTTCTTTAGCAATTCCACTATATCGGCGATGTTTCCTGGGATTGCTGGTGAAGACAGGATATCTGGGATGATGCATGAAAAATCAGCTTGGCAGCTATGATTCCCAGCACCAAAATGTTTTGCTCCATCTCCAGGCTTCCCATGCCCTGGCTTTCCTTCTCCTACAAAAGGAAGATGTTCTCCAGCACCACCACCGTGTCCTCCACGGCATGGGCATGGGAAGAGTTCACTTTGGGATATCCTCTGGAGGGAGGAAAAAGATTTGAGACAATTAATGAAAAGAATGAAAATGAAGCCACAGATACAACCAAGCAAGAGATGCAGTGTTGGGTGTGCAGAGAATGTGCCAGATGGACTGAAAGCCAGGACCAAAGCTCACCTGAGGAGAATATCATGCTTATACTACACACATGAAGGATGGGGCAAGAACTAAATGCAGTGTCTTATTCTTGAAGTGACTTGAATAAGGACCTTGCAGCTGAGGAGAATTTGTCATAAATCATCTGATAATTACACACATTGGTGCTGCTCTTTTCTCAGGTTCATCCTTCTGTATTCTTATCTTGGTTTAGATCCACATGAGGAACACCAGTCAAGTGAATAAGGCAACTTCATTTCTGAATTATGTTTCCACACAAGAATATCCCAAATTTATTTCCTATCATCTGATTTAAGATTGTGAAAGAACTAGAGCAAAGTCTGATGAGAAGTGGCTGAGGGATCTGGGAATATTCAGCCTGGAGAAAAGGAGGCTCAGGGGGACCTTATCACTCTTTGCAACTACCTGAAATGAGGTAATAGTGAGGTGGGGGTCAGGCTCTCTCACAGGTAACAAGTGACAGGACAAGAGGACATGGTCTCAAGTCACATCAAGGGAGATTTGGATATAAGGAAAAATTTCTTCACTGAAAGGGTGGTCAGGCATTGGAACAGGCTGCCCAGGGAAGTGGTGGAATCACAATCCCTGGATGTGTTCAGAAAAGGTGTGGAGGAGGCACTTGAGGATGCGGTTCAGCAGGGAAATGGTGGTGCTGGGTTAATGGCTTGACTCAATGATCTTAGAGGCCTTTTCCAAACCAAACAATTCTTTGATTCCATGAAGTCAGAGCCTGTTATCAAAGTATTCTGTGTTTTAGGATCCCATCTCCCTTTGCTCAAGACTGAAAGCACATGGAGGGAGGGTCTGTCTTTGCAAGAAGTTACAGGCACATGTCAAAGTCGGTGGCACAACAGCTTCCTTACCTGGAAAAGGGACTGAACATCCAGGCTTGCACAGGCATCTGACAACATTTGCCACTTTCGGTCTTCACACACAAAGCTCGTCTCCCCATGGAAGGAGGGAGAGCAAGGCTGAACACAAATTGCTCCGTTATCTTGGCAGGGAATGAGATTTATACAGGCATCTGGAAAGTAAATCAAGCAGATACTGTTACAAGGTGAAAGAGCAGCATACCATGGTCCATGTGAGTATCAGGGGTGTAAAGTATTGACAACTGATAACATCTCACAAAGCATTAACCAAGGCACTTAGTTAGTCACTGTACCTTGCTCATCACCAGTCTTTGATTCATTACTGAGAACCTGAAAAATAAGAAGTGGAGTGTAGAGTGAATGTTTACACAAATAAGTAAAAAATTACTCCTTGGTACAAAACAGAAAGGGTTTCAAGAGAAAAAAGAGTCCTTTTGAAGTCCAGAATGCAGAGCTTGTGGCCCTCTGCTCATTCACACCAATTGAGAACTCTCTATTTAAAGTCTGTCATGAAGTCTTCAGTTGGACCCTGCTACTGAAGTGACACTCTGAGCTTGTGCACAGACCTCACACGACTGAATTGTTTATGATGAGGGTGGCGAGGCACTGGCACAGGTTGTCCAGAGAAGCTGTGGCTGCCCCATCCCTGGAAGTGTTCAAGGTCACTTGATGGAGATTTGAGCAGCCTGGTCTAGTGAAACTTACCCTGGGAGTGCTGTGTGGCACAGCCAGGAAGAAGTGCGCAGCCCAAAGGAGCAGGCAGTGGATCACCCTCACATCCATCCCCAAGCATTTGCAGCTTTCTTCCTGGAAGAAAGATGTTAAAGAAGTTTAGACATCTCCGTTTCCACTTTTTGAACACAGTCTGATTACTAGGAGAAAAGAAGCTAAACTTATACCAAAGACTGTGTTTACTGGGCTTGCAAGGTGATTTTCAGACATTCATAATTTATTACCTTTACTGTGAATGATTTGTGAACCCTTTCTTAGAAAAAAAAAGAAATAAAATCTGTCCTACACTGGAAGTTACTGCATTAATAACTTACTGCAAACTGCAAGCTGGAGAGCTTATTAAAGCAGTTCAGCCTGCGGGTCCCTTTTGAAGTGATTTAAGACAGTGTCATCTCCACCAGGTTCAATGCTCTGCTCTCCTTGGGCAATTCCTGCCACGTGAGCAGGAAACGTGGGCACTCAAGGGCCCAGGTATCAAAATCTGAGGAACAAGGACCAGACAGAAGCAACGAGTTATTTCCTTCGCAGAAGGATTCAGACCTTTATTCCCTCCATGAAGTTTCCTGTGGTCCTTGGTAAAAGCTAAACATCCTGGGATGCAACTTGTTACAGGCATATTTGTTGGAGGAAAATAATCCAGTAAAGGGAATGAAGGAAAAACTATGTGATACATCAAATCTGATTATTAGATGCTAGACATGTCCCAGGAAAAAGCAACAGCTGCTGTGGGTTCAGAAGAATTGAGACACCAATCTTCTATCACCACAAGTATAAGTAGATTAATTTACTAAAAAAAATTAAAAATAAAAAATAAAACGCATAAAACTCAGTGAGCTAAAACACTAAAGCAAGAAGCAAATGCACAGTGGCACAACAGGACGACAGCTGGATCTCAGGAGATGGCGACATGAAAAACCTCATCAAATTACCATGCCTTGAGAGAAGCCACTCAATTTCCCCCCTGACACGTACTGATCAGCACAGATGATGCTGATCAGAAGCAGAAGGGGTCCTGTACCGAGAGAGATGAGATGTGTTTTCCCATCTAGAGGCTCCAGGCTCTCCCATTTGACAGCATCAAAGGCCCAGGCACACAGCTGGCTGCCCCTTTCATCTGTGATGTTTGTCCACTGTGCTATGCTTTTAGATCTGTAGGTTTATTACTTAATTATGAAATTACCATAAAAGAGCTCAACTGATGCACTGAATTTCTAAGGTAGCTCCAAAGGACAGCCTTGTGCCAGCCTTTGAATTCAAATGTTAATATGAAAACCATTTTCTGGGTTCAAAGCTAGCACAGCCATTAGGTCTTCTAAGGAAATAAAACAGATAAGGAGAAGCAAACCAAAATACTTGGACTGATATTGCCAAAGAACGGGAGGTGGCTGGGAAACACCTGCAGGTCTGAGGTGAAAGGCTGAGGTGAAAGGCTGCACCGAATTCTTTTCTGATTTCTGCAGTCATTAAATGTTTATTGTGTGCTCGTAGCCCTAATTCCATTTCACAGCTCGGAATCCTTGAGCTCATCGTGTCTCACCATTAATTAATTCACATTCATTTTGTGTTTAATCACCGCTGGAACTCCACCTAGGGCTGTGTTACCTGTGAGTGAGGCAGAAATGTGGGACATCTCCAAGTATCTCGGGCTCCCCGAGACACCGGCCCCTGCCAGCAGTGAATCACTGAGCCCGCTCGCCTGCATTGTTTGACTCACCCTGGAAACCACCCGGTCCCAGCACTGCAGCCACCTGCCAAGGCAACCCCTGTGCAGCCGGAGAAACTTGGGGCAAAACAAGCAAGACAGCAGCAAGTCGCTGTTACTTTAAGGAAAACATGGATGTAATGGCAAAGGGCCACATGAAAACATATACAGAGAGAGGATGATTTATCTCTTATCATAAACTATCTACTGCCAATAACCCCTGCTTTTAAGAAGCTATAATCATGATCCTATTCCAGAGGTTTCTGCTCCATCAGGACGCAGGTACATGAGCAGCTGAGGTGTCAACACCCTCTCATGTGAAAAGGACTTTCTAGTAAAGGGACACTTTCACACCCAGCTCAGGAGATTGTCCCCAGATGATGATCCTCCTTCTCCAGTTCATTTTAAACCCCTCAACAGAAGGGAAAGAGCAAGGAGAGAGTGGAAGAGAGTGGATGGACAACACCCCCAAGAGAGCAAAGAGCCTCTTAAAACAGAAAAAAACAAACAAACACCCCCCCCCAAAAAAAAAACCTGATCATTAATTTTAAAATTAATCTATATGTTGGTTAATGCTTACAGCATAAGATGTTCAAATCCCTTACTCTGACTCCTGTTGATGTAAAATTGAAGTATTTTTTCAAACCCCACAGAACTATCCTCCTTTCCTCTACCTCAAGCATACTCTTGATTTTAACTACTGGCAGGATGCACTGCACAGCAGTCTGGCCCCACGTGGGCACAGCAAACAGAGGGATCTGTCCAAACAATGACAGCTATGGGAGTTACACCCCCCACAATGGTGGACCCAAAGTCTCTGGCCAAAGGGTTCTTCATCACCTGGAGTCACCTCTCTCCCCTCTCCACTACTCCAGACAACAAACTATAGTTAAGTGTTCTGCACAAAAAAATTACAAGCACATGTTGTACAAATTAAAGATACTGATCTTGCCATAATTTGCTATAGAAATATATTTTCCCAAACACTACAAACTTGTACTTTATTAAAAACATTAAATCCATTATTACAGAACCTAATCTATTGGTTTTAGGCCTTGAATGGCCACATGGCTTGCTTAAAACTCAATAAACCACCATAACATGATAACTTGCCATTGCTACCAAGCAAGTTAAGGCTGCAGCAGGAGGCTTTAGTGTTCACAGGGTCATCCAGCAATAAAAGGTAAAGCTCTTAACTGTCCAGAATGGCATTAGTTGTATTTTTAATAGAGGAATCACAGTTGGAAAGCATGGATTTAAGTGAAGCAAGTTCTAAGAGGAGAGTAATCTTTATATACAACCATAAGAAAACTCCAAATTTTCTTAAAAGTGACAACACTGATTAGAGACCAATTACAAAACTATAAGGAAAAAAAATCAGAGGTTAATTAAGAGATCTAATTATTTTCACAGATGTAAAGAGAATATAGAAGTGAAGAAAGAAGGGCAAAGTAAATACAGCCTTAGCAACTAAATGCATTTTAGATTATGAACGAACCAATTTCACAGACCACTGATAATTCTCCAGCAGCTCTGAAATGATGATGTTCTGTGGCAGTACTCACCGTTTTCAGAAGTCTGGGGTCTACTGTGAGCAGAGTTAACCCAGCCAGGGATCCCCAGGGTCTCAGACGTGACTGTCTAACCACTCACATGCTGCCATCCTGCCCCAGTCTCACACTCAGTCTTACCCAGCCCTGCCTGGGTGCTCCAATTCATTTGGAGTTTTCCCATGAAGAAATAACGTGGGGCATCAGCTGCTTCTTTTCTTGCCTGACTGGATTGAGGCTGAGGAACCTGCAGATGAAGGTATTGCAATGCAAAATGACAAAACACGTTACAAACACACCCACAAAGCTGCCAGATTGCCACCTCTGCCAGGAGTCCACAGGGATGAGTCACACCTGTGTGGTTGGAGCCCTTCCTCTGCGTGGAGGAGGCAGCTTCTGCTCTCCTGTATTTCATAGAATCATGGACTGGTTTGGGTTGGAAGGGACCTTAAAGACCATCCTGTTCCAACCCCCTGCCATGGGCAGGAACACCTTCTACCGGCCCAGGTTGCTCTAAGCCCCCTTGAACCTGGCCTTGAACACTTCCAGGGATGGGGCAGCCACAACTTCTCTGGCCAACAATCTTTTAAAGACCTCAAAACATCAGTGGTCAAAATCTGGTCAAGTTAATTCATTATCCTTCATAATCCAAGAGCACACTACTGACACCACCTTGTGCAGCTAAAAAAGCTCAGTGGGCAAGCAATAACCTTTTCTTCAGGGCTACCACATCATAAGGGGTGACAGATATCTGCTGAACATTGTGCCATGGTCACTGTTGGCTCTCTAAATATCACCTCACCTCCAAGAGCCAGATTTCCAATAGCCAGAAATTTACAGCAAGTAGTTTATCACTACAGAAGAGCAATTCCTAACACTCCTTCACACAGAACTGACTTGGAAGAGCTCAGGTCACTGATTTTTTTCTTCTACATTCCTGCAGTGTGTTTGTCAGGAGCTTACAGGGTTTGCTGTCATTTTATCTGCTGTCACAACTCCAGCCAGGCATGTCTCCAATTTGAACCTGAAGATAGGTATTACTTACTGTTCTGCTTTGATACAGCCAGCCTCACATCAGCATCAAGTAGGAATTTAGCCAGGCACCATCAGGCACAGCTAACACAACCCACCTGGGAAGGTTAAATTACTTGTACTTGATACAACACCAGATAGAGATCAATTAAAAAACAAAACAAAACAAAACAAACTTTTAAGTAAGAAAGGCCAAAAAATAGATAGTCAAGGTATGGACATGTTTCAAAAGGCTTCTTGCCTATGTCACCTGGAGCTGTGCTTCTACACACCCCCTGAACCTTTACTGTGATGGCAGAACTGAATGCCCTTGTATCTCAAACACCTCCTCGACATCAAGAGTCCTCTGAAGGACACAAAGCCCAGCACCCTGCAACCCTCGGACACACATACGCTTCTCCCAGAAGGAAGCTGTGTGAATCTGGGCTTCCAAGGGGCTTGGAAGGAGATTGAAACCAGGACTCCCAACAAAGAGAGCACCGCAAACCCTGACCACCCCAGCAGCACCAGTCTCACACTTCACAAGCTGGTTGGGGTTGTTTGCATTCCTCAGGCACACACAGGGAGGGGTTTGTCTTCTCAGCTCTTGCAAAATCCAATTACCCAAGATCTGCAACCAGCTGCTTCAATGCTGTGCTCACCACTTGCTTTCTCAGAGATCAGAAACATCTTGGGTAACTTCTACAGCAGACAAAAGGCAGCTGTGAAAACCTGATTTTATCCTTTCCTTTGGAAAGAGTTAATAACAGACCTGTGCTAACTTATGCCTTTAACAACTACAACTTATTTATTTAAAAGTTCAACAGATACTTTGCTACACAACTCTAAACCTTGCAATAATCACAAGTTTCCATCAAACTTCACTTCCATGAATATTAATGAAAAAAGTAATCTTTGTGGAAAAAAATCAAGTAAGTAGACCTGTAATTTCGCTTTTTTTTAATTATACCTTATGTGCTACCAAAAGACTTTTAGAGAATCTTAAGACTGAATAAAAACCTTGCAGTTTAAAAACGCCTTTCTGTTGTTCTGTTCTTTATGCGCCTTTTCCCTCATCCATACCCCTATGAAACATGCCATTCCCTCAGTCTTCAGTTCTTCACCATAGACTTAAAAAGGGATTCAAACATGCATTTATCCATGTCACTGAGTGGCAATAGGGATCTTAAAAAAAGCCTCTGAAGATGCACAGTAAGGTCACTTCAACATGGGCCAAGAGGAAAAAAAGGGGGAATGAACAGATCCTGAGAAGTTAAAGCTTCCCAGTTACACTTGCAAAGAAAAACAATGAGCTTTCCAACTGTCTGGGTCCTAAGCCACCCTGACAGTCAGAAGCCAGAGCATCCCAGTAAAGGGAAATCTGAACATTTTAAAGGGGGACTATACAAGTACTTTGCTTCCACCACCCATACTCCTCCTTGCAAAGAATTTAATGGCACACAAAACACTCCCGGACAGAACTGAGCAGACATCCGAAGAGGTTTTTATACACATTTTATTTGCTGAGTTTGGATAGCATGCATCATTTTACAGCACCGGTAGACAAGTCAGTGAAGCACACAGCTCTGAGGAACTTGTACTGTGGAATGTCTCCAAAACCATTACCCTCTCCCCCTCCACTCCAGTATGTAACACTAGCTGAAGACAAGACAGACACACATCAGGGCAACTTCCTTATGGCTACAAATACTCATAGCAGCGACTTTTAAAGGAGGGTTTATTAAATCAAGTCATTGCACTTGGGTCATTTATTGCTATAGCGAACAAAGGCCATTAAATAACAAACACCTTTCCACTTGTGGCTTTAACTGATTGTCTTGTTCTGTTCACCCTCTACAAGCTCACGCACAGGCACCGTTTCTGCAGAGCAACCCCTTCCGAGATTTGTTTCGTGCTCCAATCACAGTGAAGAGCTTGTACAACAAAATTGGGTACTCCATTAGGCTCAATTCTTGATTTTCATCACCTGCTTTACAGGCATGAATTCCAGGCAAGAGTTTAGTGTCTGACGAGAAGCATATGATTCCTCAATTCATTTGTGATGCACTTGGGCAGCTCAAAAGCATTAAGAGTGAATCGGGGTATTAGCAATTTGACTAGCAAATATTACTCAATACCTGCATAGTGTATTAATCAGATTTCAATCAGATTTCATGAACTATTTGAATCAGTAATAGACAAACATCCCCCAGTTGACTTTTTGACATTTGTATTTTATGACACATCAACTGTGGAAGAAGTACACTCTCAAGAAGTAACACTTCCATGTCACTTGAACAAGTAAAATACTGAATAATTACTATATTTATCACTACTCCCATGAAAAGAAGATTAATTACTTTTTTTTATTGGTGAAGTTGCCAAACTATGTGGCATGCTTTTGTCTTTTAAGTTATTGCAGACCTTAAGGAGATGAGCTGATTACTAACAGAACTAATGCATTTGACTGGCTTTCTAAAGCTGTATGGTTTTTCATTCTTTAACCAGACAAACACAGCAATAAATATCATTGTCTCCCATCACTTTGCATATTATTTGTGTATTATTCTGGTGCAAGTTTTGAGTCCGGGGGTTAAAGATAATGATAATCCACAAGTTCTCAACTTCTTTTCCATAAAGTAAAGACACCATCTTGGACACCAGCACAATGATGTCAAAGCAATTGTTCCAATCACTCATTAAAATACAAAGATGTTACTAAGTTTAGAGGTATGCAATATACTGAGAAAGTTTATGGCATAAATATATAAATATTGAGAGCTTTTGAGAGTTCCAAAGGGATTTATTTGGAAATGTACTATAAACAAAACCTGACAATTATAAAAACAGATCAAGATGCATATTGAACCACTAGAAAGACTGATGACTTCAGAAACACAGAAGCACAGATGCTGTGACTTAAGGTTTACTCTTTCATGCTGTATACTGTAATATTTTAGGCACAACAGGTTGAGTTAAGACTGGACTCTAGCTTTGTTTCTGTATTCCTTGCATTTTGTGGTTTTAACAGTTAATTTTGTCACGATTTCATGATTCAGTCCTAAATCCCTTTTTAATCCAATAGTGCAAGTGACAAACCGTTCTGCTGAACTACTCCGATTAGATCATTCAATCCCTCTACAATGCATAAGAGTTTCACCTGCTTCATTGCACTAACAAATTCCTATCTCATTACTCAACTTATGAACAGCATAGTATTAATATTCTCACTGCAGACAGGCACAACAGCATAACCCTGGGTAAGACTGCCAAAATTATACAAATATCATATATTCCCTTTTGCATGTAGGGGAAAAGTAGTGACTACAATTACGATACAGTTGTTCCATCCCTTCCAACAGACTATCTTACAGATTAGTTGCAAAGACAAATCACCCTATTTATAGTATAGATCTCTTTAAAAATTAAGCTACAGGTATTCAATAAAAATCTATTAAGAATTCCCTCTCCTCTCTATACAGATTCAGTAGTATTTTCAAGCAAACCAAAAAAATAAGGTCTGCAATTCCAGCACAGTAAGAAATAAGGCCTCTTTTATATTGGCAAAAAAATTACACCATTATTCTTTTTTGTTTTCTTATCTCTCTGAATAAAAGATTATATTCCTTTTTTTTAACTATATTTTTTCTTTAAAACTGTAGAACACCAGCATCCATTATAATGAAATAAGAGTCAGTTCTCCTTGTGTTCAGCTTTGAATTCCTGGCGAGTTAAAAACATTGAGTCCATAGCTGTCTCATGTAGACATCACTGCTTTCTTCAATTTTTCTATTTCAAGCTGAAAAAATGGACATTTTGAAAAGAAAGTCAGTATTAAAGTACCTATAAAGTCTCCAGAGCTTTCACCAGTTATAACCTTTACATTTCAAAGACACTTAAGTATTGCACCATAGAAGCATTTGACAGCTCATCATTTACAGCCGATTTTGTACCACTATATTGCTAAACAAACAGGAATTTAAAATAATTTAAAATTTGACTATAGTTCTGGAATAATCTTTTTAAAATAAAAAAAAAAAAAACCTCTGTCTGTTTTATAAATCAGTTTATCTGGATAAACTCTCTCTGAAACAAGCAGCCAAAGCTGGGTTATTTAATGACTTGACATGTCCCCACGTAATGCTGCACCATCACTCAAACAGCCTTCATGCACAACGCTGCCTGCATTTGTTTGTATTTCTACAAATGGACTTAGAGGACACCTGGAAGTTACCTCCTCTTCATCTCCACTGCACATTTAAGGCAACTTCCTTGATTGCTTTAGAGACACGTTAAAGAGAGACTCACCAGAACTTTCTCTCATGTGTCTCAAGTAGCTCTGTAGCCAGTAAGATGTACTATTTCACAAATAAAATGCCCTTTTGTACCAGACTGAAATAATTTCCTACAATGAGCTCATCCTATTAACTACTTAATGGCATCATGCTGCACTGCAGGTAGTGTTCTTCACCAGTAAACTGAGGAGTGGTGTTCATTCATAAGGAAATTTTTCAGATGCATTCTGTTCTTTTGGCAAATTATCCACACTTAATATTTAAACAATTCATCAAAAATTTAGAGAAATTTACTTTTGCCCTGTTTTTCTGTTGATTACCTAAATTAAATAGGTCTTTCAATCTTATAAATGCAAAGTATTAACTGTCTCTCTTGGAACTTGTCCAGTTGGTCACATTTCTAGCAAAGAGCAGAATCCAGCAACACGAAGCTGGACTCCTATCCCAACACCCACACATATTGTTACAAATAATATTCCAGAAAAAGAAAGCTGAACTTTGATCTTCTCTACACATCCCACTGCCTCATGAGCCATTCAATCAATCACAAACTAAAACAGCAACACAAAAAGAGACTGAACAAGTCTGTTAAGAGTTTCCTGTGACATCAAATTCCAGAACAAAGCCTACACACCCCTGAACTACTCCTGCCCTCCCAAAGTGGTAACATTACCTCCAGATTGCTTCGCAACAGCTTCTCTTCTTCCAAATCCTTCTTTAGTTTTTCCAGTTCTCTCCTAATAGTAGTTAAAATAGAAATAGAAGTTAGAAGGGGAAAAAGAAACTTCACATTACTGAGGACAGGATGCACAGGCCTTGTTTAAATTTTACAAGTGGGATTCACATAACCAGGCACATGCCCACCAGTGAACTGTTACTCACGTCTGTTGGACCACAAGATTCCACCATCACTCAACACTTCTTACCTATTGCTATTCACCTATCCCTAATTTTTAATCCCAATTTTAAGGAGGTTACTTAAAAGTTTGTGCTGTTATTTAATCTGGAAAGTTGAATTTAAGCTAAAATAACCTAAAATAACCCGACAACTTCTACACAGAGAACAAATTACTTCGAATAGAAGGTTCCTACCAGTCATGTCAATACTGCAAGTACTTGTGCACAGTGTTACACACGGCCTGAACGTGCACTTATGTTACTACCACAAAAAAATTAACTACTTTCCCTTACAATGAAAGCACAAACTGCTTAAGAAATACTTTCAAAAAGATGTAATGAACGCAGGAGTGCACAGCAGGAGGGGAAAAAATGTATGCAAATTCCAAAAATACTCTGACATCAAATCTGTACATATTTAGGACATTTAGTAGGATCAATTTCAATAGAAAATATCTGAATTAATGTATTAATACGTTACTAGCACAGAATAGCTTTCTTATTTTAAAGTCTGGCACTAAAGACACTTGTAAGATGCCTAAATAACATCTTTGCAGTTTGAAAAAGGAAATATTTACCCATGTTCTTTCTTCAGTGCGTCTACTAAACCCATTAAATCATTAATCTGAGTCCTGAGCTCTTCCATAGAAATTTTTTCATCATCTGTTTCTCCTTTAAGTTGGAGGTCTCCAGGTAAAAAGTCAAGTATGACAGAACTTGGTCTCTGAGATGAAGGTGGACTCAGTGGGCTGAATGCAGATGGCTGAAAAAATAAATCGGTAGAAAAGTAAGAAGTGAAATCTTTATGAACTGAACACTTACAGCACACAGGTTGTACCAGGATGGGAGCTAAACATACAGAAGTTCCCTTAATTTTCTACCTAAAAGGTAAAAAACAGTGTCTAGCTCAAATGGATTAATATGAAATAGTTGCTTTATACAGCTCTTAATTAATGATTTACCTGAGGTTCCTGTAGTCACTAAAAAAGTACTCACATTGCAGTCCTCTACACTTAAAAAAAAAGTGACTTAATGGATCCCATTGGAGCATTATAAACAAAATTTTGTGCACTTTGCTAATCTGCTCAGTTGTTCTGCCAGGAGACTAAAGGCTGAGCAGACAAGGAACTTATTTGGGAAATACCACCTGACACAATAGTTCTCACCAGACCTCATGCACTTTGTAAGTATAAATGAACTTCAATACTAAATTTCTTACTATGAACTTTATACTAAATGACACAGCTCACTTGTACTTAAATGCAAGCACTGGCATTTAGATGGTTGCATCAACCTGTACAGGAAACGCAAGCAGGATGAACAGAACACCAAGCTGCCTGGTACTCCTCTGGCTCCTTGGTATCATCATACCTTCTTTGTTTCAACTGGCTTTGGTTTGGCACTTTCTTCTTCTTTCTGCACCTTCAAATTTTTTTCTGGACCCACATTTTGACTTGCCTGGTAAGCCATTCATAAAGAATGAAAAGGTTTTCAGAATTAAAAAAACCCAAAACTTAAAAGTAAATACAAAAAAAAATTCCACATGATTCTAAAAATGCAATAGTGAAGGGGAAAACTAAGTAACTAAACTGAAATTGCTAGACTAGCAGACTTTTCTGTCCCTGAGTCAGAACTTTCCTTCCCCACATCCAGCTGAACTTAAATCAAACACAGGAAACTTGGGCAGGATTTTCAAGCATATTTGCAATACTTAAATCTGTGATGCTTTTGGGAGCCTGTAGGCGCTTCCATAAAACACAAATGGGCAGTAACTGTAGGTGGTAACTGGCATGACTGAACTATACAACATCCAGTGACAAAAACTGATTTCAAGGACTCTGCACCACCTGCTTCTCACTGCCTGCCAACCTCACATCAGCACTAAGATCACAAGTCCCACGTTACAGCAGCATTAAATTACAAATTTATAGGGGCCAATTGTCAAAGTCACTAAAGACACTTTCAGACCTGTGTGTATGTACAACAACTATTTCACCATCAGTGATGCCAGAAGAGCTGAGTATTTCATGCAGCAACACCTCATGGAACAGAAACTCCTTCAGCTGCAACACAGTTCCAGTTGTTTGTCTCACATTCACTTCCCTGCTGGGAATGGATCTCCCTCCACACAAAACCTATAGGAACTGAACCTCTGCAGCACTTTGCTCTCACATAAATGGCTCACAAGACTGTTCCCCCAGTGCAGTCCTGTTTCCTGGGAAGTTAGTCTGTAGTTCCCTACTAAGAGAACACCCCCAAAATACTCACAGGACTACTGCTATTGAAACGGGAAGGCAGCCTCCTACCAGGCATCTTGGGCCGGTTCGCAGTCGGGTGAGACAGATTATCTGAGGTAGCTATTACATCATCAAAGCTTAACACATCTACAAAAAGATGAAAACAGAGACCACCATCAAGACCAGAAAGTTTTGCTGTGTTCTTTTGACCACTTTTTTCTAACTTGAGGCACAAAAAAAGAATTATCGTAATTCTTATTGTTTTGAGGATTTTCAGCATATAGAACTATAGAACACATGCGATATTTAAAACAACTGCGGAACTTTGACATATCTGGGAAACTGTATTTTCCCCCTTGAAAAAAATTGAGAGTTAATTCAACTAGGACTTAAATTCAAGTTAATTTGTGTCAACAGAAGAAATGCTCTAGCAACATGGCAGCATCTGCAGAAAACATATTTTTTACTTTTTCTAAGAGCTGCCACATTCAACTACTTGAGAGCATATTTTCTTGTCACTGAACTTGCATGAAAAGCATGAAAATGCAAGTTTAGTGACTAAGACAAAAATAAAAGCAACATGGTAAAGTACATACTGGTGTACTCCAAATGTTGGTAAAAGCCAACAAGACATTAACTGCACCTATTTCTGTGCAGGGGAGTCTTTTCATATACAGTATCTAAAGATAATAAACACAACTTCACAAAGTCTTTAATAAAACATTTCAAAACTCCGCTCTTGTACTTTATTCAATTACACAGATCTCTTTGTTCATTAATCTCTTTATGCTCACAGCTCTAGGTAAACTCTCAGATCGGCAGAAATGTTTTCCATCCTCTGGGAAGAGGCAACTTCAGGAAAAAATTTGTTAACAGGAAGAACTGACCACAACTAGTCTTAATAACGTAAGCATTTCACCTAGTTAACAACAGGACTTAACCTTTTCTCCACAAAAATACATATACTTACCTGGCAACAGATGTTTAGTGAGATTGAGTTGTGTTTTTTATTTCAGCATTGAAATAAGATTACAGTTATGATATATAATTTACAACCCAAATTCATCACTTATTCTATAGACTGTAACTAAAATGCCACACATCATTAAGTACAGGCACCACACACAACATTCAAGATTTTGGGTTTGCTTTTTTTTCATGACCTCTGATTCTTACTTGACATTATGATTTAGTAAACAGAACCTATGATATCTCTTTTCCTACATTCCCATTAAAGGTCAGACAAGAAAAAAGCCTTGGGTACAACTGAGCCAGACCATTCATACCCCTTCAGTGTCTGGATGACTTAAAATCGTCTGATTAATGCAAGTTTTACTCACACATTGTCAAAGCTAATTTATACCTGTAGGTACTAAGCTTTCCACTGAATGTTTTAATTGATTTTAATGTGTTCTCCGCATTAATATCCTTGAAGGCCTTAGAACATTCAGCCCTGATCAGACCTACTTCATCACCCATTCCTTTACAGCACTATTACCAATCAGTTTTGCTGCTTTTTACTTCTATTCACGAGAATGTCAAGACAGTCTTTTGCAAACATGCAATCACACCTGCAATTAAACAAGCAGGGGAGAAAAAAAAAGAAGGAAGAAACAGAAGAGTGATGAATGGCAAGCAGCTGATGGAAAAGAGGATGAGGGAGAAATAAATGAGGAAGGATTTCTGTTCTAGTCTGTGCCAATAAAAGACTGCATTTAATACATTGCAAGCAACAGTGACCAAGGGGTCATCTTCATGTCTTTACTCAATTATCAGTAACCCCAGAGTAAGAACCTGTCAGAGTCACAGAGTGGTTTGGGTTGGAAGGGACCTTAAAGATCACTTCACTCCACCCCCCTGCCACAGGCACGGACACCTTCCACTAGACCAGGTTGCCAAAGGGCAAATTAGGATTTATGTTAGTTAGGTATCATTAAAAAGGTAACAAGAAAAACATTTATGCCTTTTTCCCTCATCTCAGTAATTTCTGACTTTAAATGATCCTTCTTTTGTCATTCCACAGAAATGACAAATCATTTGGCAAGAAATTTAAGTACGAATTACAAATTTAGTTGCTATTAGGATTGTAATGCCAGTCCTGTCTCCACAAACAGTAAATATCAGGCATATTAAGAATATATTAAGAAAAATGTAAAGTTTGAAAAAAAAAAATCACAATATTTGCCAAGGCTTGAAGACTGCTACAGTCCTGAGTTGTGTATAATTTAAATAGAGATGGTGGGATTATACCAAAGCCAAGGATTTTTTTCCATATTTCTAAGAGCTTCTAAAGGAAACTGTTACACCTGAGAGAATTGCTCAACATTAAGATTTTGCCAGCAGATTCCAGTTAGAGGGAATTCTGACTGCACTTGAATTTTTGTTTTTACTTTTCCAATTTATTTCTTTGGTATAGGGAAGAAATTAAAACACAGGTTGGTGGGGATTGGGGTTTGGGTTTTTTGGTGGTGGTGGTAGGTTGATTGGTTTTACTGTGGGCTTAGGGAGTTTGATTGCTTTTCTTTGTAAACAGCATTTTTAGTTATTTTAGAGAAAATTAAACCAATAAACCATTAAACCAATATAGATACTGATGAAACCCACTGAAAGATTCCAGTCTACACCCATTTCAATCAATAAAATGATTTATCAATTAAAATTCTTACAGACAGCCTGTGAGCAACTGTTAATGGAAGTCCCACCATAGTGCCAAAAGAGCAGTACCACACATCTGGGGATACCCTGGGTCAAAAAAGGACTTTATGGCTGAGCAAGAGCACCTTTCTTTCTAGGAAGATGAGCTAAGCTAAAGTTACATAGGATGGACTATTAGAAATGTCTCTTCTGCAAGCTCACCATGGATCCACCACAGAGCTGTTAGGAGCTTCGACAGGTACAATTAATGAGAGGTTTTGTTAAGATTTGTGAATGCTTCAAGAACATTCATAGCAGTTTGCCTTAAAAAGCCTTCACAAAAAGAAGCAAAGCTGAAGGGTGGCTGAAGAAATTATGGTTCCACCACCTCATGTGGCCGGGGTTTAAATATCCATGATAGAAGTGAAACGTGTCCAATATTTTAGAAGACAAGAACTCACATTAATCTGTGGAGTAAAAAGATGGCACCCTTTCTCCTATTACTCATCTTGCTGAGATTTCACCCCACAAATTTAGGGGACAGATATAAGCTATAAAATATTTAAGTGCCCAAAAGCTTCATGATTGTGTTATTTGTGTGTGCAAAACGATAAAGCCATTCAACCTACATACACCAGACGTGCTAAAGGTACCGAACACATTTCACTACAAACAAACACTAAGTTTGGCTTATCAATAGCTCAACTGCAAATTTTTTCTTACTTTTAGTCCCCACCAGTTCCTAATGGAAAAGTCTACTTAAAGTAACTTCTTTAACAGAAAAACAGGCATTCAAACAAACAAAAAAAGTGCATTTTTAATAGAAACTCCAAAATTTTAGAACCAATAATTGCAACTGAAAACCACGCTCACGATGTTAAGAAGAGGATATGTGTATGGAATAAAGCATTTGGATTTCCTTAGAGATTGTTATCTTACCAAAATGGAGAAGGGTAGGGTAATTTCCTGACACGTAAGAAGGGAAACATGGCAAACAGGATAGGAAACAAAATCTGGAAAGAAAAGTCAAGGAGAGGAATGTCTAGAAAAAGATTCTGAACAAAAAAATTATTTTACAAAGCAGGAAAAAGAAACATTTGTAGAAGAAACAGAATCGCTTTACATGTTCAGTATGCCAGTATTACAGCTTTAATCTTTTACAGTACTTGATTCTAACCCAACAGAGAAACATTTATGCAAATTTTCAAATAAAGCTTCAAGAGGAGTGATTTCAATGTGATCAATGTTTCTAAATGGTTTTGATTATTTGTCCTTATCTGATGGCTGGGGACCTAATTTTGGTATGGTGTGGATTGTTTTTTTCCTTACAGAATATTTACAGCTTCTCCTTATGCTAAATTGAAAGTGGTTCAACCTACACCACACTTCATAGTCAAAGTAAGTTACAAAAAAACAGGACCCATATTTAAAAAAAATTTATTTTCTAAAAATTCATCTACTTCAGGATCATAATCTGAAGAAGGGGGAAGGAAGTAAAAATAAAGACTCTGGTAAAGCAGTTGCCAGACCCAGCCATCCATTTTCCCTCATCTTTTATTAATACCTGTTCTAGTTACTGTAAGATTAAACAGTCTTAAACTTTATATAAAGTCCAAACATCCTTTTTTTATAGTTTTATATAACCTTGGCTGCACAGGGTATTATGTCTTTAGCAGCAGAATATACACAGAGAAATAGAGCATGAGATTCGTTGCATTTTACTGGCAGGAGTTTGGATCAGTCCCTTTTCACAAGAGTGGCAGAAGTGACTTATGTAGATTGTTTTAAGGAATGTCAGTTTGACAAAACAGAGGATTTTTGAAACTTTCCTTCAATAGCAGCTCCTTGACCCTGTCAGTGCTACAGCCCCACACGAACTGCCTGAGCCTCCTTTGCTTGCTGCCCCCCAAACAGAACTGAACTGACCTCACCCATGAGCCTGCTGTGCACCCCTGCCCTCTGCCCCATCTAGATATTAAAATCTTTCATTTCTCCGTAAGCCTGTAAGAACTTAGGTTAGCAAAACAAAATCATAGATTTTTTTTTTCTGAATCTGTGTAAAATTACTTTTTCTCTATCACAGAATATTATGAGTTGTAGTATATACACGAATACCTGATAGCACAGGTACTATGACACCACCCTGGTTATTAAAGATGTCAAGGTAACTGAATGTAAAGAAAAAAATATATATTCCAGCTGTTTTCATAGGGAGTTTTTCCTGAGGTTAAATGGCACTCTGCTATACAGCAACACATCTAGCACAGCCCTACAGATAATCATAGAATTTATTATACTAGCTGGATAGCCAATGATCATAGAATGGCTTGGGCTGGAAGGGACCTGAAAGATCATCGCCTTCCACTATCCCAGGTTGCTTCAAGCCCTGTCCAACCTGGCCTGGGACACTTCTGGGGATGGGGCAGCCACAGCTTCTCTGGGCAACCCGTACCAGGGCCTCCCCACTCTCACAGTAAAGAATTTTTTTCTAGTACCTAATCTGAGTAGTACAATTTCTTTATTAAAAAGGTACACGAACTACCCTTTCCTTGTAATAAAGCATTTACAATCAAAAAGTATATTTTAATGTGCTCAATGAAAAAAAGTCTCGAGTCTTCTTTTCTATTCATAAACTGCTTCAGTTCTCTTAATACATTATTTTTATCTTCCAGACGAATTTATTATGCTTTGGACCAACTATTCTACAACCAGAATATCATAATTTGCCTTAAAAAATAAATAAACATATTTATATTATTTTTAGATTTATTATTACTAAAATCTTTTCTGAGATGAAAAGTTGCATTTGAGATATACAAGATGAACACTGCAGATATAATTCACTACAGCTTTTTCTGAAGTGGTTAATCATAAAATAAAAATAATTTAGAGTTTAGAAAAATATGCCCACAGCAGCTGATCTCTGCCTAAGTGACACACAGAAGTCTGGTATCATCTGCACTGTCAGTGAAGGGCTAATGGTATCAATAGAGTAGCTCAGAGATTCTGATCATTAAATGTGGGTGCTTTAATCACTATCAAGGGTTTTACTGGATACATTTAGAATTAAAGAGATGCCAGGTTTGGCTCAAGGTGCTGTAAGCAAAGCCATAAGCATGCTATTCAAATGTACAATACTCCATGCTTTTTTAAGGCCCAAATTTAAGGTATGATAAAGTCTAAATCTAGAATAGCTCTGAACTGAATCACAGGAGGCCGAAGGTAATGGCATTACTAAGAATTCTCAAGTTAGCTAGAAAAGCAAAGTTATCTGAACTGCAAGAGCAGAACAAACTGAACCAGCCATTAAGAAAACAACTGCATAAAAACTCAAGATAAAAGCAGCAGCAAAAAAAACAAGCTTTCAAATAAGAACAAACCATTACCTCTGTCTCCCTTCCTGCCCACTGTCACAGCCCAGAGCTCAGCAGCTACCTGCAAATACCCTGCTGACATCTGCTCATCCCCTCCTGACTCTTACCTTGAGCTGCCTACAGCACTTCTAAAGAATACACAGGCACGAATGCACTCAGTGGCATTTTGAGCAAATCACTCAAAAAGCTTATTCCAGCCCTGTAAAACACAGCAATCCAAACAGAAAGGCCCAGAAGAGCATTTCGTTTCTTACCTGATTCTTTAGAGCTCTTTACCACAAGTGAATCTACCTCTACTGATTTTGGTCTGAGTGGCAATGGTTCAGAGTCTAACTTTGGTTTTGCTACTGGCTCAACTTCAGATTTCGGTCGAGGAGTAACAACTTCTCCGTTAGTTCTGTGGTAAGACAGAAAAGACAAAACATTTCTAGTCAAGAGATGAAATAGTTTAAAAGGGAAACATACCAAGATTTAGAAGCAAACTGAAAAATTACAGTAGATTTTATCACTTTCTAAAGCCTTGTTTTAAAATCAAGGCTTTTGGAGATCAATTCTATTCCTATGAAAGCCAATTCTCCTGTTCCAGCTCTTGCAGAGTTGTCAGATGTGCACAAAACCCCCATGAAAATAATCCAGAACTTTTACTGTAGGACACGCTATGGCATTTCAGTCCAAAACACTACACTTCAGAAAACAGGTGAGCTGAATAACATTTTCACTAATACCTCTTGAAATAATTCAGAAACTGATTCCCTGACATTAAAGAAATCTTCCTGTACAGGAAAAAGGGCTGACAAGAACAAGTTATTTCCTGCTCAATATAGAAAAAGCTACCTTGTAGCTTTTGTTCTACCATGCATTCCTTCCCTATCTGCTCACATCATTCACAGACAAAAAAACCCCAAGAACAGCAATGAAAAAAATCTAAAGTAGTAAAACCCCCACCAAAATAAATAAAAAAGAAAAGGCAACATTTTCCTTTACAATTCTTGCCATCACAAACCCATGCTGACCAGGCCTGGTTGGCCTGTACGTGCCATATACAAACTGTGTCCTTTTCATTAATTCACCTCCCAAAGCCTGTATTTGTAAGTTTTATTGCAGTAGAAAAAGAGACAGCAGCCTGATCTCCCTAAAACAGTGTTAAAAACTTTCAGACATTTAAATATCTCTAAGATTTAAGGTTTCAACTATGATAGGCCCACAGCTTATTACAGACCTCTATTTAACTGCACATGTGCATCCCTTTAGAGCAATAATTATTTTCTAAGCTGCAAGAGAATATGAGTTGTGGCTTTAAAAAAATAATCTTTACTTGGGAAAGTCTCCAAAATACCATGTGAATATAACACAATTCTATACTGAAAAGGTGCAAGCTCTTTGATGTGGCAGCTGTCTGCTTTATTTGCACAAGGCCAAGTGTATCACAACCTCCCTTTCTCATGGTTCTTTCAAGGCAACTGAACATACCAGAGGGACAGTTACCCATCAGCAGTTTGTTTACACTTCTGGGTAAGGGTCTAGCAACTACTTCAATGGAAACAGAACAGAAAATTCTATGTGTGGGAGATTGTATGGATGCAAAATTAGTCTAAGTTTCAAAGTCATGAGGGGAAAAAAAAAGTGGATCTAGAAGAAGTATTTGTCCCTATTTATCCAGTAACTCAACTGAGATGGCTCAAGAGTAGAGAATCTGAATGTGGTTCTGTAGTAAGCACTTCCTTTCCCAGCAGTAGATGTGAGCCACAGTGAGTACCTTTAGCACAGCTTTTACCTGTGCTCAGTTCTTCCCTTCCACCTATCTTACCCCACACAAAGTTCCCAAGCCTTGAACACTGAAGCAGCTCAAATTTTCAGAGTTTTTTCCAACACAACAATAATTCTCAAGGGCCATGCCCACATTCTTCTACTCCACCCTGTTACTGTAGCTACAGCAGCCCCCAGATGACCAATTTCATCTGCCCCATGGCCAGTGATGCTCCAACATTGACTCTGAGATGGATTCAATGTCTCAAAGGATTTGAAAGGTCTAAGTTCACATCGACAGAGACTTGGAGAACTAAGACACTGATAGGTGTAAGACAAAACTTATCCTTGCATCCTTTTCACCCTTAAAACACACATGTCTTCCCACCTCATCCCTGAAGAAAGATCAAACAAGAAATCAAATTGAATACACTTGGTGTCTGCAGTTTAAGTCATACTGACTTGGATGCAGACGATGGCAAACCAGGTTTGTCCGGACGTTTCGGGTGGAGCAGCCCTGCTCTCAGTAAGCTGTTGGTCTTGCTTGGAGGAATAGGCTTCTTGGGTGGTACTTGAGGAGCTTGTGGCTTCAAAGGCTTCTGATCCAAAGCTCCTTTTTCATCTGACAAAGTAAGACACATTTTAAAAACCCCACATTGTCTACAGTTCTTACACTGCTAATCAATTAGAAAGTAATTGCTGTCAGAAATACCTTCTTTGAAGATCAAAATGAAAAAGAGATAGGCAAGTGTCTTAAATGATACCTTAACAAAACCCACAAACTACTTACCTGAGCGCAAGAAGATTTATCTTAGAGTAAGATAAATCTTCCTACTGACATGAAACAGTAGTAATAAATTATGGATTCACATTATTGCACTGCAAATGACAGCTAAGAACTAAAAACCTTTGTACTGCTTTGTCTTTTCTATTAATTCATTTGATTTCCTTTTTAAGAGGTAGGGTTTTTTATTTTGTTGTAACTAGACTTCTTACACAGACAAGCAGCATAATTATTCTGTGGAAAAAGGAGGGGAGAGAAATGAGTTTTTATCTGAATAGCTGAATTTATTTTATCTAAAGTCTACCTTCCTACAAAGAGATAGAAATTAGGTGTGGATAATAAAAACAAAGTTGTATTTATTTGTTCAACGACTGCATGACCTAACTGAATCCTGCTCAGAGGAGCTGACATACAACATATGGCACACTGAAAAATTCAAGCTACTTTACAAGCGATAGTTGAATAGGTTTCAACCCATGTGTCCCAACTCCACCCTGTGGGAGAGCCAGAGCAAACCTTCTACTTTTCCCTGTAAAATCACACTACAGTTCAGTATACACAACGTACTGAGGATTTTAAAAAATAATTGTTAGGTTACAGCAAGAGGTTACAGTTCTTTACAGTTACTGCCCTTACAGGTCAGTAAATCAGTAAACTGGGATGGAGAGAGTGACCTTCAGCTTTGACTCTCCCCATCCTCCCCTCCTGTGATTTGCTTTTAACCAAGTATATTGATCTGGTGTAAAATGTTTACATATGCTATGGATTTGGAAGCAGGGGTGGGTATCTGCTTCAGCTCCATGTCAGCAAAATGCCTGAACTGCCAGGTCTAGGACTGATTTCCTTTGGACAAGTCCTGCAGCCACTGAGCATCAGCCCTTCAATCCTCAACAGGGGAAGAGACCAATTTTGTTCCACAGGAATTTTGGGAAGTAAACAGATCCTAAAGATACTTCTGTCAAAAGCACTGTCCAGGGGCAGAACTGTCTTCCTGCTTCGGGACACTTGACTATCAGGAGGAGATATGAGCAAAAAACCTAAAGTGGTCGGCATCTCCTTGCAGTCTCTCTTAGCATGGAATTAAAAATGCAGGATGCCGAAGCAATGGGAGGATTTGCCACACGGTGGGGCTGCCTGCCCTGTGTAAAGCAGCCCATCAGCAGTGCCAGCCACTCCTGCCTCCCCACCCGATACACAACATTTCCAGTTTTAAACACCCAGCACCAGCCAGGATTAACTGCAGATCAATCGGCTTTATTGAAGCTATGCTGGGCACAAGTTGAGAATTACCCCTCTTGCTTTCAAAAATAAGTGAGTTCATAAACAGGGCAGAAAAAATGCTGTCATCGAATCCTGTTCCTGAACCCTCATCTGTCAGTGCTCCTTTCCAATACTCCCACTCAAAATCGGAATATAAAAAGTGTCTACAGCCAAGTGGAAAACATTAATACCAAAGGCCAAGGTTCACCCTGAGCACAGAAACTGGGCATCTCTGCTGGACCAAATGACATGTCTTTTTTGGATTTTGCTCCTCAAAGAAAAAGAGTGTTGGCTAAAAATGAGCAGTTTAGTAATGGAAATAAAGATACAAATCTGAAGACATTTAGACTGGACAAAAACTTCTACACGGCACCACTAAGTGTCCTTCAGTATAAATACAGGAATACTTACAGAAACACTACTTTTAATTTTTGATCCATTTTTGATTGCAATTAAAGGCACACTTATTAGTCTCCCAATAGGCATAAAAAAATGACACGGATTGATAACTTCTGATTAGAGCTGCTCAATTAATTTTTTTCTTCCTGAGAACTAATTACAGAACAATTTCATACTTAATGAGTTTAATTACTAGTCTTAAAATGGCTGTTTTTCCACAAGTACAACTGCATGGCTAAATAGGTTTATCTTCCAGTAAAACACTAGTGCTATCTAAAAAAGTAACTTTTATGACCTGATCTGCAACTGAATACAGGCCAAATTTTTCCTCCACCATTTCCTGTAGCTCAGTAAAGGAGGGTTCTCTACCTTATGTCATTTTACAGAAGCTTTCACATTCCTATGTATTTGGGATGGTGTTACTTAATATTTTTTCCTATATTCCTCCATGAACAGTTGAGCTCAACTATGCAGAGATTAACATTATAGTCCAAACAGAAGCAGTTTAAAATTAAACTTGCTACAGTTTAGAAGAATTTAAAAAGAGCCAGGTGATCAGCATTTCTGGAATCATACAGTTGATCTCAGCTCACACCTGAAGATACTGCTCCAACAGATAAAAATTACTTGTTTGCTCACCTACAGAACAAACAGAAGTGACTTTAACAAGTATTTTTCACATTCAACACCTGAGAAGGTGCCTTGTTTAAAATGGGGTAATAAAAACTGCCCAAGGAAGCCAAGAAACCCATCAGCAGCCTCACTTGTAGAAATGCTGCTCAGCCACAGCTCACCATTCACAGGACAGAGCGGTTTTGTAATTTGGTTAAGCTGAAGTAACATCAGGATTTCTTCTACAAGGCCCAACCAACACTTTTGTTTAAGCTTCTCACTTTTACACACAATCAAACATTTTCACTTGACGAATTTTTCAAACATGGAAAGAAGCCTTTCAGAAATTTGTTTGGGTTACAACAGTAGCTTTGCCTCTAGGAAAAAAAATTTCCTTTAAATTTTAAGAATAAAGCAGTAAATGTCTCCAAATTCAGTGGAACTTGAACATGGAATATAGCAAGAATTACCAGGACAAGAAATCTCTATTTCTGAGCATTGTGACTGTAACATCTGTCTAAGGAGTGCTGTACCTGTTCTGTGTAGTTCTTTCAAAACATTTTTGATCAGAATGATTTTTGACAAACATTGAGAAGCAGCAGTTAACCTTTCCCTTTCTCATAACTTGCTACTGCTGCTCAAAACTGCAGCCACTGTCACAGAACTCCCTTTCATGAAGTTAATAGTAACTATGCTACTGCGCAGCGCAATAACCAATTTTCAGAATGTAATGCAATAACAAGAAATAAACATTTCACTAGAGTGCAGTAGCTTTTCTAACCACTCCAAAGACATTTCTGTAACATCACACACACGACTTCAGTAGATGGTATCAAGAGAGTTGTATGACGGCTCCTCAACAGAGAGCCTATTGCCAAGGTAGTAGCCAAGCCACCATGAAGAAAAACTGTCCTTACCTTTTTCTTCAGGCCTCAAAGCAAGGAATTTCTTCTCTCCAGTTGGCAATTCAGGTCTTGCAGCTGAATGCAAAAGCAAACCATAGACATTTCTCAAAGAGCTTTAATTATCTTGGTCACTAACTAAAAATAAGAGTCACACGAAGTTGTGTCTCCTCTTTTGCAAGGAGTGTAACACCATTTATAAACACCCATTTGAGCCCAGAAAACTGTAAGCCATTCTTAAAATGCTTCCAAAGTAGGCTCCATCATAATTTTGAAAAATATACAGCAGCAGCAAAATATATAAAGTATGAAAAGTAACCTCAAAGTGTGACTGTGGGTGCATTACTAGGTAAAAAAAAGATGCTTCTAAGTTTTCTTCTGAAGTCATGCACTGCTTCTGAAATTTAGTATTTTCTCAGACCACCATACATGTACTACATACCTGGACTTTTAACTGGAGGCGGAGGTTTCTTTGGCTTCTGCAAAATGAAGGGGAAAACAACCAAAGTCAAACAAGCAAGCAAGCAGGCATTCTCTGTACCCAAGACAGCCTCATTTGTGTTTTGTTTTGCATACTGCAACATGGAGCTTGTTTACTTGCTGATTTCAAAGTATTTCACAAAGGAGGCAATCAATTCACAGACAGGAAACACAAAGACCTGGAACAATTCCTCTGATATCTCCCAGACAACCAGTTACAAAAATTGAGGAACAAAATTCAGGTCTGTTCAAATGAAATCACTGCTTCAGAAATGTTCATACACAGAGGGAAAAATAACTAAAGCCCAAGAATGTCATCTTTTTTAGTCCAAATTATTGCTCAGATCACACTCATTTTAATTTCAATATGTAAACCGCAATCTTAGTTAATACAATGCCAGTTTAAAAGAGCAACCAGGTAATTTTTTGAACCAAAATGCTCACTTTCACTAAAAAAAGATTTCTAAATTAAGTATCAGAGGAATGGCTTCAATTAATTGACTTTTAAATTACCAGCGTAAGAAAAAACAAATAGATGCTGGCAGCATTTGTCTCAAAGACTGCAGTTACAAGAAAAACATTGATTTGAGCTTCCTTATCACTATAATTAAGTGGGAAAGATGGAAAAACTACACCAGCCATTAAAATTTACAAAGTATCACAATGCAACAGTTCGTACATTAAAATGACTATTTTGAAACAGTCACTCATCACTTTCACTTCCCTTAAACTGATGCAATTGAGGTTGAATCTCTCTCCTGCTGAAAGAAGACTGGCACCTCTCAGGAGAGATCTCAACCACTCATCTTCGGAATGTGATTCCTGAAATTGCTTTAGAAGAGGGGCCTTTCTGGTTGTACTGAGGACAAGATTCCCTGATAAAATGATACAAAAGCCTACAGAACCACTTGTTCTTCATACAGGTACTGCTGAAACCATACAGGCTCAGTCTAACACAATCCCTCCAAAAACGCCTCGCAGTGGGTATTTTTAAAACAGTTGCTATGGATGGATTTCACTTCTGTGCCCCTACAGCTATTGAATAAGCTCTTTTTAATGCAGCAAGATTTTATTCTAACATGTGAAATGTAATTAAGCAAGCAGGAGAACCCATATTCAATTTCTTTCTCTGGTTTCAGACTACACAAAAGCGAGTGAACTTAAGTAATAAGACTCTATTTTCTTTCTTTCCCGAAAAAGTAACTACATTATCCAGCTGTGCAGCATTGCTGCCTATACCAAAAACAATTAAACAGAGTTCAGCATCAACTTGCCATTATACAGTTCTGGTCTGTGTTTTTATGAAGTCAGTATCAAATAGCTGATTATGATCACCAGCCATCCAGTGCCTTGAACCTCAAAGCTGGTCAGTGCAAGGTGAATCCCTGTGCTGAGACACTGCACACAAAGCAGAATAAAGGATCAAAGCAAGGAAATGCTGTTTAGGGTAAAAGAATGGTTTTTTCCCCTCTCTCTCTAGGGAGCAACTCTGTATTGTGAAACAGCAACCCTACCTACCCTCTCTTCCAGTATGTTACGGCATTTATGCCACTCCTGCACAGCTGAGAATCCTTCTAAAAAGAAAATTCTGACTGGGGTAGGTAGGCTTCCATGTATGAGAGGCAACTTGGGATAAATGATAAATTAATAACTCCTGATCTGGAGCTGAATCCGTTCCACCTGGGGTTGATGTACGTTTGTGAACTAACACAACCATCCCTCCTTGCTACACAAACGTGACAGAACCAAAACATCGTATTAATCGCAACAAAAAAAAAAATTTAAATGAGTACCACATGAAAACATGAATTTCTACAAGTTAGTGCATGAGATGTTGAAAAAATATTTCTAAATCCCACACAAAAAAGTACCCGTCCTCTACTGCAGTCCACTGCAAGTTTTGACATGGAAAAATCCCAGTCAGACCCAGAGGGGTCATTCAGCATTTTGTAATTACAGTTACTTAAGGACTTGAGATGGAAAAAACCAACAGCTTATCTCCTTTCTAAACACTAAGGGTTTAATTCAGTAATCAGTAACACATAACACCATGCTATCAGAACTACACCCTTTTCTAAATGACCTGATCATCCTCATTAATTAGAGCTCCTCTCAAAAAACATGCCTGACTTCAGTATTTATGGACAAGTTTAAACACAAAGATTAACCTTTACATCTTTCTTCTTTGATACAGCTAAGTCAAGATAAAGTTAAAACTGCCACATTTTTAACATATTTAGCAGCATAATGTGCTGTGAACTCTTTTATTCTTTGCATTTGCATCAATAGTTTTTTGTGATACTAAACAATACATGTAAGAACTTACAGGGAAGTCTTTATCAGACTCTTGTATTTGAACAGCAAAGTTATCTGGGAAGACTCCTTCTTTACCATTGAGCTCTCCTCTCCACCAGCCTGCCTCTCCAGTGTCCTAAAACAAACAACAGGTCACTTCAACCAACATTTACTTCTTCCCCAGAACAGATACAGTTACAAAACAATTTTTTCCCCTTTACACACAACATAAAGCAATTGTTTGTCTGAAACTGGCCAACTTAGCAAGGGGAAACAGCTACAGATCAGATCAGGTTTGGTCAGTTTTTGTTTGTTTTCTAAAATGCAGGACGAAATTACGTCATATAAGGTAAGGGTAGAAGGATAAGATCAGCAAAGGGAAGGAAAGTACATAAACCCAGTTACGACTTAACACACAACATTTGATCTTCTCAGCTTCCTTGACCAGCAAGTTACTCAGTAAATGCTTCAAATGTTATTGGCATGACACACAATTCTACTAAATAAAAGTGATTCTGATGTGATGGATCAGGTGCACTGGTCTGAAAAGGGTGAAGAAGCAAAAGAATATACCCCACTGAGGGAAAAAAATAATATCTATTAAGACAAAAGAAAACAGAATAATGGAGAATTAATTCAGCAGCACAGAAATCCATTCCGTGATGTTACTGGATCAAGGCCTTTGTCCATAACAGAAAGTATGATGTTATCGGAGTGGTTTAGCAGCATAAATAACAGCTTTCCTCTGTGCCTCAGAGCCAAAAAATCACAGACTCCTACAATGATTTGGGCTGGAAGGGACCTGAAAGATCACCCAGTTCAAACCTCCTGCCATGGGAAGGGATGCCACTCACTCTGGACAACTTTTCTTTGCTGCACTTTGGACCACTGTATGCTTGGGGTAAAAGGGTTTAAAAAGACAGAGAGGCAAGAGATTGAGTGAAGATGGGGCAAGGGCTGCTGTGTTTACAAAAGGGCCTTCCACGACTACTCTTTTCCACTGTATTTATGATCAATGATGCTCATAATATCAATTATTTAATTCCATAAAATTAAAATCTTACTAAAGAAAAATGTGTTTTCTTCTGCAACTGAAACTTGAAGATGAAACTTTCCACTTTTTTTAGGAAAGCCGTTATTCCTTAATATAGCTCCATATAAACTAACAAAAGAATGCAGAGTAGTGCAGAGAAATTAAGTATGGGCAGGGCAATTTCCTGTTTAGAACCATCTCTGCAACAAGATGATCTATCAAAAAGGTGCTTTCAGAATTCAACACAAATGAGAACATTCAATTAAATAATCATGTTTCTCTAAACAGCCAGAAAGTACCATTAATTTCTGCATGGTTATTCTGAATCACTATGGAAAAAGAACAAGTTCTGAAGCTAAAACGGCTCTTTGCAAAGCTTTTCCAATTTCCTCACTGAAAAGGCACTTGGTACTGAGTGTACACTGATCCCAGTGGCCTTTGAGGACTCCAAGATAATCTCCCACTCTGGAATGATCTTTAAAGCCATCTGTATCTCCACAAAGCGCAGAAGCAAAGAATTGACTCTCACATGAGACAAATCAGTCTACAGGAACATCTACTCCAACTGACCCTCCTGGTTTCTCAATTCACACACCCTGTACAGAATTCACCAAAGCCATACAAATGGTCAGAGCAGACCAAACTTTCTTACCTTACTGAGTATTTGAATAATCTCGCCTTCTTTAAAGCTGAGTTCATCATTTGAGCCTTCATAGGAAAATATTGTCCTGCAATATTCCTTGGCTGGAACAGAGGAGCACAATTAATCTGGATACCATGGGTAGTAACACTCATAATAACAGCTCACTTATGCTGTCTGAGAGCTAAGAAATTCACACTGTAATCACACTTTCCTTCTAGACCAGACACCTGAGACTGCTTTATGAACGTTCAAATCACAAGAAAAGTAAGATTATATATTTATAGAGCAAAGGAAATAAATCTTTGAGGAGTCGGCAGTATAAGCTCCAAAACATTTTTTATTCACAACAGCAACTTAATTCAAGCCCTCTGATTTCAGAGGGAGAAAAGAGAAGTGAAAAGTGTCACAGTTAAAATTGTAACAGCCCATCTAACCCTCCCCACAGCATTTACGTATTCAATTTTGAGCTACTTTAACAAAAATGGTTTCAAGCTTATTAGAGCTTATACGTATTTTCTCAAAATTGATCTACATTTCAATTTGCAATCCTAATTAAATACAGGCAGTTATTTTCAAGTAACATCCTTTATTAACATGTACAACGACAGAAATTTCAAGCAGCAGACTTCAGAAACTGTGCAGTGAAACCAAGTAACTGAAGCAAAGGCATTCCTTGGCTAAGCACCTGAAACCAGAGCTCATCTGAGCCATCAACTTGGTCACAGCCTCTTCTGCAAAAGCAGAAAGAATAATTCTTTTCTTTCCATTTGGTCCAGTTCACAACTAATCCATTTAAAATTGTGATAACAATTCAGGTGAAAAAGCGAGAGGATTTGTTTTCCTTTCCCACACTAGCACAAAAACAACGAGAAAGGCCACTACACAAAACCAAAGAATTTTTAACCCCAGCACATTTAAAATAATTTAGCAGATAAAAAGGTTGGATTTCTGTACCTGACACACTAAGAGGAAGTAAACAAAAAGGACTCTTTAGGTGCTGCCATAACCTATCAGGTGTTTGGCACTGACACCACAATGAGCAGCTGCATCACCCCCAGTTAGAGCAGCACAACATCAAGTCACAGAATCACAGAATCATCTGCAATTCTTAATGACGGCCTTTGCTGGGTGGTAAGAGAATAAATGAGTGTGTTGCAGTCAAACCTTTTTGCTGTCTTGTCTTTTGTTTAATCAAGATACCCATCTTTAGTTTAAAAATGCACAAACTGTATTCTCAAATAAAAATCAGTGACAACCACTATGTCAAGATGCCAAAGTATGCCAAGCTTACGGGATAGATATATAGAGATGTATGTACGTACATACATAGATATGTACCACATGAGTAATCTTAGGTACAAGAATTTGTATTATTTTGATGTCTTATCTAGTAATCAAAAATGTTCAGCCATAGCCTGTCTATATTGTGGTTCATGAAGAATTACAGAAACATAAGAACCACATCAAAAAGATGAATGTTTAAATTGAGGTCCCAAGCCCAAAATCCACACTGACTCTAAAAAAAAAATTCTACAGGTACACTATAAATATCTATCAAATTTGTGGATTTTATCAGTAGTAATGAGCAAGTGTAACACATTTCACTACATCCTGATTCTGTAAAAACAGATGTATTTCCTTATGCCTGGGGAGTTGGCCAGTATAATCCTTTATCTCCTCTCCTCCTCCAAGCACTTTTCCTCTCTTCACACAGACCAAGTCCTACAGCAGACAAAAAGCGGTGCCACAAAGGGGACGTTTCACTCTGCTCCAGCTGCCAGGAAGGCTGGAGACAGGGAACTCTGCAGCCTGCCCAGGTCCCCACGTGCCAGGCTGTGAACCCCAGCATCAGCACCGCCAGGAAACCCAGCCACAGATGAGAGGAGCTGGTACAATTTGCCCCTTTAGCATCTTATTCTGTGAGCCTAGTATTCTGCCAGTAGTTAAGTTTAAGAAAGACTCCAGTTCAACTTTACAGCATTTAAACGTCGGTAAATATTTTTAATAGAACTTAGTTTAAAATAAGTCTTTTCCAAAGTCTCAAGACTAACAATAGAGTAGAAGGAATCTTAGATATTGTATCCTAACATAACTGGGGGAAAGAGGGGTCAAATTGTGATTATTTTAATTTTTAAAGAAAATATTTTTACATACTTGCAGCAGAGGCCAAAACAAGCTTCCAAAACCAGAAGAGCCTCAGTGCAAAATAAGCCACCCTAGTCTAAACATCTCAGAGATCAGTGTAACGACGAACACAGTTTATTTTAAAGCTGGTCTCTCAAAACTGAGGATGAGACACATAAAATACACTACAGTCTGTATTTAAATAAAAACACTAAGGAAGAAAAACAAGCTTTCTTCCTAAGGTTATAAGATGTTCTTATCTGTTGCCTGTAGGTATTACCTACTGATGTTCTCCTACAGCTTCTATTACTGTAATATTTAAGTTCCTCTCTGATGGATTTGTTTCTCTGGGAAACAGACTCAGGATGGCTACAGGATTAGTCCAACTTCCACGCTTTCAGCATGAGAAGCACCTGAAACCATGAAAAGAGCTAAATACTGAATGTTCTGGGTGTCCAGCATTGAATGTTCTGATTTTTTTTACGGGTAATTTTTATGCAAAGTTTTAGACAAGTCAAATTTCACAATGCTCAGGGCTGCACATTGTCTTGCTGGTTCTTAGAGCAATAGCACTGGAATGGTTTAAAAGCAGGATGTTGCAGTTTTCTTATTCCTGCAAATTATGCATTCCATAGAAAACAACACACCAAAATAAGGTATTTCCACATAAAACAAAAATAAACTCAAAATTACAATACAGAAGTTGAGAAACGTCTGCTCTGGAACAGGGGAAATGAGCTGTCTACACATCACATAACCGAAGTTAATTTTTTACATGGGGCTGGCACTCCCACAAGATGTTTTGGGTTGGCTTAAAAATATCTCTCTAGATAAAACTGTGCCATTTGGCAGCTTTATGAAGTCATAAATTCTTAAGAGATAATAAAAAAGAAAAAATTTAAAAATGGTATAAACAGAACAGCAGTGGAACTGGATTATTGAGGGAACAGATCTCAACACAACATAAATGCCAACTTTCTGATGCACACTGCCACCTCCACAGAAAATCCTGAGCCTACAAAGGCATTTGTGTAACTTAGGGACAGAAATTGTGCTGGGAGACTGTTCCATGGAAATAGGTCTCCAGCATCCCATCAGAATAAAACCAGGTAGAAAGTAAATCCCTTTCAACACACCAACAGAAAATTAATGCAAAAGGACTGATGCAATAACAGTTCATACCCCAGCCTTATTTTATTCTGGGAGACAACCCTACAAATGTTTTTGATTCTTTTTCTACAGAAACGTAAGCAAAAATTCCTTTAGACTATTTTGCACTTGCATAACTCCTCAAAGGCACAGAACATGACACAAAACTCCAGTACATGCAGACATTTTATATTTTAACACACAAAAAAAAATTATAACCAAATAGTTCTTAAGAAAGGACTACCATGTCAGAGACGTAAATGTCCACCAGCCTTACCTTTTGGTTTACTTTCAGCTTCTGGTTTTATTACTTCAGGTGTGTTTTCAGTTTTTGTTGTACTGGGAAAATGAATTAACTTTGTTCCAGGAGGATGGTTAGGTAATGGCTGTATGAAGGGAAAAGAACTTTGTTAACAAAAATTCTTTAGAGTTTTGTTTTTGATTAGGCTACAGGACACACTCAATTTTTCATTAGCTCAGATGATGCAAATTACCATCTCCAAGAGATTCAATGAGCTTTTCCCATTAAGCACTTAGCTTGCTGTATTTACTTCATTACAGACACTGCAATTAGAATTTGTCTACTGATTAAAGGCAGAGCACAGCTTTCAAACTGGAAGCTGATCTCAGGATATGGCGAAACATACTTTAGCAATTGTATTTCAGCAGTTCCAGGTGTTACTCTCCCATTAGCCTGAATATTGCCTCTTCCAGCATACAAGAGAAGCAGCTAATTAACAGCTCTGCTCGGAGTAACTCACTGGCCATGCTTACTTTGCACTGGAATAAGGCTGGGATATTCAGCAGCCCTACACAACCTCAGACAAGCAGTTTTTAACTACTCAGACAAATGAAAGAGAACATGAAAACCCATCCCAGCTTCCTTACATTCTCAGCAATTTGTACAGAACAGTTTAAGTGTCACTAGAGATTTCTCCTGAATGAAAAAGCACAGAGGCAGTGCCGCAAATTTCAGAGTTAACAACTAACCAAAATAAATGATCCGATATTTTACTTTTCCCCTCAGAAACTTACTGAGCTGCCAAGCAGATTCCGACAGCTTCAGCTGCATCCACTTCTTCACACCCAAAGAGCTACAAACACAGAATATGATCTTACAGTCAGTACTTACCTGAGCAGCCCTGACAGCGTTACTGATGTGAAAAATCCCACTGCCTTTAGTTACTCTGCTCATTTTCATCTACAGTTCAACCCTGCAGATCTTCTACTGTCAGAGAAACTGGATTTACTCTCCTTAGAGCCAGACAATGCCTGTAGGCTGGTGCTTGGTACCTCTGACATACCATAGAGGAAGCCAAGGTCACTCGGGATGTTCCTGCAGTACCTATGCAATTTACCTCTCTCCAGAATGGTATATGAAGGAAGCACTAAAATAACCCACCTCTGAGATTAAACACCTCCAACATGGAAATAGTTCTCTGCATTTCCCCCTTCCAACATAAGATGCAATTAGGAGTAAGAGAGGAAGTTTAGGCAGACAGGGTATAAATAGCCTGAGCCCAGGCGGGATGCTGGGAGAGCTGGAACAATCTCCTGCAGCAGCAGATACACTCTGGAGCACTTCAGATACATCAGTGCTCAGCCTTCCTGTGCTGAGCAGTCTCTGAATTTTCCAAGGGAAAAGAGCCCTCTCTTGTCTAGACAGCTTTTTTTTTTTTTTTTCTTACTGTCTTAAGAGACTGACAGTGCTCTCCCAGCATTTCTTCACATAACCCCAAAGCAAGCACAAATCCAAGGAAGCCATCTATTTTCACAAGACCTTCATGAGAATTATCTCCCTTGGGCTCTCCCTGTTGTTCTGTAAGTCTGTCCACCTTTGGGATGACTTTGGCAACGTGTAAGTGGAATATTAAGTGCTAAACTAAATTGTTTATTTCTCTGACATTAAGCTATGCAAAACTGTTTTCTCACTTCATTTCCTCTCTTGCTGAGAAATGGCCCACAAGACCTTTCCATACAGGCCAACCAAAACTGCACAGCACCAGCATATTTTATTGCTTATACACAGCCAAATAGAACAATTCAAAAGGTCTGAGCAGACTTCACATTAATTGAACAGAGCTTGGACAGGCTCTTTATACTCCCAAGTAACAAGGTACAAAGTAGGGAAACACCCTTTTGAATGATCATTCTCATGACAAGAAAGCACACTCAAAGCTAGGTCCTGAAAACCTTCTCTAAGAGCATTGACATGAAGATGCAGTGACCCCACAGACTGCCACATCAGGGTACAAAGCCAGGAGAGAAATGAGGAGAATCCACGGGCCTTCCCAGAATCACAGAAAGGTTTGAGTTGGAAGGGACCTTCAATGACCATCCAAGTCCAACTCCCTGCCATGAGCACGGACATCTCCCACTGAACCAGGTTGCTCAAAGCCCCATCCAGTCTGGCCTTGAACAGTTCCAAAGATGAGGCAACCGTAACTTGTCTGAGCAAACTGTTCCAGCACCCCACCTCCCTCACCACAAAGGACATCTTCCTCATCTCCCCTCTTTTCTCCTTGAGGCTCCCCTCTTTCAGTTTAAGCGATTGCCCCTTGTCCTGTCACTACGGACCTCAGGAAAAAGTCTCTCTCCATCTACATATCCATCTATATATCGAAAGGATGCCAGGAACCTTCTCTTCTAAACACCACCTTCTTTAGGAGGCAACATTCCCTGAGCTTTAAAAGGAAGGCAACACACTTGAAACTTTCCTTTTCCAAATCATCTGATGCTCTGACCAGATCAGAAACAAACACTACACACACCATGCCATTGCTCTGAGCATTGCTACTGAGGGAAAACACATCCAAGGAAGCCTCAGCCCCTTCCTCCTCCCAGGGACTCGCCTCACCTTTTGCCCTGCACCATTACAATTACTACCATGGCAGAGGACAACAAATCACTCAGCAAAACAGCATTAATTACCGTAAACCACAAACAAAAATTGAAATGGACAAAGGCTTTAAAAGCTTTCTTGAACTGATCACCTGAGTCAAAACTGTAACTCTGGACTATCTCAGCTGCTTTTAATTTATCAAAAGCTGGAAATCCACATATAAGCTCTTGAAACAGTAAGTTCAAAATAAAGGAGTGAGCATCGTTGCTGTGCTTCCAAGGGGCAAGACTGCTCTCGAGTTCAGATCAAAATAAAATTCAAACAACAGAGAATCAAAGTGCTCCTTTTCCCATTCACTCATAAAAAATGGAGGAAAGAAAATGAACGGCGATGCAAAATCCTAGAACTGCATTTTTCAGGCTCACAGGCTGACACAACCAGCAATTTATGAAACCAGAAACTTGGCAGCACTCACTGAAGGTAATGGCAGTTGACACCTAAACAGCAATCTCAACATCCGCTAAAACTCGGGAAAAAAAACCCCAAATAAGCCAAAACACAAAGAAATGCCAAAATATTCCTTGTTTTAAAAGACAAGTTTAACTTGCATAGGCAGACTTAACAATCTTCTCCCAGACTGTAGATAAAATCTGTTACAAGGTGAACTACGAGACACCTCACACTGCAGATGTGTTTGAGATGTCATTTTGTCTTTCACCACATGGCTCTGAAATGACAATTCTTGTATCAGCTTGGTTTTCAGTCTCTAACGTTTTAAATACCAAGACATTTGAATAGACTTTTTGGAATCAATGCTAAATACAACTTATTGTGAAACAAATTTGAGGGGATTTGTTTCATTTTATTAGGCAAGAGCCCTCTGAGAGGATAATGGTCAGATTCCACATCTCCTACATTATTTTTATAAGAAACCCCAAAAGAACAATATGTACCGCTACAAACCTTATCTTGCTTTTTATCTTCTGATTCATTACTGGATAATCTTGTTTTAAGTTTCACTGAGCCTTCCTTAAAGATATCTCCAAACCCAACACCTCGGATTTTCTTTGGCTGTGCTGGTCCCAATGCAGGTTCACTCCCATTTCCTGGAGAGGTCACAGGTGAGGTAGGACTATTGAAAACAGGCTCTGAAAATAAAACAAGAAAGGGAAAGCCATTTTAAAAGCTGAAATTATTTATTTGCTTTTCTGGGAAAAAAGTGGACGCAGCAGAGCTTTGTGCACTGCTCCTGATAAAGGGGCTCTCTAGGAACATCACTGTAGCTGCAATACCTCAGATTTGTTCTCATTTTATATTTAATACAAGACCAACTTAAATTACACCAGCTTTGGCCTGATTACGCTGGCAACGAAGTCAACAGATCACTAATATTTTTGCTATTTCAATTAGCACTCAGGCTCCACAGCCTGTTAATGTCAGTGTTTTCCATTAGTTTTATGAGACGCTGCTTACGCACTCTCTGAAAATGGCATTTTAGTCCAACATTTAAAAGGTTCTCATTTGAACAGCTACATCCACAGAAAGCGATAATCAATAAAGGCCCATAACGAATCCAAACATGTTTCAACTGCCACAGGAAAACACAGTGTGTTTCGGTGGCAGAGTGATGCCTCTCAAGGCACCAAAGTGACATTTTCCTACTGCTCAAAATGCTCCAAGCATTCAAACCAGATATAGCTGTAGGAAATTAATCACTCCTGGATAACTGAACTGTTTACAATTCTTTTAATCTTTCAGTTTTAAGGGACAGCATTTATCCACCCCCTAGAAATGTATTTCAGAGAATAACTTAATTTTGGCATTAAGACCTTTGAAATTTTTCTTTAGTTTTGTTTTGTTTTGTTGTTTTGGTTTGTTTTGTTTTTTCAGTTTTTAAATTATGGTTAGATCTATTAAAGCCCACAAATTAGTATACATAGGCAAGCAATTTTTGCATGCAGAATTCCAGGAGACAGTCATGTGAAAACAGACAGCTTTTATAAATCAAAGTCAAAATGGCATCCCCATCTTTTAGCCTTTGGGTCAAGTTCTTTTCAGCCCATGCAGGCTTGTGAACTGCAATAAAAACTAAAGCCTCTTCCTTCTATCATAAATTTAAGATATTTTGATAGTACTGTGAAGCTACATTGCTCTTGACTTCAGTTTCTCACCTTTCGTCTACCCAGATGCTCTTTATTAAGTTATATCTCCCTCAGACACCTCACAGGACAGCTAAACACCCCACTGGTGGGAAAAGTCCAGGCTGCATGTTTGAAAGACCACAGCTGAGTGAAAGGGGAAGTTACTGCTTCCCAGGAGCGAGAAGGGAACCAAAAGATACTCCAGATCATGACTGTGAAAGTACTGAGCATTAAATATAACCCCTGGGGGATCGGGGGCTGAGAACACCAACTTGTTAGGTACTGACACAAAATACAATTACTTCAAATTACTGCTCAGTCTCACTGATCTCAGTATCAAGGAATTAAGACCAACACATACCCATCTGTAAATTCATTGCACCAGACTGCACTAAACTCAGGGAACTTGACCTCCAAGGAGACAGCCACTGAGCTATTTGGGACTGCTCACGTCACACAACTCTTGTTTTATGCTACTGCAATTATTTCCACAATTTACAAAAAAAATTCCATGTCAGGCTCTTCTTCCCTATGTCTGAGCAAGCCCTCGTTTGAAGCAATCAATACTGGACATCATGTAAATGAGGGTGCACGTTACCACAAGGTAAAAAAAAAACCAACAACTCTGTTTTTCTTGAATGTTACACAGCTGTCTTTAAGAATCAATTAACTCCTGCTATGATGTTCCCAAAAAACATTCCTGCTCCAGCAATACCATATCACAAGCCCCCTTCAAACTGATCCCCACAGACTGAAATGTTTCTAAAGTGCACTTTCAAGAGAACAGAGTAATTGCCTGTAAAGCACAGACCTGCCTGGCACCACTCAGCTACTGCTCAGCCACAGAGCATCTGCTTCTGCCCCAGCTACACAGTCATAGCCAGAAAAGAACAGCCAAATGGGAATTCTGCCTTAAAAACATTTTATTGTTAGATTAAAACATCATCTAAGGCCTAAGAACCAGGGTCTCCTTCCCTGGACCCATTTTAAGTTGAGGCTCTCCACACTGTTTTAATTCAATTCAAGTTTTAATTCTCAAATGACTTGGTTAAACACTTAAATTTTCTATTTTAGAGAACTCATGCCTGTGAGAATAAGACTGAAAAAGCTACTAAACAAAAGAAAAAATTTGTATCCAATTCTAAAAAATATCAACTTTGAATATGATAAAATTTCTAGTGATAAAATGCAGAACACACATTTGCAAGATTAAGACCTTGACTGCAATTTTATTACGAGTGAAGTGGGAGCAGGACAGGTATCTTCATCCTCAGCATCAACACTTTCTAGAAAGAAATTAAACGCCATTCTTAGGAAGATGGAATTCTTTACAGCTCAGTTGTATCATAACCATAATACTCCAAATTATACCAGAAATCAAAAATGACTTTTCTAAGGGTTTGCAACAAACAGAACACTACCTGTGTCATCCAGAGCATCCTGTGTTTCTCCATCATCTGTTGGTTCCAATTCTTTCACAAAGTTTGAAGGAAACATTCCTGCCTTGCCATTCAGTATTCCACTCCACCATCCTTCTTCTATCTGGAGAGAAATATTTGCACATTACCAATAGAGCAAAAGGAAATTCCTATCAATTCCATCCATACTTCACTTATAAAACTCTACAAACAACTTTGGGCAAAGTTCAAATGATGATGATTTCTTTATAAAGAAACCTACCGAAGATGTAGAAGCATTAGCCAAAAAGAAGAGCAAGAAAACAATTTAATGTTGCTTGTGTCACTACAGCAGTGATCCTTAAAACATGAGATTAGCCCCATGCCAGTTAATACAGAAAAGCAGCAAAATGTTCATCAACTTCTTCAAGACAGAGTAAGAGGCATTGCACATCTAACAGAAGAAAGTATTAAGCTGTTCATGAAATACAGGTGAAACTTTTAGTCTGAGTGCCCATGGGAATTTTTATGTGTTCTTGCTGTCCATCTGTCTTTTCCTCTGTCTTGTCCAGTTCCCACCAGTCCTGTTCCCACCTGCTTCATATCCACTGGGCAGCTTCACACAATTTCAATCAAAAGACAAGTTTCAAAGACAAAATTTCTACAAATAATGTTGGGTAGAACAGAGAAAAGTCCTCAAGGACATCAGAGTAATGGAAAACTAAACTGTCCATTCCTTCTAACAGGAGGCTGAACGGCACAGCCTGGGCCTGCATGTGCCACAGGGGCAGGGACCTGCCCATCAGAGCTGACCAACATCGCTGAGTCCACGAGGATTTTGTGGTGGCCCACAGCGGTCCTAAGGCTAGAAACATGGTGGAAAGTTTATCAGGAACACCCTACATGGTCTAAAGCAGAACAAGCAAAAGCTGGGCAGGAAGAGGTGAAGGGGTAAAATGATGCCAACAGACTAAGAACTGTGCTCTTCAAATTTATGAACAGTTTTCAAAATGTCTTACATAAATTCAATCTATTTACCTAATCAGCACTATTTTAAAACTATAATTAAGATAAATTTTCAGAATCTTTTATTTAGGTTGCCCTGTTTTGGGGCTGGAAAGCTTTCTTTAAGAAAGGAAAGCAAGAGGAAAAAAAAAAAAGGCAAACCAAGCAGCAGCTGTTTGCATTATCTTTTTTTAGCCTGGCTTTGTAGGTCACTACGCCTGACACACAGGCACAGTTTTGAAATGCCAGCCCACCTCCAGGCAAGCAGAGCCCAAGCAGAACCTGGCAGCCACAGACACAGGCAATGAAAGGAGCACTGTCGTTTTTAAAGGCATCCTGGTGCGATCACACAGCTTTGCTGCCGATGGGTCAAACTCAGAGGCTGGTCCTCTGAAACAAACTTTAAGCACAGATTACCAGCAAGTGCTGCCCAGGCTCTGGCACCTCAGGCTTTACAGAACACATGACAGAAAACTAAAATACAAATGCCTTGCTTGACTCACCCACACCACTCACCCAGGAGCCACAAGAAAGGGACTTTTAATACTTATGATACAAAAAGCGACCTGAGCATCCATTTATTCTTCTGCCGAGAAATGTGGTCAGCAGAGCACAGCGATGCCAACTCAGAGGCACTCAGGAACAAACCCAAAATTTCTTGGGCACATTCACTTCAGCCTCCTCAGCATACTGCCTTTATAAAACCCCTGGCTATACACAAACTGTATTGCCAGAAAAGGTTTCTTTAATCAACATTAAGACACAGGCTGAAGAAGTTCTCCATGCTTTGGTGGAGAACATCTGCACATCTGTTAGCAGCAGCAACAGAGATGACAATTTCATAACCCTTCTCCTCCATTTCAAAATATTATCATATGATCCAATCTCCACAAGAGGGACGTACAGCTCTGGTACAGACACCAGAACTTTTTTTTTCAGTGCGAATGCCATCAACTCACTTCTACCAAAAACTCAGATTTCTAAACAAAAACGGGGAAGAACGTTGAAATAAGCAGCTTTGCCAATCTGGTTTGGTTTTTTTTACTAAATGATGACTTCCCTAATGAGGTTACATTCAATTTTATTTTGCTTGAACAAACAGTATGTAAATACTAAAAATATAGTACTACAAAAATCTGCTATTTAGTGCTGCTTCTGACAGGAGTGGGGGGAAGATATAAAGGAGAAACAAAGGTTTTACAGCAATGACACAGTCATCACGTGCACTCTGTGCATGTTCTTCATGTGTAAAACCCACGTGACGTTCTATAAACAAAAAGCCCTGTGGATTCAGCCAGCACACAGCACAATTTTCTTCCTTAAAAGTTACTTCTGCTCTCTTCAATATCAGCTATTTAATTTCTGAACCCTTTTACCTCCACCTTTGATTTCATGATCAGTGGTCTCAGTTGCAACTACTCAATTTACGAAAATCACTCAAGGGCTAAATACTGAATTATTCTTAAGTAACTAATAGAATTGATCCCCTCATGGAGCTGATTTTACCTTATTTTCCCCATAGAAAGAGGTGACCAAATGATCTTTCTATGAAGTAACAGTCACAAGTCATCTGCATGTATATCAACAGCATCTTTTATACATAAATGGAAGTGAATCATCTCGCAGTAGTGAAGACAAGTTACCTAAGACAAGTTATCCCAGCATATTGCACAACCAATGGACAGTATTTTCTACCATTCTTTACTTTCTGGTCCCATCAGTACAGTTTCATGAAGCAGACAGACGTCGTCTACACCTGTCAGGTCTATTCTACATCACCATGAAAACAGTGTGCAAACAGCTCTGTGATCATAGGAAGCTGAAATATTTTTCTACCAGGTAGCATTTCCCTAAACATTTGTTAACAGTTTTTCAAAGAAGTAGCAAAGACTGGGTACTACAAAAACATATTTTCAAATCATTAAGAAAGGAATAAGCAGGAGAACTAATAAAAAATTAAAATAATAAAATATAATCCACACTTCCTTAAGAAACCAGATGAGGAAGTGCTCTGATCTTTTCATTCTGTTTGGCTACTTGGTCATCTCTGATACATGACACTGCACACCCCTCTGGAAATAATTCCAGATGCTGACACGTGCAACCAAAACAGCAGCTTCCACAGTAGTTCAGTGCATGAGCTCTCATGTGAATGCTTACACTGGACCATCCAGCCACAACTGCCAGTACAGGCACCATCCACAAATTAAACTGCTGAGGTTATCCAGGAACACTCCTTTAAAAACACCCACAAACAAAGGTATTTATGAAACTGTGAGTTTAGCGAGCAGGTTTTGCAAGTCACTCACTCTGTTTACTCACAGATATTAAATTCTGGAAGTATTAATGCAAATGCATCTAAAGGCATCATTTTTTCCTTGCTAGGAGAATGGAAGAGAGAGTGCTGACCTCCTGGCAACCGTGAGGTTAAGCACTCTCTTCCAAAGGGGGTCATGTGCATGAAAAACAGAGTCTCATAAAGCTACTTAAAAAGCACTACCAAGAACACATGGCTAGAAAGAAAGCTTCATCCTCCTTCCTCAAAGCCTCAGGGAGGTAGCAGGAAGAGATGGCACCAGTGAAGGTCAGAGCCTGCTGTGCAGAAGTTTTCCAACCAGTTCTGAAAAGGTTCCTTCCACAATCGTTCTGATCTTTTCCACGGCTTCCCTGACAGGTTTCACATTTGGAAGAGACGCTCTTCCCACATATACAAGCCTCCCACCACTGCTATTGAATGGAACAGATTCATGGAAGCACATGGGTAAGAAAAGATAAGAAACCACCACCCCAGCTCAATGAGTTTATATGAGAGCATGAAACTGGCAAGTCAAGCCAAATAACATTATTGACCAATACCAATCTGGAGTACGTCAGCCTAAAGAAAGTGGTCCAACAATTTTAGCATATGAATTCTAAAGCCAAGAATCACAGAGACAGGGCCAAAGAACTGTAAAATTCTTAAAAAAAAAAAAAAATCAATCTGTGTAACAGACCACAATTTATTGCTGTGATGATCAAATACTTCTTCTAAACATCTAGCATTCATTGATTAATATTAGATCCTGAGAGAAAAAACTCCTAAATTATTAACTTTAGCTGCAAAAACACTCCTTCCCATGCAATTTTCCTGACATGCTTGTAATACAAGCAATCTCCAAAAAAGTGGTTTGACTCTCAGCACGTGGATGGCCAGCTCTGTAGAACAGCTTACCTCGTCAATGATGTCAATCACATCCCCCACCTTGAGCTCCAGCTCATCCTCATTCTGTGGGACGTACTTGAAGAGCACTTTGCACTGCCGCTTCTTGGACCCTGATTCAAGGGAAATGGCAGAAGTAAGAACACTCATAAAGGAGAACTCATCTTTCCTACACTCTGCTCCTGAAGAACCCAGAAACCATCCCAAAAAGCTATGCAGTTTTTGTTGCTGCTTTTACAGTTTGCTTGGGTCACCTTAGGCTAGCGAGCCATAGCTTCAACTATCAATCCCAAACAAACCAACGTTGCACCAACCTGCTATAAAAAGCATGTTGACACAAGCAACTCAGGAAAATCCCCACTACAGTGATTTCTCAAGCTATTTCCTGACCAAAATCTGCAGGAATGATGATCACTGCCAGTTAGCACCTGCTTGGAAGAAAATGTGCAAGTTTGAGCCTCCAGTCCTTAAACCATCCTGAAAGCAGGAGCACCTTTTGCTGTGCACCACACTGGAGAGCTGATAGACCTTCTGGCCTCTAACAAAGACCTTGCTAACCACAGCTCTGACGTAATACCAACATTTGCTGGGCTCATTTCAAAATCTAAACTCATTTTTTTCGTGAATAAAAAAAACCCCTCCCTCTTCTCAGGGCCAGTATGGCATCTAGTAATTCAAAATAAGTGTCAATTAGCTGTCTTTGACAAAGGCAAGATAAAAATCAAACGCAGTCTTTAGCTGTTTGCCCCATATCATTAAAGCTTTGCAGGCATTAAAAAGCCAAAATGACATCCTGAGAGAGGAGAGCATTGAAGTGGCTTCTGACAACCCAAGCCCTGCAGCCACAGCGGTGTGAACCCACACTGCCTAATTACTCTGCGCATATCCTGGAGTGCTGCTGCTGCTGCTGAATGCGGGCAGTTTATGTATTTCTCCTTCAAACAAGAGGCCATGCCTTCAGACCCTTTCCACAACAGAGCAGCCAGCACGCTTTTGAAAACAATTATCATCCTGAACTATGACCCATGCATGCTCCCTATCCTCCTCAAAAGCAATCTGCCACAGCTGAAAATGACAATATTAATCAAAAGGTTGAAGTGGTAAAGACAAAGCTTACAGGAGCTGTGTAATTTCCATGCTCTCTCTTATCCTTTGTACTCCTTCCACATTCAAGCTTCGGCAATTAAGATTAGCTGTGTAAACACGTTTCAAAACACAAATATGGCCTCCAAGATTAATCCTTGTCTTTTTATAGCACTGTTCAAAGTCCAAAGCTGGGCATTTAGAAGAACACACCCAGCATCCTCAGTACAAAACAGGCCAGGCATCTGAGTAATATGCAGCATCTAACATTTCTGAGAGAGGGCTCACCAAATCAAGAATTTTCTACATGCTGGTATATGATCTACACAAGAAACAGATAAACCAGAAATAGGAAGCTTTATGGGTTATTTCTAATAACACATAATTGCCCACATAATGCACCCTGCTTTTACCTCCACTGGAACTCACGCATGAGCCCAGAGGGATTGTTCAGTTAAGAGTAATTGCAATAAATGGTTCAATGGCCTTTACTGCCTCCTGCAGTGCTTTCAAGGCTTCTGCTTTGCAGGAGATTAACTGATACCAAAAAAAAGGCAAATTAAAAAGTCACTGCCATTTGGTATAAATCTGATCTCAGTGTTCTTTTTCATAGTGTAATTATATCTAAATGGAAGGAGGGGGGAAATCCACGGATGCATTTCACATCCAGAAGCATCTCTCTCCTCTGAGGTCTGTTTCCAGTGACACACAGTTTAGGCAGTACTGCCTTCCACTTTTGAAAATCCCTAGAATAACCTAGGAAGGGAACTAATCCTCTCAGAAAACAGCACTCCAGCTTCACAGTGCTGCTGCAGGACTGCTGGGCTGGCAGCCTGCAGGCAATTCTGTCCCTTTCCAAAACAACTTGTCTGGCTTCAGGTTTTGTTTGTTTTGTTTAGGGTAAACCAAATTTAGCTCTTTGTTGCCGTCACTTAGCACACCTTCTGTATTTTCCTCCTGCTGAACAAAGGCAGACATCTAACTGATAGGAATTCTGCCTGCAGCTTACCACCCACCTGACACAAAAATACCTGAATTCAGGGAGAGCTGCATGTGGGAACAACACAAGGGACTGAGCAGGCACAGACAACCTGCCTCACTGCACATGGAAACTCGCTATTAACAAAATTTAACTCTGTTTTTAACATTGTAAACCTCATTTTAGCAAGTGAAAAACCAGAAACACAAAGACAACTAAGCTCTGGAAAGCGAGTGATTGCCCAGGCACAGAGCAAACAGGATCTGCAGGAGCTGTTTAAACAGTCTTCCAGGAAAAAGGGAACAGCAAGTAAAATGGGAATGCAGAGACTGTCACTGCACCAGGTAAACAGTTGTGTGCCTACAGGAAAGTGCTTGAACACCATTTTCTCCAGGAGGATGAGAGTAGCCAGAGCCCTGCAGAGTTTGAGACCAAGCTGTACCTTCTACCCCAGCCACGGCCACCACCATGAGGATGTGACACGGAAAATATGGGAACATTCCAGAGTTAGGGTGACCAGAATGAACAGCTGACCTGGTATCAGATCATGTTCACAGAATCCTACCATATCTCCAGCTGGAAGGACCCATAAGGATCACATTGATTTCCTTTCAGAGCCTGGCTGCATTTATCTAGGAACAGCATTAATCTCTCAGGTTGGATTTTTCCAAAGCCTGCTGTGTAAACATCTTACAGGCACCTACGTGCTGTTGCCAACATGCACACACAAATCAAGTCACTAAAAAGTGATTCTGACTTAGTTTCCTGGAACAAAGTCTCAACAAATTTGCAAAGGTGATGGTCCCATTTCAGGGTTTTAAAAGACAACTAGCGGATCTTTTTTTTATAGGCAAAACCTCAAAGCATAAACATGCCAGAACCAGTAAGTTCTGAATTCTTTTGAAAAAAGCAAGCTTAAATCATAAATGCCTTCAAAACCTTATAAGACAGAGGAAGCCACAGTAATTTAAAGCAATATCTTATAAGAGATTGGTACGTCCAAATACAAATCACGAGCCCATTTACGGGATGCAGGGAATGCTAAGTTTTCTGCTCTCGGTTTTAGCCACTTGATATAAAAACTGGCATTATAACATAGAAATGACAGATACAGAAGCACCAGTGCTACACTCCTGGCCATCCTGAGGGTTGCTCTTACAACAAAAGGAAAACCACTACATTTTCTTAAAACCACCAACACCACCTTATTTCACACCCCAGAAGCAAGCCTATCAGGAAGAATCTGAACTACACCGTGTTTCTTTGTCAAAGCCTTGAATGGTGGCAAAACTTGATGCTTTCATGTTTCAACATTTCTTTTAAAACGACCACAGGAAAATTTTTGATTATCATGAACAGGCCTGCAGCTCTCATTCAGGTACCTCATAATACAAACAGAGCTCACATGAAGTTTCAGAGCTCTCTGACATCTGGAATGAGTCTGAATCCTGTTCACGGGAAAATTCATCCCTATTACTTGTGTTAAAAGCTACATATAAGCTTTCTGCCCATACACACAGGAGCAAAATTTGTCTTCAAATCACAGTTTTTCCTCCTATGTTTCTAGTTTTCCATGTAACCTTAAAACTAAGTCATGCATTAAGTAATTCATGTTTATTTTAAAAATGCACGTCAGCAGCATGCGCAATTGAAGGAACTGGAAAGACCACATACTCTTCTTGAAGCCTTTGGATGGGAGATGAGGCTGAAATCCTCCTGCTGGAAGCCCATAGCTGCTCATACGCTGCACAAGGCTGGCCACATTGCCAGATTTCTCCCTTCTGAGTGGCACAGCATCATCCTTGGGCTCTACATCCTTTTTAACTTCCTGAAACAAGAGATTTAAAAGACTCAGAGGCCACTTAAATCACCCAAGAGGTCCGTGGTTTTAGAGAGATGCTCCACAGACTAACAGATTTCAGGTACTTACCATTTGGGGGATAATGACATACCCAAAAATCATGGCCTTCATCCTACAACTGAACATACCTAAGGCTGTAATAAACTTGACCTTTCCATACAATCGTGTTAGTAACCAAGTAATGTGCTGAGAAAAATCAGAAACAGGGGCAGCATTTTAGCCATCTACTCCAACTCTAAGAAAAGGAGCTTTGAGCCCAGAAGTCTAATATTACAACTCTCATGTAACAGCTCGTACTTGAAACAGTTAAAAAAATATAAATATTACATCAATGATAGACCACAGGGTAGGTACTAAAATATTTTAGTATATAAAACTGTATTAGGTGATCATCTCTGCCCCAGAAAGCTCCAGGGTGTTTACAGAAGAGATGCAATTGCACTGCTGAAAGACATGAGTAGAAAAGAAAGTCAGCTCAAAGAAACAGAGTGGGAGCAAGTGAGGGGAAAGATCCAAGAGGAAAATAACAGAGAGATAATTTTCCTGGTTAACGTCTCCCACTTTCTTGTCTTTCTAAATTAGAATGTTAGCACTGGAATTGAATGTGCCAAACAAGACTGAGAAGCCTATGAACCAAAAAGCACCCAGTTCTTGACAAAAAGGCCAAGTAGCAGCAGTCACTCTACTGCATCAGCTCATGAAATGAGATCCCACTGGAGAACAGGGATTCTGAACGAAGGAAATCGTCACTTTGCACAAGAAGAAACACATTAAGTCGGATCAATGGCCCATCTAGTGCAGAACACAGCTCCCAGCAGACGAAATCCCAGATGCTCTTTAGAGCTCCTGCAACTCAGATCCTCCCACGTTCCCAGAGCACCCGTAAGGGTTTCATCAGGGAGATCCCTCCTGTGCCTGCAGTTGGAGCTGTCTAATCCCTTTCTGCACCCATGGTCCTGTCTGCCTCCACAGCATCCCTGGGGATGCAAACACCCATAAGTACTTGCAGCTTTTTGTGACCCACTTCAGAACAATTCTTGCATCCACCATCAGTAGCCGCTGGTCAACAACTCCATGAGTTATTGCAGCTGTAGCTGCAATAAAATATTTAATATTTGAAAACAGAATTGGCAAGGCATATATATACACTCACTCATGTCATGTGAACTCTTGAACATGAGCTTCGAGACAACAAAGCCCATACATTGATAAAATGCCAAAAATATGAGAAACATATTCCCCAGGAACTGTCTGGTGTTTTTTGGACCATTAAAGCCCAGCTTTCTTACTGCAGCTGTTCAGCTGGAAACCTCAGCAGGTCTGAAAACCTACAGATGCTTTCAAACATACTATGAACCTCAAGTGAAACAGACCAAAGCATCTTCCTATTTCTCAAAAGAACAGAGCACAACTACAGACAGCAGGATTCTTCCTCCCACTCATCTACATTACATAAAAAAGGTTTTTTAGAAAACAGCCGAGTAGTTCCTGCTGTTACCCTCCTTCCTCCGCAATGACTTCTGCCCTGGAGATCTCAGCTCTGCTGAGATCCATCCCATCTTTCAAGTCCAAAAAACCCCCAAAACAAACAAAAAATGAATCCCTCCTGAATAGCACAGCATCCTGTCTACCTCCAATTTGAGTACACATTGCACATCTCAAAGATTTTGACACTGTCAGGCCTATAGCTGTTTTTTGGCCAGTTACTTACAAGTCTGATAAAACCATAAGCAATTAAATTTGGCTACAGCTGAAAAGTTTGCCACCTCCAAAACACCCTCCTAGCTGCCTTGCTGACAAGGCCATTCTGCTCATTCTAAAAACATACTGGTTCTTGAAAACCTGCCAAGAGTGCTTCTGCCTGCCCCTGGATTTTTAAAATTATAATTTTTTTTGCTAGGCAATTTATACAGCCTCCAAAAGACTCCAAGCTGCTCCAGGAACTAGTACCTCCCCAGGCTTCTCAACTGTAACACTTTCCAGTGAGGAGTCAGCTCCAGGCTCCTTCCCCAGGTCTGTACTTTGCACAAGACTTCAGAAGAAGCTGCTTCGATAGCTTTGTAAAAAGCACAGAGATGCGAAATAGAAATGGGGAATCCCCACACAGGCAGTTCCGTCAAAAACATTACTCTTTTTTTTTTTTAATTTATTAGAAGAAAAAAGAACAAAAACCAACACACACATCACTTCCAAATGCTAGAAAATGGAGTGAGATAAGCATCACCTTAATCAGTAATTTGAATTAAACAGACAATATACTTTTAAGTCCAGCGGTAGCATCAAAGGCAGCAAAATAATGGATAGGTTATAAATAATAGGAAATTATTTCTGACAAAAGCAATGCCCACTACAAAAGACCAAAGACCCAAAACCAAAAGGAGGAATGCTTGAGTAACTTTCTTGCCAGGCTTGAGTCTCTGCCTGAAGCGGTGACAGGTAGAAAATACTCAGAGGTCTAACACAAGACAATGGAAAATTTTAGCAGAAAGTATAATGGAATTACATTAAAAAAACAGGATCTAAAATAATTCTGTGTGCAGTCATTACATGCAGAAAATCTTGCAGCCAGATTCAAACGCTGAAGATTTACTGATGAATTTCATCAGAAGACATGAGAAAGAACAATCAGACACAGAAAGGCTGGTAGCACCAGGAAGGTACTCTCTGTACCTTCTACCACAGCCAGGATAGGAAAGCTGAACACTGCGAGACACAGTTAAGAGAAACCACCCTAATCCACGACACACAAAAAGAAAGAGGATGCAAGGAGAAGTTCAAGGTGACTGTGATAAGAACAGGAGCAGAGAGACCGCAAACCCGTCAGACTTACAACGAGCAGACGTGGGTAAGGGACTGGTAGCAGCCAGGTTTGAATCAGAGTTGACAATGACGTTTTACTTTGTGTGTCAGAAAGCAGCACTGGAGCATCACATGGAGCTGCTTTGCAACAAGGAGAGAAAAAACAACCACACGAGAGAGTTCTGCCACAGCAGCCAGGGATAAAATCTAGTTTTGACAAAAAACTACAGAAGGGGTCAGTAAGCAATGCCTGGATGGGCCAGCAACTGTTTTTTCCATATTTAACCCTCTACCCTTCATAGCATTCTTGTAAAGCAAGCATTATTTTTTTGTTCTCCTTGTTAAAGGAGAACTGCAACATTAATTATCCTTCCTTGGGGCACTAAAAACCACATTAAAATTAAACCAAACTGAAACAAATTCAGGAATCCCTGGTCCCCGCACCTGCACGTGGTCCACTGCACCACAACCCTGCAGCTCACATCAATCTCCTAACAGCAGGGAAGTGCTCCAAAATTCATTTTCAAAAGCACACATCAGGATCCTCTGACAAACACACCCATCACCCCTGCCAGCACCTTCATCCTGGGCATCGTCATTATGACTCCTTTCACAAAGGAAGTAATTTCTACACAAAGACAGTTTGGATAGCTCAAAACTGACACTTTTTGATGCAAGCATTAATTCATGCCCCATTAATAACGTTAATACGAGTTTGCAATTCTTGCATCTCTTTCAAACAGCTTGCTTGCACTTCAGTGCTTGGAAAATGACACTGCCCACAGGTCTCACTTCTGAGGTACCACTGTACCCAACATGAACATGCCCAAGACTCCTGTCCATGGGCTTCACAAGGCAGTTTTTCTTCTTGGTTTTTGGTGGGTTTTCAGTCAGCCTCATATATCCAAATTATCAGAGAGAGTCTGTGTTGTGACAATACCAACAAAAAGCTCAGGACACTTCACCTTGTTCCTAGATGAGGCCACTGCCAGCTGCCAGCCAGCAAAATCAAAATGAAAATCTGACATTAACTGCAGCTGGAAATTTTAATATTTTTATTCTGTCCATTGCAGTTCAAGGCTTGTCAGTGTTTCCATGAACAGCACAGATTTTATGCATTTATGACTTGGCAGTACAAGGTCAATACAGACTGTCTCTTGGCGTAAAACACACTCCACTGGGAAGCAACCACCCACTTGTTCTGTTGTAAACTACAGCAGCAGTCATAATGGTTTGAAGTTTTCACAAGCTCCACTAAACGTGTATTTCGCAACACTTACAAAGTCACTATAGCCTGATAGGCAAAAAACAAGTATATAAATTTAACTCACTAGTAAAAAAAAAAAAAAAAATAGGTGTTTTTTGCTTTAATTGCACCTGTCACAGTTTAACAATCTCTCAGGGAAATGTGTATGTTTACAAATAAAAATCTCAAAATTGTTGAGGTGCAGCAACCTGTGATGCAAGAACTATTCTTTATATGCAGACAAAAATCCAACACACGTAAATGCAGGCACAGCCTCATGATTCTGTTAACATAAGTGGGAGGTCCTGACCTACTTCTGAGGCGAGAAGGCAGCAGCCTCCCCACCATCAGCCGCTTGCCCACCCATGGCTCCAGCGGGGACAGCTGGATCCTCCCCACTTCCCTTGCCAGAAGCCAAGAGCACTCAAATCAGCCAGGCAGCAGAGCTACAGAAAGCAGGTCAGAGAGTCTGAAAGGCCAAGAGTTAAAAATATGAAGTCTATTCCTGAATTACAGGGCACAGAGAAGTTCATTATCCAGCAAATCTAAATCCTTAGCTAGATTCTTCAAGCATAAATATTAAGGCTTCAGCTGCCATCTCCTCCTATATATGCCATTATACAAAGAACAATCATCTTTAGACTTCTTACATTAATTCTACTGTAACATCAGTTTGTGCAAAAATGATGTGCATTACTACTCAGTGGCTGAGTACATTTTAAAGCAAGAACTCAAGCAGCAGATAATGGTCTCAATCTCTAAAGAGGCTGAGATAAAGAATACACAAAGATAAATGTCTGAGCCTACACATACAATTATCTCGTCTCTTTTCTTCCCCATCAGAACAGCAATAAAGAACCCATGGACTGGCAAATTAAGTCCATGACTCATATTTTACTGAGTAGAAAATAAGTAGCTCAGAATTTAGCCTGTCATTTTAGGGGAGAGAGAGGAATTGGAAGCTTGTGATAAATCTCCAGGCAATAGTTTTGTTTATACAAGTTCACAGCCTGCAAAATCCCATCCCTGAAAAAAACCACATAGAAATGTGACTGTATAGACATCCAAAAATCTGTACAGCTGCCTACAGAAGAGAGACTGTCATCCGTAACCTGCTCAAGAGCAATGAAACCTCAGTTCCCGGAGCACAAAAATCTTTACATAACTAATTATTTAAGCAGCATATTTTCAGTTTCAGTTACAGCAACAGACAGGCAGGCACATGGCAGCCTTAACACCTCCAGTCACTTAAATCTTAGATATCCCATATCCTTCCATTTTGCCAGTGTCTCTTCCTTGACTAGAAAACATGATTTCTCATCCTCAATGTAGGTGTAATGTGCAGCTATTCCTATCTGTCTCGTTACTTTACATGAACCAAAGAGTAACATGAAGAAAACCTATGAACCAAAACAGCTGAGAAGCTCCTGAGCTCCTTCCTTGGAGCATTCAGGAGATGAGAGCAGGTTCCACCTCCCAACAGAAGAGCTTGTCTAGGAGAGGTCAGAAGCTGCCCCTGACTCTCCAGAGGATTAAACATTATTCTTGAAAACAGAAACAAATCACCTTAAAGATGAAAGCAGTTACCATCTGAAAAATGGACAAGCTTGATAACCTTTGTTTTGCAAGACAACTTACCTCCTGGAGAGTGTAACACGTGCCATGGGTTGATTTTTTGGAGGCTTAATTTATGGTTGAAGTAGGGAATGTTTAACAGTGAATCACTGGGTTTAAGTGCTGACCCACGATCAGGCTGAATCAACAGGGAGGCAGCATCACTCCCTGCCTTTGCCTCTTCATAATCTGACTTGTTGCCTTCTATTAAATCACGCCCGCATCACATAACACAGTTTAACAAGTTACCAACATTTTTACATGTGTTATAATCTATTGTAACATAGATCTTTTAATCATACCGTCTACTTGTGTAGGAAGAAAACAATCATCAATCAGGCAGGCAAGGTACCACTTCTTTCTCACAATATGCAACATGTGGAGTAAGTGGAATCTCAAGGAAGCATAAAAAATTTACTGAATTGCTGCAGATTTACAGACTAAAACCTGAGTCACTGAATAATTGTAACACTCGAAGGTCAAGAACAGACAAAGAGCTGAACTTTCCTACATAAGGAACACCCTATAGAGATAACGTAGAAGCAGGCTTGAAGTTTCAGATTTTGATACAGATTATAAAAATACTATTGTACATGCATATAGTTTTTATATATATAAATAATTCAATTTCTTCATGGAGGATTGGATACATATAAACTTTGTGCTGAGCAAGTGTCAAAACAGATTCTGACATGAAGTCTTGTTAATACTGGCAAAATACAAGAGACCCTAAACAGAACACAAAAGCCCAGATGCAGGAACGCTCAGCAGTCAGTTCACCAGATCTACCAACAGCAGAGCAAGGAATCCTAAATTAACAAGAGTAACTAGAGGAAGCACAGATCTTTACATCTATGTTTCCCAACAATTTAATTAAGAAAAAAAGTTCATTTTAAAATACTTCTGAAAATAATACCTTAAGAATATTTTATGGTGTTGCCATGTTCGCAGCCAGATAAGACCATTTTAAAATGCTGATTGCATTTCTTCTCTATTATATTTGTTAATACATATATATGAAAATTTAATTATATTTCTCGTAATTGTTTTATAGAATAACAGTTAATGTCCTGTCAACCACCAGCCACAAAATAGTGCTTTAGATTAATGAAAGCAGGAATCACACGTGGCAGAGGGCAAGACAGAGCTCCAGCTCCCACAGCACATGTGTTTTATCAGCTTCCCCCACACGAGAAGGCAGGAAGACATTCCTTTCCCTTCTCCCACTTAAGTGCCTCTACTGCTGGTGCAGAGAAACGTGGAAGCCAGTAACCACTACAGGTTCCCTTTGATGTTTAACTCAGAACATCCCTGGTTCCTCCTCACCATCATCCTGTCTTCCTACATCCACTCTGTTGTACTCGGCTTTCTTCTTCCCTACATCCTTTTCCCAAGGCACCCATCTCTTTCCATTCCCTGTAAAGCCCCCAGCACTTCACTCGTGGCCACAAGCTGAAACACTGACACATCCACAGCCCTTCACAAGTCTTGCCTAAGACACAAAATTAAATACTTAAGAGATTGTCAAATAAGGGCTAAAAATATAAATCTGGAGTCTCGGTGGAGATTAGAAAAGGTTTAAAGATTAAGTGTTACCAAAGATTCATACATTCACCAACATTTTTAACTGAAAATGCATCTTGCTTTCTGCTCCTGTTTTGAAAGCAGCTATGTAACAGGCTCATCACCATTGGTTTGTAACAATTCAAAAGCTTATTACACCAAGTCCAAAGCTAATGAATTCACACACATACACCAAAATATACTTTTAGGAAGTGAAGAGCATCCAAAATCTTGTTACATCTAGAAAATATTTATCACAATAACCTTTCAGATCAGCTCATAATATTGGATAAAGCCAGAGTTCAAGGAACACATAAATTTGAAACTAAACTTAATACTGAAAACACTACAGTAAAGAAGAGCTAACTTCCCCCTCCAAAATGATGAGCCATCCAAAAAAAAAAAAATTCACAAGTAGTGCAAATGTTAAGAGTTGACAGGCCAGAGATGAGTTACCCTCGTGCAGGTTTAAGCTTCAAGTTCACATTTAGATTACTTCATTCCACCTCATAAAAAAACAAAAGAACAGATTTAATATTAACTGTGTTGGGTGTACACACACGTTGATTGATTAGACATATGGCAAAGGACTAAAATTACAGGGCTGGAATGTGCAGCCAGAGCCTCCTGGGATGTAACAAACATTACAGCAAACAGCACCTGGATAACTGACCTCTTTGGCCTTATTACATATGCTAACCCCAGAGTGCATATTTATAGCTGTATTTTAGACTTCTGTACACAGGGAAGGTCTAAACTCAAAAGTCAGGTTCAAGCCCACTCAGTCCCTGCTGCCCGAGACGCCAGCAATGCTTTCTGCAGTTTACTCAGTAATGGTTGCAGACACCTTCTGGTGGAGCACACCCTGTTTGAAGCCTCCAGCCAGGGAATGGTTGCCTTGCTCCCCTGCTCGGAGAGGAAGCTATAAAATTACACACGAATCAAGTGTAACAACTAAATAAGGAAGGACAAAGGAGCAGACTGCTTCATGTGATTACAGGAACAAGGACATGTATAAACCTGCTGCCTCTTCCACACAAACCATTACACTCAGTCAGAGCAGCTTGGGGAGCATCCAGGAGTGTGCAGTTACCACACAGCAACATCACAAGCTGATACGGAATTTAGAAAAGCAAGAGGCACAAGTACAATCAACAAACTCGGATAATTCAAATCAGATGGAATAATTAGCATATCAAGCAGTATTCACATAGATCATTAACCACACTTTATCTTGCTGTCCTTCAGAACTGCACCTTAAATTCCCTGAAGTTCCATACCAGTCCTGCCACTGAGTCAAAATTTAGAAGCTCTTTCCATTTCTCTCATGCTCTTGACAATACAGTATTTTCAACTATGGAATATACATATGTTAAGATAGTAAGTATTACAAGAAGCACCGTGTTTTTCCTCATTCTGTGTTCACATTCAGCCATTGAAGACTTCACAATGCCACAGATTTTTCCTCTTACAGGGAAACAACAGATTACAAATGCAAAGTGAAATCTTCACAGGTAACTTTTTTCAACATCTTAAAGCACAGGTGCTCATCTTGAACAGGGAAAGGGCCCCATCGTTTCAACAAATTTCCTGCAGTTAAATAGTTCACTTCTGAGGAAAGCATCTGTGACATTTCAGATCTAATAGTCCATCAAGATAAATAATTCAAATAGTCAATTCACTTTCACGCTCTTTCTTTCTAAAGAAGATACCTATACTGCCTCGGAATATGAAATAATTCACACATCCCCAACCAACACCGACAAGGCAACAAAATTCCTGTGTGGACATGGTGACAGTTGAAAAGACAACCTGACACACGGGTGCCCACAAATGGCTGTGTGGGCACAGCTGTGTCAGCAACAGCAGCTCTATGCTGCAAACTCAAACACACCTCCAGACTTTCCCTCTTCATGCCAGATACAGTCACAGAGGGACCTCACTGGGTCAGGGCCCAACTGGTCTGAACCCAAGCAGTCAATCCAGTGACTCAACTGGAAAAGTCACAGGAATAAGCATAAATCATGGTGAGCTCTGAAAGACAGCAAAAATGCTTATGTATCAGTGCCATTGGTTGTATCTGTCAATGTTCTCAGTTGATTTATTTTTCTTTACTATTGTTTTTAGAAACAGTAGTTTCCCCATCATAAAAAAGGCTCACCCCAGCCATTTACCGACATTCCAGTTGGAAAAAACCTGTTTTCTTGTTTATTCAGGCCAAAACAGCTGGGTAGCATAGACTTGGTCTCTCACCCCACAAGTAAACGAATGATCACCATTCTCACAAAACCCAGACACGTGCCAATGGATGGGATTAGCAGGTGCAGCTCAGGCTGCACAAGGTACCCCCTGATATGACACTCTTCTCCAGTGGCCCTATTTTTCCCAAAAGCCTGAAGAAAAATCAGCAGGAACAATGGGTGGCACCATAGTATTGGCAACAGGTGTTAAAGCACCAGCCCGAACACTCAGCTTCACTCCTTGCCTGGAGACAAAGAGCCCAGCGCTTCTCTCATATACTCAGCACTGAAACTGAAATTACTTAATATGGCTTTCAATCTTGCATGTAATCTTTGTTTCTGAGAAACAAGAACTGCCAGCTTCGAAGCAAACATCACCTTCTTACCAGCAGGGCTGCCTACTCTGCCTGGGAAGCAGTGCTGCTCCGAGCACTCAGTGCCACCTCCCTGCATAACCCACTGTGGTGACAGTTCCCTCAAAACAATAATAAAGCAAAGGAAAACGCTGTATAAACTGAAATGTAATTTGACCAACAAGTCTGATAAATTCCTGTATACCTTCTTTTCTCCGAGCCTTACCTAGATGCAAAGATTTTGGACAGAATACTTTAAGGAGCAGACGCCAACATTTTGGAAATAGGTATTTTATTCTGTTCCCTAAATACATCCTCCTTACTTCAAACTAAATGCGTATGGCTTAACCTATATACATTGCTTTAAAGTGTATTTATTAATCTGCTTTTTGAACTAATGTTACTACACTTTTAAATCGTGCCCAGGTTAAATTAACCTAGAAGAGTCTGTCTTGTCTGCGATCCCTCCCAACTCCATGATTCCTGTTTAAAGTTCTGGGTGAGGTCAATTTACTATTTTTGAAAAGGAATTAAGGAAGATGCTACGCTTGAAGGAGCTTTCAGCCAAAACCTCTCTTCTACTGGCTCACAGTACACTTGTGTTTAACAGCATCCCTCCAGTGAGAACACAGGACAGAGGCAGCAAAGACAGGCTTAAGAAGGTAGGTCAGCTGTGCTAATACTCTAAAGTGTTCGTGTAGGGGTGACAAAAAGGGAAGAAAAGAGGCTTGGTCTGCGTTTTGTTTCCACAAACACACAGACCAGGAAGTTGAACAGTAAGAATCACCTAAAAACAAATCATCCTTTTTAAAAAGATTTCTTTCTGCAAGCACAGTAGCTGTCTGCAATCTCTAAGCGTCTCCCTATACTACAGAAGGGGACGTAAGCTAAACCAAACCCAAATAATTTTATCACACAAACAATTCTAAGACCAAGAATTTACACCATATACTAAATAAACTCTCGAAAACATATTGCAAGCATAACTTAAATTCATGCTGTTCCCATTCACCACCCCAAAACACAACGTCTGTTTACAGACTTATTTGATGTTAAGAACATACAGAAAATAAAACAAGCTTACCACTTCCAAGGACATATTTGCTCGAACACGCCCAGTGTTGCAGGGTTTTTTTTTATTTAGGGGGAGGAAGAAAAATGTCACAGTGAGCAAAGTTCACGTGTTAACCTGGAGAGGAGCCAGGCTCGGCGCTAGCGCGGCAGCAGCTGCTCACACCTGTGCAGGCAGGAAGCTGTCCCCGCAGCAGCTCCAAGGCTGAGGTGCTGCATGTCCCAAACGCGCTCCGAGAAGTGTCCAGCTCGCTCACCACAACGTCCCCAAAGCCTGCTGGCAAACTTCTCTGCCTTAACTGATGAAAGCTACTGATTAATCTATCCACTGCTCCTCCCTCATCCAAGTTACTGCCTTGAGCTTATGATCAAACTGGTTTTACTACCATGTAAAGCCTATTACTCACAATACAGCTATTTACAAAACTAAGATAGCAATAAATGAAATAAAACAAGGAACTTCAGTGCTTAAAAAAAATTTCTCAGCTATGTAGCGACAAAAACCTTAAGAAACAAGCAGAAGGATAAACACCATATCACTTTCAGTTATCAACACAATAGGTGTCTGGAGAGTGACTAGAACTACTCAAAACAAATAAATAAATCAACAAAAACTAATCTTCGTCCATCTTGTCAGAGTAAATGCAAAAAAAGGAGTTAAGATTCATTGGACCAGAGAAAGAGGGAGGTCTGGGGGATTTCCTGAAGGAGCGGAAGTCTGGACTCTTAATCTTTACTTTCAGTAAAGTGTAGAAGCAAACAGAAATAAAACCCAACCCAAACCCAAGAAGTCTTCCACATTCCACACACCTCGATATCTCCAAAAACCTCACACATTCCATCCAACAGTATTACTGCACTTCTCTAAATCACACTGGAGACACGTGAATGCATGCACATTTCTCACTGTGATGGATTTTAGAAAGGAAAAGCTGCTCTCAAAGAAAACAATAAAAGTCTGCTAGGTTCCACTGCTAATTCCTTTCAGGAATTTATGAAGTTGTTTATTTTAAATTGCCCATACAGGAAGAAGCAGAAAAATGGCAATAACAATGTCAGAAACAAGAACTCTAATTCACCCCCACTCGAAGAGGATATGCACACAGTTCAAACAGGAATTTCACACCAGGTTTTGTTAATAACGTTGGAAACCTGCGCACTCCAAAATCCGGCTCTGCAGTACAGGCAGAATATCTTTAAGAAGCCTGAGCACTGAAAAGTGAATTCAAGGAAGTGAGCTTCACAAGTAGGCAGCGTAATTGCTTGCACTTTTTTTAACCTACTTGTATTCAACTGTACATTTACCCCCATCTTCTGGTTTTAGGACTGCTCTGGACATCCCAGTCACTGACTCCTCACCCACCCTTTACAATGCCTCCCACTCTCCATCCCACACAGTGACACCGCACAGTAGTATCTGAGGATGTTTCAGGGGCTTTATGGGGTTCCCCTTAGCTGAGTCTACTTGTTCTCCTTCTTTTAAAGCAAAATGATGCAAGTGGAAGTCAGCACCAAGAACTACACCTTTTGGGACAGACCATCTCAGACTGCTGGTCAACCCATCCAGTGATGGGCTCACAGAAAAAATCCTGGTCCTAGCTGGCACCAGGAACCAGGCACCACCAAGCTCTGATCATTCTCCAGGATTTCCCCATCAATATGCAAAAGGCTTGGGTAGAAATCAATAAAACCTAACCAAAAAGTTATCAGATGATGTTATAAGGTACCAAGCATCAGCGTTACATCAGTATCCACAGGAAGCTTCCATAAATTCCCTTCTCCATAGGAGTGTTTCAAAGTCACATAGTGCTTAGCTCACCCTCACTGAATAACAACCCCATTAAAAGCAATCTCAGCTTCCTTTGCTACACTTCTAACAGCAAAGACCTAACTGCTACCACTACATGAAACAAGCCCACTATAACAACTGGAAATATTTTGCAATGTTTAGAAGCTTGAGAAATAAAAGGAAGACAATCAAAAAGCTATTTCCCGCTTTAACAACCCAAAATGAAGTTGACAGCACTTAGTCATACTCCAAACAGAAAAGATGCATTTGTCAAAGCATGAGAAGTGGCACAAAAATGTCAGTAAATCCAACGTATGGGCAGAGCCCAGAAAGAGGGAACAGAAGGGGACTGATCTGCTTTAGCAGTGAGGATACAGTCTGAATCTGGGGCATCCAACATATTCAGGCAGCATGCAGCAATAATCCTCCTGTCCACATTTTGCTTGTCCTTCAAACAGGCAAAAAGCAGCCTTGTGCTGCCCAACAGCCAAGGACAGTTTACAGCTGGCACAAAGGCAACAAGCTCTTTTCCTGCCCTCACACAGGATGAAGAAAACACGAGCTAACAAAATTAGCAAAAACAAAGTAGCTGGAATTAGAACCATCCCCCAATTCTCTTTCAGTTGATGAAAATCAAAGGCTTTTATTCCTTTTTAAAAAAATAAATTATCTTCTCTAATAACATCTAACATTTGAAAAAGAAAACATGTTTATCTTTACGCAATTTCATCTGTCATATTTATTATGTTTTTAAATTTTACACATGAAGGCAAGTCTAGTGAATAACACATGCACTTTCAGCTTCAAATTTTAATCTTTTCCAGATCAACACAAATTATAATTTACCATCCATAGTCTGCATGAAGAGGTTATATCCTGGCCTCAGTTCAATTCTTAAACCAGTGTGTACTTATATGTCACCAAAAGCCACCACAAATTTAACCACATAATGCATTCCGGCCAGATGCCCATTTAATGCATGAAATTATACTCCTAACAGGAGAGTAAGCTGATCCTTTCAGGAAGGAATAAATATTCAAGCACAGTCCCAGAATTTTGCAACCAAACATGTAAAATATGATGCAACCTTTAGTCCTGTCCACAGCAATTTGCCCTCTCTGGTCACATTTCTGTCCTCTTTCAGACCTTCATGCTCCTTCCCTTTCAGGTGGGTCATGAGAAGTTAGCAATACTCATCCCTTGTCTGCATCCTCACTTTCTTACCACTCCCGGTGGTGGTGGTTGCTCTCGGCAGCAAACAAATAAATCCATTTCTCGAGGGACTTTCCTCATTCAAAAGGCCAAAGTTCAGCCCTGCCTGAGCTCCTTTCCACCTCCCTCCAGCACCTTGCAGGTGTTAACAGCACACCAGGCTGACCTGGGGCATTTGAGTTCAGTTGCTGAGGCTTGGTACTTGCAGCACTCTGGTCATAGTAGCATCCCATAGATCCTACAGCATGCTCAACAACCTACTACAGCAGCAAATGAGAATGGCTTGGGAGGAGGCACAAAAAAACCCTGAAACACACCAAAAAAAAAAAAACCAAAACAAAAAAAATCCAAAACAAAACAAAAGACACTTTTCTGCAACAGCTTTCCCAGAAATAGTCTCTCAAACTATAACTACCTGTAAATTAACATTTAAGAAGAAACTATAATCGAACTGACCATGAAGAAAACACACGACTTTCACTTCCCTAACAATGAATGCTTTCCCATGATCTCACCACTGCACAACAGCCTTCCAGCCTAAACATACCATCTTAAAGAAAAGTTCCCAAGATCAGCCTCATAACTGCACTCAGCTCCAGCACCAAGAAGGCAACTTACCCCTGCTGTCGTGAAACAAAAGTGATCATTTTCTTCTGCACAACTTCCCTTCTACTTCTCCAAACCCCTACGCCTTCTGGAAAACTGACCGTCCCCTCTAATTCAGGACATCCGACCATGCCATGCACATATGAACAGCTGGAGAATTAAAAATACCTGCAGCTGAGGTGCCAGGATGGAAATAATTTTAAACTAAGTTTATAAAAGCCACAGCAGCAGAAGGGCAAGAAAACACCCAACAAGTTTGGTAATTAACATAGAAACATGTCACATCCAACCCATCCTTGCTCTTCAGCAGAAGGACAAATTGATGACACACAAACCAGCAAAGAGCCGAGTCTGATGCTTTCTTCCTACACAGCACTTGTGAGCTAATTAAGAACATCAGCACAATAACCATCAAAACACCACTTGAGGTCAAATTACCATTTATACAGGACTCAAAACCCAAAGATGACTTTGAACTAAACTACCAACAACTTGAAAATGTTAGACAAGTGAAAAGCATTCATACAAACTTTGCCTTGGTAGGAGACTCAGAGAACTGGGTTGTTCCCATCAGTTTTAAAAGGAAAATCTTAAAAGCTCTCACAGTAAATCAGAAAAGAGTAATTTTGCTTTCTCAATTTTTCTGAAAAATTGTCAAATTTAAAATGAGCCAGTGTAAAAAAGTGTTTATGGCACTGCGACAACATCCCCTTAGGTTTTACAACATGAAAGTATCACAGTAAGATACACTGGATAGTTCTGGTTTGCAAACAACTAATTTCACTTGGAAAGGGGCAGGAATATCTACATTCACTTGGACTATATGGAAGTGTTACACCAGTGCCAGCAGCAGAGTCCAGGGTACGGCGGAATTGCTCCTTCAAATAAAGCAGCTTGATCCAAGGCTGAAGAACCCACATCAGCACAGCCTGAGGATGCAGCTTTCCATTATAGATGAGCTGACTGAGCTGTGACCCCACTTTCCCAACGTTCTCATGACTGGATGTCTTCTGTAGAGGTAGGTTTAGGGTTTTTTTATAGTCTTGGGTTTTTAATCAGTTCATCCCACTAAAGCAGGAAACCATGGCTACAGACAACTTGGTGCACTGCAGAAGTCAGAGGGACACAGAACACATACTCCAAAGATACAGACCAAAAGAAATGCTAAAGTGAGTAAGAATAGACAGCAGAAATTTAAAAAAAAATCTTCAAAAGCATATTAAAAAAATGTTATCACCTAGAATGTCTTCCCATTTAAAAAAAACCCCATCCTGTTACAAACATAACTGTTGTGTATTCCAACCATTTCAGTAACAATGACCCTGCCACACCATCACAGTAAAACCAAGCCAATGCAGAAAACTCACCTTCACAAAATTGTCAGGGAACATGCCCCTTCTGCCGTTTAACTCCCCTTCCAACCATCCTTCTTCTTCCAGTTTTTTCACATTCCTGATGATTTCCCCAACTCGGATTGTTAACTCATCATCATGCATTGCATCATAGTCATATTCCACAATATAGTCCACTAAAAAGGAAAAAAAAAAAATGCACAATGAATACAACCCAGACTGGGAAATGCAACTTGAAAGCCATGCATGTTCAAAAGGCAAACCTAACAATGAAGGCTAAGAACAAGCATTTCCCTCACAGCAATACTCTTCTGTGAATTTTAACATTCCCAAGTATTTTGCAGAGGGAGAAACAACTGGATACTCACCTATGAGAATAAAGTAAATTTAGGAATATGACACCAGGTCATATTTTGGTGGTGGTGGATAGGTTTTGTTCATGTGTGGTGGAAGGAATTGCTGGCAATGGTTTTTTTTTTCCCCACCAAGTTCCAGCTGAAGATTTACCAATTATGAATCACTGCCCACAGGGCAAGTGCTTTTTACTCAGTGCACATTTGGGGCCAAGGATCAGACACTGTATGTATGGTACATACTTGCAAAGCTCTATTAAGTCTCATACTTGAGCCTGCTACTTTGTCTGCAAAAAATTAGTGTCTGCACACCCAGCATTTTTGCAGGTTTGATCCAAGAAACGCAATACAGCCAGAAGGTGTGTGATTGATAATCTCATACAGCTTCAATTGCACAGATATGTAAAAAGCGCCTTCCTTCAGAGTCATTTGGTTTGTATGAAGCAGAATAAGCAAGTGAGCTTTACTTTTGATACAATTAAGTTTACTTAGAGGAGCACAGCAGTTATTCACATACTTGTCCATCTGTTGCACAAGATCCATGAGAGTTGCTCACTGACAGCTTAAGGCTTGTTTGGCAATACAGACCCACGTGTTCATCAAGAAATTCTGTTCATGCCAGAGATTTCCACAAACCTGCAGCAATCAAATAATCTTCCCTCTCACTCAGATTCAGTCAAATATGCAGGCACTGCCAAATGCTAAAACATTGTTCTCACTGAAACCTCCCTCTCCTCTGCAGATCACAATGCACAAGAGCACAACAAGGTTAAAATACAGAAATCCTGAAGAGCTGTAGAAGTTTTCCCCCAGGTTAATCTATTTTATCAGTGCATAATAATATCCAACAATTAATTTAAAAATGAAGGAATCAAATGGGAAGAAGTATTATTTCCTTGGTATTGAACTTACAACTAAATTAAATCAATGTATAATTCTGATCTGTGGGCAGTTTTGATCACATGTGCAGCTGCAGTGATTGCAATTAAGCCTTTACCCCTCTGCTGCCTATGATGAAGCCAGAAAACCCTTAGTAAAAAAAACAGAACTACATGATGGTGCCATGAATGCAAGAGATGCTTGAATGATATGTCTGGCAAACTATTCCCTAAATACACCCATTAACAAAGGAACCGTCAGACTATAAACGTAAAGACTTAGTTTTGCTCTTCCTTTAAGAAAAAAAATTATTTTATTCTTTTTGAACAGCAGTCATCACTGGAGTTACCTGCCTATGATACACACCTGGAACTCCTAGCACGCACTTTTTGTACTGGAGACATTTATTTTTGCCAAACGTGCTCTGTAAGCTTGTTTCAAAGCATCCTATTCCCCTATTACTGCCTGCAGCAAGTAGAGTAGTTCTGTCTTGCTTCTGCACAGAATTGTCTCTTGAGTGGCTGACATAAAATATTGCCAAACATACAGGAAATTCTGGCAGCCACAAATCATAAAGACAACAGCCATTCATCACCTAAGATTCTGGAAGTGAAAACATCACCTTCCAACCAACTCAACCCAGCCATTCTGGAAACCTATAAACGTATAAAAATGTAAGAAATATCCATGTCACATATTTCCCTCATGATACTCTGTTTTGAAGCACATTAGCAGGTATCATATTTCAATATACACACTATAGGACAGCTTTACAAAGCTAAACATGGAAAATGGATCACAACGGAGTGTCAGTCACGGCAAACGCTCACAGCAGTGATTTGAACTGCCAAACACCTGGTCCTTTTTCCACAGCAGCAGGAGATAATCACACCCACGCTGTGTCAACATGAACCCATTCTATTGAAAGCTTATTTATTCCCTTGGGAGAACATTTCTGTGTTTGTGTTTGAAATACACAGCACATTCATTTTGGTCACCTTTCCAGACTATAAAACATGGACTCAGTCATGCCAACAACCAATGGAGAACCTGAAGAACCTCCCAGTCATCATCCATATGTCTATATGTTCCAAAGACAAATAGCAGTAAACGGGCATCAGCTCCTTACACTTGAAATTGAAGTGCTGAATTTCCTCTTGTGTTTGCCAGTGATACTCAATGCCACCCTCACTCTCATGGATATGCAGACAAACCAGATGTGAATTCTGTTGCCTTGTCTGTAAAGTGGAAAGGACCAGGGGAAATGGTAAGATAGCTTCAGCCCATTTGTTTTTTCCATATGATGGCAGTGATACAGCAAGGAGCTACACATCTCATGTCTTGCTACTATGTGGTCCTTAAGAACACGTATAAGTTTTGCTTTTCAACATTAGCAAGTAGCACTATTTGAATCCTCCAGGTAATTCACACCTCAGCGTGACGGGCAAGAAACCACTGTACTGCCAAAACAGTCCAAATTAAATAGGCCCCTGAAACATCCTGAAGTATAATATTTACCCAAGTAAAAACAGAGTCCAATGATGACAGAAAACATTCTTAAGGAATCACAACTACTTAATAATACTAATAACCAGAAATTACATTAGTTGACTGATTATACTTTGTAATGCTTGTACTAGTTCTGAATGCTTTTGAATGTTTCAAGTTCTCACTTAAAAGCTTTACTCAAGAACAGATACACTGCATTTAGTCAGCAGTAAACTGGACTCCAGCAATATAAGCTGGTCAAAACGTTTTTTAAAAATTCTCAGCTGGTATAAGGTGCAGCAGAACTCCTCAGCAACACAAACGATCAAACTCGCCTATCTTGTCTCCTTTCTCCTTTTTACACTGCTTTCTCCATTTCAAACCCCACTCACATCGATTATCTGTAGCTTAAAGTCCGTAATAATCAAGTCCCAAATGAAAAACAGTCTTCTCAAGCTTGAGCAGGAACGCTGTGAGGTTTACTGTGTCTTTCTAGCACACCCAGAAACACCAAAGTTCACGTGAGAGGGTGAGACAACGTTCTTTTTTCACAGTGTCTGCATACAAGGAAAGGCTGAAAGTGCTGGGAAAAGGCTCAGGGAAATCTCATTGACGAGGGTATGGAAAAGCCTGAGCTTTTCCCCTGATCCTTTTCATGAGCCTGTGCCCCATGAAAACACAAGAGACAGTGGGACAAAATGAAACCAAACAAATGCCACTTAAACATATACAAACACACTCTGTCATCCAGCCATGACAGCTTTCCAACATACTTAGGGAACCTTCCAGATGGTGTTTTTTGAAGGTTGTGACCCATTTTCAGTGGCAATAGACTGATTAAAATCAACAGAGTAAGAAAAAAAATTATTGACTGGACATCTTTGGAGGAAGATGGCTCTGTGGGAGTGGTCTGTTCAGCTCTTGTTTTTTAGTAAGATGACAACCTCACTATAATGACACAATAATGAAACAATTAGGTTGGACATTAGGAAGAAATTCTTCATGGAAAGGAGGAAAAGGGTGATTACATGTTGTTATGGGCTGCCCAGGGAACAGTTTAAGGGAAGACTGGTCATGGCACTTAGTGCCATGGTCTGGTTGACATGATGGTGTTTGGTCATAGATTGGATTCGATGATCTCAGAGGTCTTTTCCAAAATATTTGATTCTGTGATAAAACAGACCAAACACATCAAAGCCAGTCAGCCCTGTTAACAGCTACAGACTACGTTATTTCCCACGGCATAAAGTCTCCTATCTAACACCTCTTTGACAAAATAGCTGCCACTGTCAGCCAACACAGCAACACTGCCTGCACCAGGCATTCAGTCACTGCTGGCACAGGTGGACTCCCCGCTTCTCCAAGCTCTTCTGCCGACCACATCCCAGGGCCAAGGCAGAAGCAGGTCTCCCAACAAGCACGGCCACATTACACCCATCTTCTCTGATTCTAAACAAAGGATGCCTTCAGCTACTCAGACTCTTTCTGAAGTTGCCTATTAGAGGTAACTAAGGCCCTCTGGCAGCCCTAAAACAGAAACCAGTAAATAAATCAAGGAAGAGTGGAAAATACCAAAATTCTAGCATGCCTATGTCTTCAATAGAAATAGACACTCATCCAGCAAAGAGCACAATTTCACATTCTTCATTCATACTTTGTTTAGGGTATTACAATACTGTCAGAATCCAGTGACCTTTCTATAGTAACCAAAAAAAGACACAAACCAGATTTAAAATAAATCCCATGAAAAACACACTTTTAATCTAGTATTTTTTTTTTTTAAAGAAGGGAGTGGGATTCATCAGATAATTGAAATCCTTGCATATATTGGGAAGCCTTGCTGAAACTTTCTGCAGACCTGGAGGGACAGAGTCCAAGGTGAAGCAGCAAGAACTGCTGCTGTGCTCCATAAAGGTCTCTTCAGGCAGGTTTTAGGCCAGTTCAGATTCAAAGCCATTTATTGGAACGACAACCCTGGAAAGTTGTGTGGCCTCCAGAAGTACCTTGCCAGCAGAACTGCAGTCACACTAGAAACTCAGCTTTTGCTTTTCCAATTTATCACAACAGACAGTTGCTGGATGCCTAAAACAAACTGCATTAGTACTCTTATTTCCACTTGCACATTTATCACATCAAAGCCCCAAAGTCTAGAGTCCTATAAAACCAAGCCTAACAATTCTGTTATTATGTATGAATAGAGTTATACAGAGTTATAAACGTATTTCATTTTACAGCAGATAAAGTTTACAATGCAGACAAAAGATCACAGAGAACACAATCTTACCCTTTTAACTATCACACTTTTCTTCACAATTATTTCAAAATCAGGTGCTGAACTCAAGGAGAATGCACCTTCCAGTTGCTTTCCCACAGAAATGTTCCTACAATTTGTGAGCTATGGGAATTCCAGCTGGTTTAATACTTAATATAGTATATGTTTGGCCACTTAAAACAGATCTCAACACTGAAAAAGTAGCTGAGGTGTTTAAATGCTGAACAATGAAAACACCTCCGTAAGTCTTAAACATAAGTAGTGGTTATAAGAATGTTTTCTTTCCACTTCAATACCATATAATTTCCTGTCACCCTGACCTGAGTCACTGATGACAACCCAGATGCTTAAATAAAAAGGCCTGATAGACTTCCCACTGCCCTTAAAATTCTAGTTCCTGCTCCCAGAACTGTGAATTTTGTCTACAAAGCTCCCCTGTAAAGAGACATGCACAAGGTGAGCGCCAGGGTTTGGGAACCAAAGACAAATCCCTCCTGGCCAAGAGCTCCCACTGCTCTGTAGCCAGGCTCCTTCCTCCAGGCTCTGCATCTGCTTCACTCTCTTGTTTACAAATGGCCATAATAACCAGTTCCCCAAAGATCCAAGTATTCCTTTGGGGTACAGATGTAGGTTTGCTCTTCATCAATCTGAGTAAGGGAGCACCTCATATTTCCCACTATCAGAGAAACCACTCTGATTACTGGTCTTGTGCGCAAGTCCTTCCTTTCACACTCCAGTAACCACCTGACTGAGAAATTGCTGAGGGACTGAACCTTGAACAGATGGAAACATTCAGTATTCCCTACTTCCTTCTCATGGCACCCAATAAAGCTACACCACCAACAGAGAGTGGGAAAGCCATGAAGTTGTATTTCCAAGACATCCTGCCCTGAGGATGTTGTGATCCCATGCTTTCTTCTGTGGGCATTCACTGGTCCCTTCTCCTCGCTCTGTGCTTAAATTAGTAGTTATTTATAATACTGATGAATCAGATAAAGAAATAGCCCAAGAGAAAACTTGTAGTGACAACTTTCTGCCAGTTTATCTCCTTAAGATGTCTCACCGTGGGGTCAGACACAGGACTGCTTCAAACCCACTTTAGATTAACATCTACATCCCTGTTACAGCCCAGACCAGGAGTACACTGCTCAGTGAAGCTCCAAACCACCCTCATTTGTGGTGGTTCAGTTCAGTGTGGAACAGTCTCACAGCATGTAATCTGGATTTTTTGTTTCAGTGAAATTAAACCCAGGAACACATTTAATGCATGTTAATGTTTAACGAGCATTACGCCCATGGGACAAGACTAAAACTACAATGATATAAAAATGTCCAAAACTTGGAACACGAATACGGTCCCTCGCACAAGCAATTTCCCTCTACAGATCCACTCATCTTGCCCCTCACCACTTGCTGCTTTGCTCAAAGCCAAAATCTGCCATGAGACCACATCCTAACACAACACATTATTGATACAAGGCCACTGGATTCCTGTCAACTCTGATGGTAAGGATGCGGTTCCATGCTATTAAGAAACAGAACAAGTATAATTAGCTAATGGAGACCATGCAGTCTACACGCATTTAACAGTACAGTCACTAGTTCTGAGCCACACCACACAGAAGAGCAGACATTTCACTGAGCTGAGCCATGCAGAGCCATCACACTCATCTTCCACGTGGAGAACTTGCAAACAGTTGCATCACAAGGGCTACTGGAAGCATTGAACATCACCAATGAGATGTTTTAACTGCACAGTAACTCAAAAGAAGGTCGGGTGCCTCCTGTATGGCCCCTGGGAGAGGAGTGACACACGGCAGAGCCATTTCCACCTGTGCCTCCTCCCAAGGGAGCCACACCAGGCATGCCAGCTCCAGCCCTGCCAAACAGCTCTGTACCAGAGCAGTCACACTGCCTCCTGCTCCTGAAGCTTTGATCCCCTGTGCCAGCCAAGCAAACTCTGCTGCCACAAGGAAGGGATGTGGCAGAGGAGGCTCTCTGCATTTTAAGATAATGCTGACCTCATTTATTCAAATATTGACTTATACTCTTGTTTTAAGCAAAATGCCCTGAGCCATGAGAATTCTTGCATTAGTTTATAATAATACAACATAATGCCAACATTATTAGTTTATAATAATACAACATAATGAAAGGGAAAGATTTTCATGTCGTTCTATGTACATTTTCTTTTAAGCATACACAATTAATTCCCAATTTGCTGTAAACTGATTATTCCAGTCGTGGATTATTTCAAAGAGAGAACCTAAATCTGTACAAATTATTAGTTCAGGTTGCTGGGCAAACAAACAATCCTTTCAAGCACTAAAGATGCCTCCAATACATGCAAATACACAGTGTTGGACCCAAGCTGATTCTACATAAAAACAGCTCAGCTGTGTCCACCCAGTCTCTGGAAGCACCACAAATGCCCTGCTGTCACCCAGCACGGACTCAGTTTGGATGCCAACAGGATTTTCTCTGTTTAAAGCAACTTCATGTTGATGCGAGTATGAGCCTTTACACTCTCTTCAACACAGCCCATCTCGGAAGGCTCAGCAGGTTCAGAGCAGCATTAGATGAGTGAGGGCAATCAGCCACTCTGCTGCAGCCAGGCCAAATTCCCTGCAAGCCCCTTTCCACTTCCTCAGCACAAGAGCTGACCAGTCAGAGCACCATCCCCCAGCTGAGCCAACAACAAATGAATCACAGAATAAGCTGTGTTGGAAGGCACCCACAAGGATCACTGAGTCCAACTCCTGGCCCTGCACAGGACCATCCCCAAGAGCCACACCCTGTGCCAGAGAGCGATGTTCAAACACTTCTGAAACTCTGCCAGGCCGGTGCTGTGACCTCTTCCCTGGGGAGCCTGTTCCAGTGCCCAGCCACCCTCTGCGTGAAGAAACTTTTTCTAATATCCAACCTTAACCTGCTCTGACACAACTTCAGGCCATTCCAGTCCCCACAGAGCAGAGATCCATGTCTGCCCCTCCTCTTCCCCTCATGAGGAAGCTGTAGACCACGATGAGGTCTCCCATCAGTCTCTTCTTTCTCCAGGCTGAAGAGACTAAGTGACCTCATACAGCTTTCCCCTCCAGAGCCTTCATCATCTTTGTTGCCCTCCTTTGGATACTCTTCAACAGTTTCATATCTTTTTTACACGGTAGAGTCCACAACTGCACAATATTCAAGGTGAGGCCGCCCCAGTGCAGAGCAGAGCGAGACAATCCCCTCGTCCAGCTGGCGATGCTGTGCCTGATGCACCCCAGGACAACGTGCTGCCCTGGGGCAGCTCAGTCTTTCAGCTCCAGCTCCCAATCCTCTATCAGATGTTTAAAAACCTCGGGAATCCAAATATCAGAGTCTTCTCAATCAAAAAATCATTGCACTATTATCAAGAAAATAAATCATTCTTCTGGAATAATTTCTCTTAACTGTCACAAGTCTCTACCAAAAAGCCGTTGGATAGGTGATGGTTTACAAGATGTGTTAATAACTTAGTAAGTACTCTCCAGTGCTTATGCTGAGGGTATTTTAAACTGCTATAAAGATAGCTTTTAGGAAAAAGAGAATGCAGTCGGAATAAACACACACCACGGAGAAAACCAGCAACAACCAAACCAAGAAAAAGGCAACAAAACAACTTTGAAACATACTATTTAACTCTCTCAATATCCAATATCTCATTTAAGCCTTTGTTTCCCCACACTTGAGCACCGACAGCCCAGCTACTGTCAGCTTCCCATTTTGATTAAGTACTATGAGCTTAAAGGGAAAAAAAGTACCATTGCAAGAGAGGAAGGAACAAGCTGGCACAAAAGCAGTTGTGTTATTCTCCTGAAATATGGGGTCTCACCACATTTTCCACTTTCTAATGATAACAGATACCTTATTGCATCCTTTCAGTATATCAGTTTTCCTAAGGTCTGCAGTGGCAGGACATGGGGCACTGGTTTTAAACTGACAGAGGGGCAATTTAGATTGGACCTAAGGAAGGAACTCCTGCTAATGAGGGTGGCGAGACACTGACACAGGCTGCTCAGAGAAGCTGCAGATGTTTCACCCCTGGAAGTGTTCAAGGCCAGGTTGGATGGAGCTCTGAGCAACCAGGTCTAGTGGAAGGTGTCCCTGCCCATGGATGATCTTTAAAGGTCCCTTCCAACCCAAACTACCCTGTGATTCAGGCACAAATATCTTTTAATGATATTTTTTGTTAGATAGACCATACAAATAAATGAATGAATCTCTGTCATTAGCATGTTCTTTTTCAAAGACATCCTGTAACATTCACAGATTTCTTGTGATCCACAAGATCTCTCATATCCCTTACTGAAGTTTCTTACTTACACTTTTTATTTTACATTTACAGCTGACAGGAAACTCTGCAGAAGTTGGCCAAACTGAAATTAATTTCAGCCACTAAACACTTCTCCCAAAAATACCTTCTCCCTGCTATGCCACTGACATCCCAATCATGAACTCTCAGACAGTACAATCCCCAGCCAGCTCCAGGTGCTGTCTCAAGTCTCTGATAAGGCAATTTTATTCAAGTTTCTTTTGTTTTTCTGTCCACCCTGCAATATCTGCTAGTTTTCCTTACTTCTTTTGTAACTTGCTCTGTGCTGCATCACCCAGTTCTAGCACAAAAATTTTCAGCTTAAAGCAACAATTCCTCTACATCCATAGCTTGCCTAAAAAAAAAGAAAACAAAACCAAGAATAGCAGTCTACCCTTGAGACAGTCTAAAGCCAGGAGACTTGGTTCTGTCAGCACAGAACTCGTCCATCTGGAAGCCGCCCTGGATCCGCCTGGCATTTTTAGATTGGGTAAGGCAATGGTGCATTCTCCAAGAAATGACTCACCACGCATTTTTAATAAAAAGTTTGTGTTGAATTTTACAGCCCAGTAAGAATGCATGAAATAATTAGGAAAATGAACAGTTGAAAACTGTGTGTATGCTTTTTCCTCCCAAATTATTTCACCTAATGAGAAACTTGCTGCATTCTAACAGCAACCACCTCAAACACCAGTTTCTTGTGCTGGCTTGGGTACAATTAGCAAGAGACTTTGAGAAGGAAATTAAACAGCATAGCAGAAACCCTGCCCAGCAGCCTGCCCTAAAACATGCAAACCACATATGCCTCGTTTTCCTGCTCCAGGCTCCTGTAATTTTCTGGAGTGCATTATAGTGCTTAACACTGTATATGATAAAACACAATTGAAAATTGAATGTTTGTCAATTTTCACTTACCTAAAGCAAATTGTCTTCACACACCCCCTCATAATTTTACAACTGCATGCTGTAGGTGATAAGTCACCATTGCCAGCCAGATGGGAAAAAAATGTTTTAGGGATACCTCACTGCAGATTTATCAACTCTAAAAGAAGTAACCCATCATGTCTCCTCCAGTATTATCAGAAATACTTGTCTTAGGCTCAGTCATAAATTTAATACATGTTACACTTGTGGATTTAATTTACCCCCTCACTTCTATGAGCAGAATTGCTGGGCTCCTCCCTTTGCAGCAGAAGACATTAAATGGGAAGTACTAGAATAAAATCTCTTCCACCTCCAGGTATTTAATACCTTAAAAGGACAGAGGAGGTCAAAACGTTTTGCCTGGGAAGTGGCATGAAGCAGAAAGTGATGTTTTGTGCTACTTGCTATTTCCCTCAGTCTGAGCAGAGCTCAGCCTGGAAATGAGAGGTGACACCTACAGGAAAGGCAGCAAATGTCTCCACGAGCAGAAGTGAAAAAACGCTACTAATTCACATTGCAGAGAAAACCAGGGATCTTTGAGGGCACAGGGGAACATGTTAAAAAAAAAACAAAAAAAAACCACGTCACATTTTCTGAAGTCATGACTCAGACACTGTTCCATATATAGATTTATGCCTTTTCCTCTGTTCCTTCCCTTAAGTTAATTTTATAACATCTATTTGGCAAAACATTCAAGGTGAGTCACAAACCACTGAATTACAAATTCTGCTAAAACAAAGCAATGCCAAAAAGCACTGAAGAACAGAAGAATCATACCTCATTTATATTTTGTTCAAATCCAAAGCACCAAATAAGCAGTGAAAGTACCACAAGGTCAACACCGTATTTACAGGTGTTCCCTTAAAGCCTTCATTAGATAATTAGCTCACAAAAATAAGTTTGAAGCTGAAGACTCTGTCGCTTATCTGAGAACTCTTTTTACAAAGTCATTCCCCTGAAAAATAAAAAATTGTATTTGAAGTTTCCTTCCTTCTATCAGGACTCCACACTACTACAAAAGCTTCAGCTCCTCCTGCAGGTTTTTTTCTTCAGGGTTCTCCTAGCCAAAAAGGACATCATGATCATAGCCCCAGGTTATGAATTCAAGAGTTATGAAAACAAGAAAGTCTCTGAAAGTCTTTTGGGTTTAAATGAAAACTCCTTTTATGCTCTAAAGAAATGCAGAAATGCTTTGATAGACAACCTACAATTTGGCACATCTCTAATTCTGAATGACAATTAGTACTTGTACAAACATGGCAAGAATCTGGCTTTGAAATAAATTTACAGGAACTTAAAAGCATTATTCAGAGCATGCACAAAGTGTTCCCTTCATCTTTAAAAACAGACATGATGCAAGAGTCTGAATGGTACCAGATTGGAATCTTGCAAAAACCACAAAATATGCTTAGCATTAAAACAGGAACAAGTGTTTGTATCTGACTCCACGCTGTCAGGACATACTAATTGTGACATAAAGCTCACTTACTTTTAGTGTGGGCATTTTCATCAATCCAATAAACTGAACTTCTGATGGAAAAGCACAGAAAGAAATTCTTATGAAATGGATTTTTACAAAAGCCAGTCCAAACAGCAAACACTCAAGAGGACCCTACAATCTCAACCAGACAGTTTTAAAGGAGACACAATTGTTTCATTAGGTCAATTATGTCCTAAAAGTTCAGAGATCAAGTCCTTCAAATACCCATTTACAACATGTATTTAGAAGGATTTAAGTAATTCTTATTAAGATCACAGTTTCAATCTGCATGGTTTGCAATGCCTCCGATCACAGGAAAATAGGGTTTGAAAGGACCTCTGGAGGTTACTTATCCCAAGCTGGTCAGAGCAAGGTTAATCTCAAAGTCAAATCAGGTTGCTCAAGGCTTTGTCCAGCTAAATTTTAGAAGTCTTGAAAGGATGGAGATAAAATAGCCACCCTGAGCACCTTTTCTGATACTGAATTCTCATAATAATTTTTCCACATTACATTCAATAGGAATGACCACTGTCCTAACTTGCAGGCATTGGTTCACAATTTTTCACTGTGCCTCCAAGGAGAGGAGGTTGTTCTCCTCTCCAGGCTACACCACCTTCTTGGACAACATATGCACCAGCCTCCCAACCACTCTGAACTCTCCAATTCGGTGCCATTCCCACTGTATTTGGGGGAAGGGAGGAGCAAAACTGGACACAGTATTTTAGAGACAGTGCTGTGAGTGCCAGGGCATAGGGAACAACCATTCCCCATGACCTGCTGGCTACTATCCTGCTCATATCCTTGCTAGATAATAAGGTAGTTCACTACTACTGCAGCACATCAATCATCCCCCACCCCAATCAAAATGTGGAGTTTTTTGGGGTCCTGGTCATAATCTTGAGCATTTGAAGAAATCAGTGTTATGCTATATCAGAGCATCCCCATCTGCCTGTCCTCCTGCTTCACTCCCAATAATTCTTCCCCTGTACACCCATTTGGCTGAAACACACCAAAAGAGCAGCATCTCTAAAACAAGAGCTGTACATTTTTTATTTTTTAGGATTTTTTGCCAAGTCAGCACTGAAGCACTCAAATCTCAGTCCTTCCCAAGGAAAAGACTTCAGGACTGCCCCAACACTCTTGCTCTTCTAACCTGATGGCTGGCTGATCACCAAGTACGCAGCCTGGAAGCAGCTACAGCATGTGCTGTGTCTTGCAGAGCTAATTGATAGTAACACAACGATTGGTATTTGAAGAATTTGAGAAGGGATCAGAGGCCTTACAGGAGTTTATGAAAAGCTGTCTGGGGCAAGGGATACCAGTTGCTGCTGTCAGGAGACAAAGCACCCGAGGCAAGTTCATAGAAAGCCAACCCTCATCTCCGCCATTCTCAATACGGTCACTTGAAGGAGTAGTTTGGATTTCAGAAACACAAAGGAAATACCCTTGATTGTTTCCACATATTCACAACTACAGGCATAATCCTGGGGACCCACCTACATACACACAAAAAAAGCAGTATGAAGAGAGGAGAAGAATCAACATTATAACCTCAGCTTTTTCAAACAGCGAGGTCAGGATTTACCACTTCAGTCACTGCTCAGAACTGAAAAACCAGGATACAGCAGTGAACAAAAGGAACCAGCAACTCTCTCTTGATGGGAAATCAGCACAGTCTCCTTGCTGCATGGAAATGGCAGGCTGTGTCTTATCCTACTGACAGCGCATCTCCTGTTTCATAAACAGCTTTATTTCATTTGCTATTCATCCAGCCTGAGGCTTTCTGTTACTGGTTATCTACCAGGGCAGATTTTCTTCTACAACCTACATATTAGAAGCTATTTACATTACAACCCATATATATGCCTTATAGTTATCTCTCAGTAAGGATGAAGCACTAAGACTGAAAGAACAAACTCTCTTCTCACAAAATAAGCATCTAGTAAGGTGATGAGCACATGGAAATAAGAGGAAGTAATTTTATACACTCTTAATTGTGCTTTTACTTGACAACCCCACACTGTTAATTTACATACATAGTCCTATAGCACACAATGATTTAATAAATGCCTTTAAGCTCTCCTCAAGCTGCAAAGGGTGTCAGCTGAGATAGTTTCCAATTCCTCTACTTCCTTGCACCACATCCTTACTCAGATACTGGTAGGCTGTAAAAGCAGACCCTGTTATCCTTAGGCTTCTTATAATGTGAATGTGTCAATGTAATGGCTTTTAGTATCATCTTCCACTTCACAGACACTCTCCTCCTCTGTGCTGAAGGATGAGGTGTACTTTCAGTAACACGCAGGTCAGGCAAAGGAAGCCCTGTATTTGATTTTCAAGAGCAAAACAGCACAGTTCATGATAATTTATCCTTAATCAAAAGGCTACATTCTGCTGTTTGCACTTCTCAAGTAAATCTGCTGTCTCCTTATCTACCATACCCACGAGAGCATAGGATTAACATATTTGCTTTTATCCTCATGACTACAAAAGCCTTGCTCACCTCAGCACTTCCACTGCCCCACTTGCAGAACCGCATCTCATTTCACCTGGCTTCAGAACAGCACTAACTCAGCTGAACACAGCAAGAAGCGTTGTTTGGGACACTGAGGTTTCAAATAAGCAGCCCATGGCCCACGCTGTAGACGTTCTCATGCGGCTTGCAAATCCTGCTAATTTTGTCAAGTCTTGTGCCAAAATCTCTTCACAAAAGCATATTCTTCACTTAACCTCTTTGGATGTGAAACATATGGTCTCTGCTTTTCAGGAACGACTGCTTTAGTCACTTACAGAGACCAGAGGTTTACAGTGACTCCAAAAATCTGAGCCTAAAGAAGTGACCTTGCACGGTCTCTCCCTGCTCATTCCCATTTCACCACCTCTTCCCCTGTGCTGGTCTCATAGTTGTGCTGCTCCAGGGTGTGTCGGTGTAGTTTGCTGCCAGATCAGCCAGCTGGTTCTCTTCCAGCTGGATTCAGCCCTGGCCAGTGTCTTAAACTACATCATTGCATGGACACATGATCACTAAACCTGCCAAAAGGGGAGATTAAAGAACACACTGATATCTGCATCATCCGGGGGATTGAGCATATCAAGAAATGATGGATATAGCATTCTCCTGGCAGTTTGTTCTAGCAATTAATAAACTCCCTGACAGAAACATTTAGATGTTAAAATGAGTGCAAAGAGCAATGTGATTTACCTCAAGTTTTAGGCAGGCTTCTTCTACTTAATCTTGTATTTACTGGTTTATGATAGTACTAAATAAGCCAAAATCCATAAAAGCATTTAAGTGATGGGAAAGTAGCAAGTCCAGTCCAACTGCAGAAAATCAGGATACAGAAAGACAAAGGCGTATTTTTACATATTACTCAGTCTTCTTCTCAAAACATATATATTACTGAGGATAACCAAAACCAATATCCACAGAAATACAAAAGGCACCTCAAGTAACAAGTTCTAGCTGTTTAGAAACTATTTTCTCTTTAAAGGTATTATTAAATCAATAAAAAATTGCTAATGAGAGGCACAGTTTAACAGGAACATTTGGCTGGCTTAAAATGCATTGGGAGGGATAAAAAAAAAGCCCTTTAAAGATACAGAGAAATATGGGAAATAACCAGTTTGGTGAATCGTGAACACTTAGGGAGAGCAATTAACATAGACACTCAGAAGAAACTCACGAAATTTCAGAGTGAATCTAGTGCAAAGTAACTTAAGGTTAAAATGGAAAAGGAAAAACACTCTACATTCCCTGACTCCTGAAATTCAGTCCCATCCACTCTCTTGCCTGTGAGGTAAGGACTGCAGCCAGAGTGAGCCCATCCAGCTTGCTGAAGTGATGGCAAAGCTGGCACAGGAGTTTCTCCCACACCAGGCAGCACCTCAGCTCACAGCAGGGCTCACAGCAGGGCTCACAGCCACTGGAGCCAGGGCAAGCCAGACACAGGCACTGCACAGCTCGGGCCCTTCCTGGCAGCAGCCTGAGGTTATCTCTGAAGCACAGCCTGAAACTGCACCCACAGCACGACTTCAGGAGAAGGGAGATTATACGCAAAGCAGCCTTAAAACAAATCTGTTCACAGCTCAAGGTACAAGTTCAGAGTTAAGTGATGAGATTCTCCTCCACTTCATGAAACTACTGGATTTATTTCTTCAAGCAGCAAAGATGGAGACTCTTTTCCCTGCGTGTCAAAGATGCATTGAGAAGAAACAACTTGAAACAATCTGACAAGTTTGCTTTCCTATTTTTCCTGGAAAATGAAGAAACACTGCAACTTGGGGAAATAAAAACACACTAAGAGGAATGAAGGTATACTGGTATGTTCCAAAACTGGAAGGCAAAAATTTCTATCAGGGCCAAGTTGACAACTGCTGTGAAAGTGCTGCAGCTGATATCAGTGTCAGCAGCATCCTCACCCTCCTCCTGCAACCATGAGCTCAGCCTCGGTTTCTGGAGAGCCAGCCTGGCTGAAAGCTGATTCAGGAAGACAGGGAAGTTTCAGATCATTTGGTTCATACAAGCAAGGGAAGAGGAGAACACTCACTAGTCACAGCTAAATGAAGGCCGCGACTTTACTTCAGTGCCAGCTTCAAAAGATCAAACTATATCCACAGTCAAAAGCATTTGACTAAGGCTGACCACTTAGTAATTTTATCAAAGAGGCAGAAACTGATGACTTAAGAGTCTTCTTTCTATAGCAAGTCAGGCAAGTTTCCAGGAACTCTAGCAAAAATGCCTTATTTAAAATTAAAGTAAAAATCATTAATAACTCCCGTCCACAAAAATCTATTCACAGCTGCTGCAGAAGCAAAAATAATGAGATTGCCTAGCACTGCTTAATTCCAAAACCATTTGCCTCTAATGACAAAAAGTATCATGTTTATAGTGATTTACTTCCTGTTAAGAAACAGTGTAATCTTAAGCCATCTAAATAATTTAAAGCAACACTTTATCTAGTTGAAACAATGAAAGCAATAACATTCATTTTGAGTTTCTTTAACAATAATGTCAAATTTAAATTCAATTTGCAATCACAAACCTCTTCAGCACTACGTGGAGAGCAATTGCAGCCTTCACCTGTAACACCACAGGTCAGCACTGTGCAAACTGCTGAAATTAAAGGAAAATGCTTCATTTTTTTAATTAATCAAAATATTATGTTCTAGTTTATTTTGCTGAAAGCAACCCTGGCCTAATACAGATTTCACAGAATGTTCCGAGTTGGATGGGACTCACAAGGATCATCGAGTCCAACTCTTAAATAAATGGCCCATACAGGGATTGAACTCACAACCTTGGTGTTTTTAGCACCAGGCTCTGACCAACTGAGCCAATCTCAGCATCACATGCGTGTTATAGGCAATAAATATTCCTTTAAGAAATGTGAATTTAATAATCTAAATTACCTCATATTATACTCTCTACAGTGTACATCACCCTGAAAGTGGAAAGATTAACTCATTTGGCAGACAGACATATACTGTGATTTTTCCTTCAGTCTGATTTAGGACTCTGGCAGTGGAAGGACTTAAATTTTAGTTCAAAAATATCTACATCATCATTTTCATCATCATCATCATTTTCTTTGTTTAAGATTTCTGAAAAAGAAGTATTTCAAACTGATTGTATATGAAGAAAGTCAATTCTGCATGCAGGTAGTGCAATAAAACACAATCCCACCCAAAACACTTGCTGGCATTAGTCAGAGAAAGTAAACAGCAGTGCTGGCGTCACATTATCTAAATGAAGTCTGAAGTTTATGCTGGGAAACGGGGAATAATTTAGGGTAAAAGGACACTTCTTAACGTAGCAAGAGTTCACACCAGAAAGGAGGCAACTGGAAAGGCAGTTCTAGCGCTTCTGTCCTGCTGTCACCAGTGCACCAGGACAGCCACGGGTGATGCTCAAGCAGGGTTGTGCTTCCACCACCACAGCACTGGGGAAATCTGTTTCTCATCACCCCACGTCCAAGGTAAGGGACAGCAAAGGCTCAGGCATCGCCTCCACCAAGAGCTGGGCACATTTTAGATCATCACAGTTCAGAGCAGAAACAAAAAGCAACATTATGGAAAGGAAAAGCGTCAGGAAAGAAAGAGCTGAATGTAATTTAGCTACATCACAAAATACAGGATGCCAGTTTAAAAAAAGACAAACACCCACTTTAAAAGGAGCAGAAGAAAAAGGTTAAACCCCTGCCATGGACCAGAGACACATTTTAAGTGCCCAGGTGGCAATCACAGCTGCTAGAAATCACTACAGCCCAGACCCATTCACGACAAATTTCACCTGATTGACTTACTCACTTCTGTCAAGATGATTTTAGTCACTTTAAGCATTTTCCTGGCTGCTCTTTCCTAACAAATCATTTTTATCAAGCCAGGTTAGGGAACTACCAGACCAGCAGTCGTATGTGACAGCATCTCCAAGGAAGCAAAAGGAATGGGAAGAGCAGAGCTGTGACAGCCGGAGCAGGACAGACCAGGCAGCCACCTCACTTAGCCCCAGACAGCACAGTGTGCCCAACCACACGTTTCCTGTGTTTCTGCAACAAAAACCCACTAAGGAAAAAAACCCAAGCACAGGCAGACAATGGAGAAAGCCAGTGAAGGTGAGGACGATTCAAGGGCAAGGTCCTACCTAGCTGAAAATAAAGCTCTTAAGAAGCTCTTAGATAAACAAAAGAAACCAAGACAGCAAAAATATAACTGCACCCCTACACAAAGTTAACTCTTGAATAACATGAAAAACTCTCTTTAACAAGATGAAAACACAATCAAGACTAAAATAACTATCCAGTAAAGGTGACCAGCACCTGAAATGACTGGCACATGACTAAAGTAGATATAGAGAGACTTCTCAGTATGGAGCCACCAGACAATCACCCACCATTTCTCAAAAATACAAAGGAGTCTGGCAGAACAAGAGCAATTTTAGGGCAAAAAAAACCTCACACTGAAAGGACATATTTCCTCCACACATTCCCATACATGTTAAACAGAGACTCCCACTGTCACAGACAGTGGTGGTTGACAAAAACCACCAGGTTTTTTTGTGCCCATTAGAGACGGACAACCAGGGACTTGAACTATCTATAAAAAAGCTCTGGTGAAACCACAGACACCTCTGAGAAAGTTCATAAATTACTAACTGCCAGACTACAGGTTTTTATTAAAAGAAAGAAAAAAAATCGTTCCACTACAAACCTGCTTTCCATACCATCCTTTTCCTCCCTACCTGTCCCACAGTCAGGACTCTCAGCACAGCAGCTCTTACGTTCTTAGGGGAAAAGAAAACAAAACAAAACAAAACAGCTAGAGCTGAGCTGACAGAATTCCTAGCACCTTTTGATGGGATTTCTGCTCCGTCTAGACCCAAAGTCAGGATCTATCAACTCTTCCCAGTTACTGCAATTTGGTTTCCCAGTAGCTTAGGCACGTATCTTCCAGAGGTCAATTTTACATCACCCTCTCTTCCAGTTTTGTCTTCAATAAAGAAAACGGTCACTTTGCTGACTACTACAAGTACAGTTGGTCAATATCAGGCTCATCAAGCACCTGAGCACAGAAGGGTTTAACAACCTGAACTTTTGATTAAGTCACTTTACTCTACAATAAAGTCTGATAAAAGTTCAACTGCATTTCCAACATTACATATTTCTTGGTAAAAATACTAGCAGAAGGACTCTTCATCTATCTGATCCCATTTGCTTGAGGATGTATGAAGTAGATTTTTGGGTTTTTGGAGGGGGGCTTATTCTGTGAGGGTTTTTTGTTTGTTTTTGAATTGAAGAACAAATCCCGAAGTCGTGTTCTAACAAGTTCTTGTAATGCTACTGGTGAATACTGAAACTGCCACTGTCTCTATGACAATATGCTAAAAGTATCCAGTCTGCCTACAAAAACCTTTTATATTGTTTTTTGTTGCCAACATGAAGCTGAAGTAAGCGAAAGGCTTCACACAAGTTTAATGTCCGATGAACTTACTCTGTAGACCAAATATATTTCTACTTATTCTGTTGGCGATGAAGAAGTATATCTGGCTTTTTAAAGTATTCCAAAATTATAAATTTTTCTGAAGATCAAACATAGCAAATTCAAATGTACTAACCATGGGAACCACAAATCAAAGTCTCCACAAATTTTTGGAAATAAAGAAGATGGGGAGGATGCATGCAGCTAAGAAGATACTGACAGATGTTCGGTGGATTGCAGTGTTCCACTGTGGCAATTTATCAGCTGCTGTTGGAATATTTCCTTCCTAGTTATGAAGCCATGTGACAATTAGCTGGACACTGCAAATTTAGCTCAACTCTCCTGTTAAGTGCAAGCTGCAGTCACACCATTTATCGATTATAACTAGGAAAATTATCTGTTATTGAGCCACAGAAGTAAACTGGACAGGCATTATAACGCACCAATACACAGAGCTCTGCCTCTCTTCAAGTGAATGTCAACCCAAAACAGCAAAAGACAATTCAATCAAATAAAGTCTTTTCCCTCTAGAAGATCTGAATACATTTTTTCCCTTTAATCTGTTTCTCGAGTCATACACACATGATTAATCTAGTGCAGAAGACAAAGAATTATAATGACAGGGCTCAAGGGTGTCACTGGGCATTACCAGTAACTTTATATGGTCTTGTGTGTGTCACCTCTGATCACATCCCCCCACTCATCCTGCAGACACCTGAACGGCACGTGCTCTTGAAACACTAATTTCCAGCTACCAAAAGAACATGAAAGAACTTGTTTCCAAGGCATTCTGCACTTCTGCCCTTCTCCTTTTGGTTCCTCCAGAGTCCTACTGGCCTGTTTTTACTTCTCCATAAATCTCAAAAATCCTCGAGTTGGTCAAAGATTCCTCAGTACTCCCCTCTAAGCCACCTCTGACATGTAAAATCCCTTCCACAAGCTGACATAAAAGACAAACAATCTCTTATCAAGAGCCAGCTCTACCATAACGCCAGTAATAAAATAACCAACTAAGGATTTCTCAAGGTAAATTGTGAGGCACCCACTAAATACAGCGAGTGCAGAGCAAGCCACAGTTACTTCTTTTCCTTCTCTTATTTTAGTGATGCTTTATTGTACATTCCTCATCCCTTTTGACCACAAGAAAGAAATACTTGGAAACCTGAATAAAGGACAACACCTTTCAGAGAAAATCTGTTTTAAAAGCCCTGGGATTATTCTACAATCCTTTCTAGAGCTTGGCCACCATCCTGGCAGGAACTGCTCTATAACTGCACATACACACAAATTGTTATGGTAATAAATAACCCACACGACAGCAATACTTGACACAGTGTGTGCAGCCACTCCGTTCAGTCATCTCTGGAGCAGTAATAACGCGCTCATTACTGTCAACAGAAGAGGATTTCCTTTAGAAAAGGAAACTTAAGGACAAAAATACATAAAGCCATGTCATACAATAATCATATACAATCATGAACTGGGCTCAGTCCTTATACAGGATTCCTAACTACATTAATAGAGTAGACTAAGGATTTTTATAACACGAACTGACCATATGTCAATCCTGAGGTATTTCTCATTTCAGCATTGCAGCCTGAGTTCAATATGTTTAATTAGCACACTAAGCCTTTATGCTTTAGGAACTACCATCACAGGCCACTACAATGACCTGGGCAGACATTTCTCACTTCCAAATAAAACAACGCAGCCCAAAAAGAAATAAAGAGCAAATCTTACCTATTCCGAATAACCACAAAAAGCATGAAAAAGTGAGATGTTTGGTTTCTACCAGAATTTAAAACACTCATTTCATTTTCTATTTTCAGATTTCATTTTAAGTGTGCTTTGACCACGTAAGGCAACTTCCACTGAGACAAAAACACTGAAAGCAGATCTTGATAATCAGCAGAACACCAGCCAGGAGGAGCGTTTCTCGCTTCACTAACTGCACGTTTGATCAGCACACCGTGCACTTCTTCATCTTTATGCACAACGGGGAGGCAGAAAAGCTATCCAAAACCCAGGTATCACTCCACTTAAAAAGCTTTACTCCCTTTCTGACGGAGCATGTTTGCACACAGCAGCATAAGCACACACCACACTGAAGCCACTGCCACCCGCGCCCCTGCACACACCCTCCACGAGTGCACTGGTGTTACCCAGCACAGCAGAGCCGGGGGCACAGCACGGGTGGAGGTATCCGAGACAGACAAAATAATCCACGCACCGTTTGGGACCCCAGTGGGGTCCAAAGTCTCTATAAAGGAGAAGTCGCTATAAGCAAAGAGGGCTCTCAAGAGCGGTGTCTAAGTCACTCGTTCGTACTTCCCTATGCCGACGCTTACATTAAAAACCAGACCCATCACAACTGACTGTTCGCAGTGTGAACCTGAACTGGCACATCCTGAGCACAGGGACACTCCGAGTCGTTCTACACTCCCTCTCTTTAAAAAACAGTGAGTGCCTCTCGCCTTGGTGGAGAAACGGGCGAAGGCGCAGCTCAAATTGACACTGAGTGAAGGGAAAGAAAAAAAAAAAAGGCGAAAGGGCTGGATTTAACCATAAAAAGTTTCATGCTCTACTAAACCACTCCCTCCAAGCAGCACCGGGCATTGCTGTAAACCTCGCTCTCCCCACCGAAACCCGCGGAACCCCCCGCGCCTCCTCCCCCCCGGGACCGGCCAGGCGGGACGG
>VZTA01017448.1:295234-351533 GCA_013398855.1 Mohoua ochrocephala
GGCACCGCCCCTCGGGGCAGGCACCGCCCCCGGCACCGCCCCGGCGTCACCACACCCTCATCGCCCCCTCCTCACCCGCCTCCCCAGACCCGCACCAGCCCTCTCGTCAGCCCCTCGGCCCTCCTCTCATCACCGCCCTCATCATAACCCCTTCATCAAAACCCGCTCCTCATAACCCCCTCACAGCTCTCTCGTCGCTCTCCCAATCAGCCTCCTCACAGCCCCTTCATCAGCCTCTTCATCACTCCCCTCATCACATCCCTCACAGCCCCCTTCACACAATCACAGAATCACAGAATGGGTCAGGTCGGAAGAGACCACAGTGGTCCCACCTCCCTGCTCAAGCAGAATTCCCCAGAGCACAGGGCACAGGATTGTGTCCAGACAGTTCTGGAATATCTCCAGTGAGGGAGGCTCCACACAATCTCTGTTCCAGTGCTCGGTCACTACACAGGAAAGAAGTTCTGCCTCATGTCCAGGTGGAACTTGCTGGGCATCAGTTCCTGCCTGTTCCTCTTGTGCCAGTGCTGGGCCCCACGGAGCAGAGCCTGGGCCCTGCTGTGAGCCCTCCCCGCGGACACTGACGGATGTGGATGAGGTCCCCTCTCAGTTGTCTCTTCTCGAGGCTCAACAGCCCCAGCTCGCTCAGCCTTTCCTTGTAAGAGAGATGTTCCACTCCACCATCTCCATAGTCTCCACTGGACTCACTTCAAGAACTCCATGTCTCTCACAGAGCCCAGAAGAGGACACAGCACTCCAGATATGCCTCAGCAGGGCTGAGCAGAGGTGCAGGATCACCTCCTTGGCCTGCTGGCAATGCTCTTCCTAATGCACACAGGCTTTCTTTCGCCTTCTTGGCCTCGAGGGCTCATAAACAGCACCGTCCCCCTCACCACTCCTTTCACTGCTGGGGCCACCCCACATCCCTGCCCTGCTTCCCAGCGCAACATCCTCCTCTTCCTCTGGGTCTGGAGCACAAGTCTTATGAAGAAAGGCTGAGGGAGCTGAGGGGGCTCAGCTTGGAGCTTTTCACAGAAAAGGTGATTACATACTGGAATGGGCAGCTCAGAGACAGCAGACCCACCATCCCTGCAGCAATGTCCAGCAAAGACTGGACGTGGCACTTAGTGCCAGGGTCTCACTGACATGGTGCTGTCTGGCCACAGGTTGGACTGGATGATCTGGGAGGTCTTTTCCAACCTAACCATCCCCTTGGCCAATGTCATTAACATCATGCACGTGTTTGTGGGCTTGTGCACTGCTTTTGAAGAGTTTATAGAGTAGGGGTATTTTTTGTTGGGTGAGGTTTTTTTTTACTTCAGATGCATGTACGAAAGTGCTCCAAGCTATATCAGGCTGCCACTGTTTAGGTTTTTGTGGGAAACTCAGGAATGAGTAAAACGACTACTTAGAACTGAAGCAATTTAAAGAAAAAACCCTGACCCTGAGGCCAAAAGGACAAGTAAACATGGTCTGGTTTTGATGAAAATCAGGGAATATAACACAGCAGGGCTCTCTGAAATGAAAATATTTCCTCTTCCTTGCTGCAGACATCCTTTTATGAGTGGTTCCAAATGAGCCGTTTCAGCCAAGCTCAGGACAAAATTAGCCTGAAAAGAATGTCAAGTATTTCCAGGAGTCAGCTTTTGCTTAGCATCTTTCTCATGGCACACAAACAGAAAATGAGTCAGATAATGAGCACTAAAGACAAAAAGTGCAGTCCGAGTGTATAAACAAGCATATATCACATTTTATTATGGTATTTTATCTGCTTCACCATACTTTGAGGCAGATGCTTCCATTTTTTTCAACTGCAGAACTGGGAATGTACAAGTCATAGTCAGAATTTCCTTGAAGCAGGTGCAGTGTTTTGCTGATAAATGGCCCCACGATGCTTCCCTTAAAAGGAAAATTTAAGTTTTATAAAACTACAACCTCCCTGCACCCCCAGGTTTACAGTACTTAATAAGAAGAGGAGGTTTGGGACAGAAAGGAAACATCAACCTTAGAGTTCGAAGTCGCTCCCAATAAAAATTCAGAAAATAACTTCCATGAGCATGAGTTATCCTCATCTGTCTGCTGAATCACTTTTTTCCACTTTCTTTGTAGAGCTACATGCTAAAAAAAGAAGGATAAAGGATAAGAGGAATTATAAATTTGATCTGATGTAGCAGTTTTTACTTTTTTAAACTCTTCCACAAAGGTAAGCGTGCATGAACAAGAGGTGAGAAATAAAATGTCCATAGTGTACATGTTTACAGAGCATTGAAGGAGCTCCATGTAGCCTTCTTTTTGGAAGCTGGTCTGAACTATGGCCAAATCTCATTGCGGTTCGTATTCACTCATGCTGACATAAAGCTACCTTTGTCCCTCCCTTCAGCCCAGAACAGGCTGCAGAGCAAAGCCCTGGTTCTTGGTTCTTACGCTGTGGGCAGGTAAGATACCAGCTTTGTGGAATTCTGTTTTATTTCAACATGCCTTGGTAACTCTGGCCAGGGCTGGCTCAAAGCTTCTTAGCAGCCTGAGTACAAAACCGGAGTTTTATTCCGAGCCCATCTGCTCCGATGATGATGCACCAGCATCCGCTGGTCCTGTGCTTCAGCCTCCAGCCTCCTTCCAGCAGCAGTGAGGCAGAACTGCGATGGCTCCCAAGGGAGCCCCTGTGGCTGCTGAGCCCGAGTCTCTCTCTCTGTGGGTGACTGCCTGCGATGCTGCTGAATCCATCACCTGCAGCCCGTGCAGTTTTCTGTCTAAAGCTGGGCTGTGGCCCGTGAGGTGTGTGGCACTGGCGGTGCTGTCTGCCTCACGCTTCGTTGAGTTTGACAAGACTTCACGGCACTGAGGTTTGCAAAAGTGCAAGAGTCTGCTCGTGTGTGATTCAGAGCAGCACAGAGACCCATATTTAGCATTCTCTTATGAGCTGGCAATTGTAATACACGTAAAGAAAACACATCTGTGCCAGACTATTGACTATTTTCACTCAGCCTTTAAATCACGTGACTGCTTCATTTCTTTTCTCTGTGCTCCATGTCTGGTGGCATGTGCTAAATGCGTATTTACCGAAAATTGCCTTCTAAATCACCTACAATGAGTTCCTTCCTCATTTTCCACTTCAGTAAAAGCTGAAAAATTTAATGAGCCATTTTCCCTTGGATATTAGGCAATAATTGGTATTTATGCAATCCTTTGAAAATAGTTTTACTCATATATAGATACACAGGGAAAACTAGCTCTTGCTTTTTACTTAGACCTTCCTTTCAGTTCAAGGTGTAGAGAATTGATATTCTGACTCTGTGGAATTATAAAAGTGCATATTTGTTTCAGACTATTTTCAAATCTAATTAAGTTCCAAAAAATTATATCATTTTCTCACAAACCTGTTCAACAAACCTTTAAAAAATGAAAGATTAGCATTTTAAGTATTTTATGATTGAGCTTAATGGAAAATCAGAATTTCTAGCCTGCTTTTGAGAGAGGAAGAGTTGTGACATAATTGCAGATCAAGATAATATCCACTGTTAAGGTCAGTAACTGCTATAATTTCATTTTACAAGAGAGATCATTTTATAGTTCCCGCTGTGCAAGTTTATAATACAAGATAAGCATGATACAGTTTGTCACCACTGGAGCTGATTTCTTTTCTCTCACAAAAAAAAATAGTAATAATGAGACTCATCCCCTAGTACTGCTACAGTGAATATTTCACTTGACCTTTTTTGCCACTATGGTCATCTTAAAATTACTCCATTATTTCCAAATAAAGAAACCTAAACCAGGAACTTTCAAAGCGTCTCTTTAGAGTGCAAACATAAAGGAACTGGCTTTTTTTTTTTCCAAAAAACCAAATGTGTGTCAGCTGTTACCACACAGTGGTTTCATGCACATTTGAGTGGCACATGCACTGCAATAATTGTACACTCCCCTTTAACCAAATAGTTCGCTCCCAAACATTCCAGCTGAGTTGATTTTTCATGTTTTTAATTCTCTAGTGCATTTTTCATTGCAGCAACTTCTTGCACAATGATATCAAAAAAAATCAACTGGAAGCAAACAGCCTCTAGCACTAAGGAGTTAAACAGTCTGGATTGTAACATTTTACCTTTTCTTTCCAGCAGCAGTTCCTGCCAGGTAACAACATTACTGGAATATAGGATTGTGTTGAGAAGTTTAAAAATTATTTGGATGAGCAAACTCCCTCTGCTGGTTTGAAACAGCAGCAGATATATTTCATTTAAAAACATACAGACTGTGGGAAAATATTCATTCGACACACACAGTACTTTCCCTTCACTGTGTACTCAGTGGAGAGTCAATCTGTTTACGTCACAGAAGGAGGCAAGACTTTTATTTAAAAAAAAAAAAAGAGAGAAAATATAAAAACACAGAGCAGTTCTTTTGTAAATAAAAATTGTATCAAAATGCTGATTTTCAAGCAAGGGGGAAAAGAAGCTTGCATACTAATACTGAACCTATTTTTTTTTACCTGCTGTGGAGGGGGTTGCATGCAGCGTGTCCAGAGAAGGGAACGGAGCTGGGGAAGGGTCTGGAGCACAAGTCTGGTGAGGAGCAGCTGAGGGAGCTGGGGGGGCTCAGCCTGGAGAAAAGGAGGCTCAGGGGGGACCTTCTCACTCTCTACAACTCCCTGACAGGAGGGTGCAGCCAGGTGGGGGGTGGGCAGAACAAGAGGAAATGGCCTCAAGCTGTGCCAGGGGATGTTCACACTGACATCAGGAAGAATTTCATCGGTGAAAGGGTTGTCAAGCACTGGAAGGGGCTGCCCAGGGAGGTTGTGGAGTCACCACCCCTGGAACTCTTCAAGGAAGACTGGATGTGGCACTCAGTGCTTTGGTTTAGTGGTCGTGGTGGTGTCCAGTCAAAGGCTGGACTCAATGACCTCAGGGGTCTTTACCAACTTTAATGATTCTCAGATTCCATCATTATTTGAAGAAGCAAAGCAAATTTTGTTTTTCCTGTTCTTCCTACCCACTGCAGTCACTCCATTAGGGGGCATCTTAGCAGCTACACGGGGTCACAGGCTGGACCCTCTGAGCACAGCACAGCTCCCTCCAGCCAGGCCAAGAGCAACTGGTCAGAGTCTGTCTTGCAGGTGATTGCTAAAGGAGGGTGAAAAACTGTAACCAGCTGGATACAGCGAGGATCACCAGAACAGAGCCAGTGATACTAAGGAACTTGTGGGGCCATTTTTCAGGCTGTTGAAAGAATCATGCCCTAATGCCATATTTTTCAAACCATGGAATGTGGGTCAATGCTGATCTATAAGCTCTGTAAGAACTGGTCTGCAAAATAACTGCAAATGGCTTTGTAAACCAACCATATTTCGCATTCTCACACATTGAGCAAGCAACCAACCAAAATGAGGGAAATTATATGGACGCTGGAAGTTTAGCCTGATTTGATTTGTCTTTAACTGGAAACTGTTGTGGCAACAAACATGGTTTGGTTTTTATTGGTTAAAATCTTAGCTGGAAAGGTGGAGGAACATCAGCCAGCGGAAACAAATTCCTCTGTCCTTTGTTTCAACCACTCTTGGTCTATTTCCTCCATTGCTATCAACCTCTTCAGTCGATCACATTCTCTTTGCTATAACAAGTTCAGCCTCGATTAGTGAGTACTGTTCCTTTTCCTTGTGTCATTTCTTTGCCACATGCCAAAAGCTCCTGTGCCTTATTCCATTTTGCTGGGCTGAGAACAAGACAGGGAGCCAGGACAAGTTTCAATTCTGTGGCCTCATTGTGACATATAAAAATACATCCTTCAAATAGGACTCCATGTTGATTTAAACATTATTGTAGATGGCAGCTTGTCGTGTGCTAAATATTTTTAAAGTTCTGAATGAAGTATTAGAAATGCCACTTCTGCACAGGTATGAAATAAAGTACTTGTAACTGTTGAATCTTGAAAGAAAAGATTTGGGGGAGAGGGAGGTGTTTGTGAAATTCAGGCAAAGTACAGGCAAAGATTAATCACGTTTCTGCCACGAGGCCATTACAGCAGCAATCCGAAAGAGGAGTTGCCTACCCTGATGACAGCTATTATGTTTTTTCTTTGACCTCTCTTCTGAGGATTCGATGCATTTATACTGGGCTGTTACAACTAATTAAAACAAAGCCGCAAACAGCAGGGAGTGTGTGGAGCAGCTCCATCCACATTGTGCAGATAAAAACCAGTTCACACGGACACGCAGGCGTTAACGGCACAACCATATGTGTAGCTGTGTGTTTCAAAGATATTCTGTTTGATCTAGACACAGGAGAATTTTCATCTCACAGTTTGATTGTACATCACACTGTACTTAAGAAGGAGGAGGAAAAAAGCAAACTGTGTTTTTCACTGGCTTTTTTTTTTCTCTTCTCTAATAAGCAACCATCTACCTCCTTCCTTTCCAGGTACATTTGGCATTTTGCATTTGTATTATGTCCCTTTGGCAGCCCCTGTTTGGGATTTCCTTATATTAACATGTAGCACAAAGGAATCTCATCTTCAGGGTCCAACGGGCTAATGGTTTCCTTCGGCATCTGAATAAATCAACAGCTGTGGCCTTCAGCCATTTTGTCTTTCCAAAATAAAAGTAACGGGAAGCTGCTTGTTGTTGTAACAGTTCTCGCACATGCTCTGCAAGCAGGACACAAAGCCTTTTCTCTGCAGAGATGGCTTCACGCAGAACATACAGCATTAGCAATGTCATTTCCCCCTCACTCCATCAGTACCAGCAATGTAGCTCTCACTGCAATGATCAGAAGATACAACGTTTGCTCAAAAGTCAGTGAGTTTTATTAAAACATTTGATACATAAATACTTGTATCACAGTAAATGCACACACATTGTGTGTGTGCCTGCATTTCTGTGCCACGGGTAGGATGATGGTATCAATTGAACAAAAGACAGTCACTGATACCTGTACAGGCCCTTTGTGCTGGAAGTGTGGTTCCCAACAGCAGCTGAGGCACTGACACGGCAACTGGATCGTGTCACTCCGTGACACTGAACTTCTCTTTCTGGTTCTCTCACTCCTGTGCTGGTGCTGGTGTTCACGTGATGGTTGTGCTCAGTAAATTCAGTTTTGAAATCTGTCAGGAAAATTTAAAGCAGGGAATTGTTAGTCTTTAGAGCAACGTGGACTTGCAGTTAAACTATGTCTGACTGGAATTTTTAAAATTCCAAATAAAACCAGTCGATCACCAAAAGGATGGATTAGGTGCAGAAATTCTGCACAAACTACTTGCACTCAGGGAACTATTTTGGGTGTTATTCTCTTGGGGGTTGGGGAGGGGGGGAGGGTTTCGTTTTTGTTGTGGCCTGTTTTTTAATGGAAATACAGCAAAGACACACCCCAAAGGCTCCAGGACACAAAGACACAGTTTTCTCTCGGGAGCCTTTAAGAGAAAAGGGATGTGAAGTTACCTGTAAGTTTACATTTTTCTGCATTGATTTGCCTAAGCTGACGATGCCATGAGCAGGGTGCTCCCATCAATACCCCAGGCTTCCACAGAGAAGCCAAGACAAAGCAGTGCAAACACACTTCATGCCTCAAGCTCAGCACAAAGCCTCTTCTCTCTTCATCCTCCAATAATGTCAGATTGTCATTAATTTTCTTGAAACTGGCAGCCTTTTTGTGAGTGCTGTTCAGCCGCTTTTGAGTTTATAAATAGCATTCCCAAAGGGCAGTCTGTATGTCTGTGGGATTGCCAGAGTTGACCAAATACCCGCTGTTAGAAAATTCTGTAATAAAATACTATTTCCCCTGACAATTACACACCCTCACCTTCAGTTTTACCAGCTGAACTCTGTGTGCTTCTAGAGTCAGTAGATGCTTCTGTGAGGTGTATAATTACTTCCAGCAAGCTACTAAATTTTAATGTAATGTAATGCAGGAAATAATGTTTCCTGCATTTTTGGTTCTGAAAGTTATTATGTAAATAACAACTGACAAAACCATTAGGCATTACTACAAGCAAAACATTTCCCAGTGCTACAAAGGACACGCATTCCTCCCTCCCTGGCCCCAGACAAATAAAACTCTATAGATTATTTTTTCTGTTGTCAAAAAAAGTCAGAATTGTGATTGGATCTATTAAATATGAAATATTTTTTCAATTAGTAAGGTACTTGTGACTATGAAGAAGGGCCCCTTGGCAGCACTTTGAAGGCTTTCACTGATTATTTTTTGTTGTTGTTATGCAGAGGAAGAACTTAGATGTTTATCTACATTCCTGCAGGCTTGTATATCCTCTCCCTCGGGGCACTGATGCCTGCTGACAAGAATACACACCAGGTTTTCTAGAGAGACAGCAAACTGAGCCAAACAACAGACTGAGCACTTCAGAAGCACCTGACTGCCTTATATTTTCCCTCCTAAGAAGTTAAAGTATTGGGGATTATTCATTTTACCACAGTGTCTTCCCACAAAAGCAGCAGCACATGAGTTTTCTGTTTCACTCACTGGCTACAAGTGTAAGTTTTGACTCTGTATTCCCACTTTAAGGGTTACCAAAATCTCAGCCTGAAGGAGGAAAAGCATCTCCTGTTCTGCCTTCAGAGCCAATGAAGTCAGAGAGGCAAACAGAAGACTGGATTTACGGGCAGACGAGTAAAATGTTTCTGAATTCCCATTCTAAGTGGGATGATGAACTGAGATTATTGCTACTTCTCCTGATAAATATGCAAAGAACTGCGAGGTTTTTTGTGTGCAGAGGAAAACACCACAAAGAAATTAATACAGAATAGTTTGTTGCATTTTTGGACTTGCATTTGCCCATCAGAAAGTGCAGAGAGGGATGTGTGACAGAGGAGGGGAATGTGCTCCAGCATCTCCCTGAGTTGCCAGAAGTGTGTCATCAAAGATATTTGCAAACCTGAGTGTTTTTTCTAAGGAAGCAACATTTAACTAACTCATCAGCTGATTTGTGAGTTGATTGCCCACAAATTTGGGCATGGGTAACACATACTTATCCTACCAAAAGTTGAATCCTTTAGCTGGCACTCTCCCAAAAGCACCCACTCAGAGAATAGTTTGCAGACACGATGTTTACTATTCTTTTTCACTTCTCCGTCTGTGTTATTTCCAGCCCAGACTTGAAAAGCAGCATCTCTTCTTCTGTCTAATTTGTCCTTATGCCTTGGCCCTTCACATCAAATTCCTTCTTTTTTAGAAATTCGTGTTAATTATTCCAGAGCTCCTGCTGTATTCAGGAACTCCCAGTCTCCATTCATTACCTTTTGTCACAAACAAGAGAGAGAACAACAGTTTTGTTTAAACACACTGGTCTGCTAAAAGACCATATTTCTTCAGAGTGAGCTCCTAGAAGATAGAATCGGTCTGATATAAGGGCAGATGGCAACATAGGATTGTTTGGAGAAAATTTCCTGTTTCAGCCATTTTTTCCACCATAGAATCAGAGCTCTGTCGTGTGAAATCAGAATTCCAAAACTTATTCTTGTTCCAGTTTGTAATTGGAGCAATTTGTGCAATGAATATTCCAAAAGCCACTTGCTTCTGGGGAAAGAAAAATGGTTTAAACATACTGTGCTTTTCTTTCAGTGTTTATGTTTGTCTCAGGACATATCGATAAAGGCCAGATTTAGGGAGTTTAGTTCTTTTAAAACAGTTCTCTGACATCCCAGGTGACTTCTCTGTGATACCTTTTCTTCTCAATGAGTGAAAAATCCAAGTGTCATTGAGATATTCTTTGGATTTTAAGATAAACGGTGAGGAGAGGCTCATTTCAGCTGCGTTTAGGTGCATGCTTCAGCTACTCTGCTGATGCAGATTCACTTGACAATCTGTGGAAAGGAAGAAGCAGGCACGGATGGGAAACAGTTCATCAGATCCTCGAACAAGTGCCTGAGTGATAAAAACCCTGGAGAGGTGCCAGCATCTTTCTGGTGGTTGTGGAGGGAAAACACACAACCACCTTAGACTTTGATGACTGAAGTTTGATAAAGCAAATGCCATCATACAAATTCCTTTTGCAACATCTCTCTGTTAGTTTTGCCTTTACATTCTGCTGTTGAAATGTTTTCCTTGCAAACAAAATCAACAGTGCAGTTTGGACAATCCAGAGTTAGATTTAGTTCATGTTTCTGGAGATTGCTTCATGTACCTGAAAGTGAGACAAGTCCCAGACGTGGCTGTGTAAAGAGGAAGTCTTGATGTGGGAAGAAAGTAGTAAAATACTGGCCTAATCCAATAATATTCTTACTAATTTTATGCCTTTCGGTGTGAAAGACGATGGCTCAAAGTGCAGGGTTCTGCCCTGGTCCTGCATTTAAGCCAGTGGTGAGAAGTTACTTGTCTGAAACTATCAATATATCTTCAGAAGAGAAATCAGAGTAGTAATTGGCTGTATCTATTAACATGATGCAGCCAAAAAATTTACAAATATTATTATTCAGCTTATCAGGAGAGGTGTTTCAATTGTATAGGGAAAGATTGATGTCATCGTTTAACTAGTAAGACCTACTCTTGAAAAATGAAAGCAAAGCCATTAAAGAAATGTAAATTCAGCTTGGAATAGAACCACAGGATCACAGAATCAATTAGGCTGGAAAAGACCTGGAGATCGTCAAGTCTGACCTAGGTTGGACAAGGTACAGGCAAGGTCTGTTCAAACCATGTTGGGGTGTGAGCAGTCTGAAAAAAGTTGTTTAGTCTCACAAAGTCTGAGAAGGGAGGAATTTGCTGTCTGTAAATACATCCACGGGCAGATCTGAGGAAGAGGAAATGAATAAAGGTGACAGGCAGCACTGCTCAGAATCAATGGACACAAAATGGTGGTGGATGTGCTTAGACTGGAAATTAGAAAGGAAATATTATTGCAGAGCAATTCCAGGATATTCTGGAACAACATTCATACAGGAGTTTGGAGAGAAGTGATATTAATGGTTGTCAGGATGAAGCTTGCTCCTTTTATGTAATGGATTATTATTCAGTGATTTGCTTTAGTAGCAGGAAAAAGGGCTTGGTTACATTATTCCCTAAGTTCATGTATTTACATACACACGTATATAATGTATGTTTGGATGTGTGCATGTGCTGTGTGTATGCATCTATTTATTCATCTTACAGAAGTTCTGGGCACAAGGGTCAAATTCTTACTAGTCCATGGGAAACAAAGGGCACGGGCACCTGTGTACATTTATAGGCTGACACAATGTACAGCATGGATTTCACTATTCCCGTTTTGCCTTTGACATCCAAACGTGCAGGAGTGACTCCAATACAGCACACAGGTGCCAGAGCAAGCTTAGCAGCACCAAATCTGAGTCCTGGTGACAGCAGTCACGATAAAGATCTCAACGACCTGGGCAGTCTGCAGTGTGCAGTCATAGCATGGAATGATGGAATTGTTTAGGTTGGAAAAGACCCCTGAGATCATCGAGTCCAACCCTTCACCCAGCACTGCCAAGTTCACCACTAAACCATGTCCCCAAGGGCCACACTCACACATCTTTTAAATATCCCCAGGGATGGTGACACAACCACTTCCCTGGGCAGCCTGTTCCAATGCTTGACAACCTTTTTGGGAAGAAATTTTTTCGTAATATCCAATCTAAATGTCCCCGGTGCATCCTGAGGCCATTTCCTTTTGTCTTGTGCTTTTTAATTGAGAGGACAAAGCACCCCCCACCTGGTTCCACCCTCCTGTCAGGGAGTTATAGAGAGCGAGAAGGTTCCCCCTGAGCCTCCCCAGCTCCCTCAGCTGCTCCTCATCAGACTGGGTTTATCAATGGGATATCACAGTCCCACTTTCACTCTGTTTCTTCTTCCCAGAAAGGACAGTCTTCAGACTGCCAGAAGGGCATCCTTAAAGGGGCAGGTAGAGGCACAGACCTGCAGTAATGACCACAACTCTCTCCTGCTCTAAAAGGAGGCTGAAATAAGGAAATCTTCTCTCAGCTTTGGCTGTGCTCCCACAACATTAAGCAGGTGAGTTACCACCCCAGCCCAGGAGTGCTGGAACGGAGCCCTTTGACAGCTGCTGATTAACCCCTGTGGTCGAGCAGCAGTGATAGGTGCAATACACAAGCCAGACACTAAAACTGTCTCCACTTGTGCAAGCTGTGGCCTGGAGTATCTGTTTCTGTGAGGCCGCCAATCCAGCATCTGCCACAAGTGTCTAGTTCAGAGCAAGGGAACAAAGGAAAGTCCCCGTGACACATCTTCCAGCTGCAATGCCAAGGAAGTGGCATAGGAGGACAATAGAGTGCCTCTGCTGCAATGAATGAATGGGTGTTATTATAAGGCACAGAAAATATGCACAGGGTTGAATTTCACCCCTACCAAAGACAGGAAAGAGACCCAAAATACGTCTAATTTTAGTAGACTCTGGAGTTTTACTCTACAAAGTCCTTGAAGAAAGAAGTACTGGGATGAGTGTCGTGGCAGTATCTGGTAACAGCATTGTAACTTCCATTAGAAAATGTGATGCATTTGATGTAGTAATCACATTCTCCTAGGCTGCATTTGCAGGGAGGGAGGGAGAAAAAAAAACCAAGAGCCATTATGTCATTTTTGCATGGTGACTTCTTGTCTTAGAAAATGAGAAGATCTTTATTCCTTCTACCTACTTTTTTTTTTGTCAGTACAACAGCACTGCCCTATGCAGCCTCCTATTCCTCTGCTGTGTCACCTTTCATGTGTATTTGGGGCTTTTTTCAACAGCTTATCCTCCCTTGGCCCATACCATCTTTTCTCCTTGTCCTCTTCACCTCTACATGCACTCTTCATTTTTGTTTAAATTGTGTCTCCATTTTTATTTCCTTCTGTAAAACCATTTACAAAAGAGATGGTATCTAATCCAGAGGTCTGTTCTGTGTATCTTGCCTTTTGTAGGAAGTGCTGATAAATTTTGTAATATGCTTCAGGATGATACTTGTCTTTGAAGCACCGGCTATTCACCTGCTGCCTTAAAAACCCACTCAAGTCATTCCCCAAAGAGGTTATAGCAGTCACAAACGTGTTACAACTGCCTGTATTTTTGACTGTCTAATTTTTAAGTCACCTGGTTTTCATAAAGTAACCTCTACCCCCAATTTCTGCACATGGGAGCACAGCCTGATCCAAGCAGCAGTGGGGCAATACCGGAGCAGGAGAATATAAAGTCTGTAGTCTGGGAAGGCAAAGGAGCTCCAGGCACAGATGCAAACCAGAGAAGCTGAAAAGACGGGAGGTCAGAGGGAGGAAAAGGCTGATAAGGAGTTGCAGCCCATACAGCAAACACAGGCCAGGGAAACAAAGGCCTTCTCCAGGAAATGAGCACAAGTGTTGGAGAGGAAACTTACCTCACACAAAGGCTTTGTATCAGATAGATCTGAGCTGAGCCTCGGAGACAAAAGCCTGAGGTCTAAAGAGGAGGAACCCCACTCAGAAAGCTCTGAAAGGATGGCAGCCTGGAAAGAGGGAGCAAACAGCTGGAGTCTGGAAGCAGGGAAGGGACCTAGGGAAGTGGATTAATTTTCATGTTTGAGGAAGCCATCTGGAAGATGTTGGATTTTCATTTAAGTTCTTCATATTTGGAGAATTTCTGTTAAAAAAAAAATAAAGAAAGTAAAAAGACATGAGAAAGGGGAGGAAATTACACAATTACTATAACACAAGAAAAACCTGAGCCAATTCACCAAGCCAAAACAGGCCTGGAGTGACTGGTCTGATCTTTCACAGCTCGTAACTTTAGGGCATAAAAGTACATATTTAAAAAAAAGAGAGAGAGAAGGAATCATAGGAAGGAGGGTCTTAGGGGGAAATTGGGTCTTGGGGTAGAAATGACTGAAGAAGAGGAATAATGGCCAAAAAGGGACCGCTTGCTGGAGGAGCCAGAAGAGAGAAGGAGCCCGGGTTGGCTGAAGGGCTGTTCAGAATTGAGTCATCAGCTTTTTTTATCCTGGGAGGAGAGACAGGGCTCAGAGTCTGCCAGTGGAGTGTTAGTACTGGAGACACGAACCCTGAAATTACAGAAGGAGACTTCGAATCATTTCACTTTGTTTATTGCTCGACTTTGGGAAAAGTGCACCTGGGTCATTACATGCTATTCTGTTTATCTTCTCCACCTTTAACAAGCTGCTCTCACTTTAAACACTGTGATTCATTAGTGTGATGGGAAAGGAAATTTTCTCAGGTGTCTGGGCTGGGGCTCAAACCAATCTTCACAACAGTCCTTCACAGATAACCAAAGCCAGCCCTTATGGCTGCCATCCAGGGCCCTCCAGAAATATTGTATAAAAGCTGAGAGTACTTTTATGGTTTACTTGGCTGTTGGAAAAAGGCTGCAGCTGCATTAAGCACTGTGAAACACCTGTCCCCAAAAAACCTGCCCCTAAAAGTCCAAATTGTGGGAAATGACACAGGCCACAATTCTGCCCAGGATCAAACTTTATTCCAAGAAGTACAAGAAAACAGTGCTAGTTCAGCCCAGAATGAAAAGGATGCAATGGAAGAAGAGGAAACCAGCAACAGGCAGATTTTAGAAAAACAGAGTTTAGCCCAGTAGGATCTGAAGGCTGCAGGTTACTTCTTCAAAATATAGACCAAGTATAGTTCTGAGTATAGTTTTTGCAAAGTGTAGTCAGCCTATGGCAGTTTATTGTTTTTCTGAGAAAGCTTATTTCTGTTTTTTTCTACAACAGATATTTATAGAAACTGTAGTCATAAAGTTGCTAAAAGCACTTCCTGTAAATTACATAAAGGTCTGTCTCCCTTCCAGTATCACAAAGACCTGTTCACAAGCTTCCCAGTACTTTTGAGACCTTTTTTTTACATAACAGAAGAGCTCTCTGATTGTTACCATACACTATCCATGTGCTCAAGGAAAACGCTTGCCCATAGGAGACAGTCACTAGCAGAGAGCAGCTGGAATAGTAACTGCGAGTGGTTCACGTTGTCCATGGCGGTTTCGTTGTTGGGATTTTCAGATCTTTAAAATGTTTCCTTGAGCTGCTTTTTCTTCTGAAGTTATTTATTCAGATTCACCAGCAATACTCTGTGTTGTTCATTTTCCCTGGACAAAAGTCCCTGTGATTGTGGCCTCTCCTTAGTATCCATCAAAATGTTGTGTGCTGCCACTCAGTGTTTTCACAGTAAAGTAGCTGTGCACCTTCTGTTTAGATCTGGGCTATGTTCACCTTTATGGATAAGAAGACCCTGGCATATTCCCAGCAAAGTTAGATAGTTTAGAATACAGAACATTCTGAAATAAAGCTAAAGTGCCTGGGTTAATTTTCTATCCAACCAAGCATAAAATGGTTGATTGTAGTGTTCAAGAGGAAAACACGAGACTAAAGAATTGATCTAATCTGCATTGTAGTTTGTTAGAAAACATCATGTATTTTAGTGGGCCTAAACATGCACGTTGCCTGGACTTCAAAGGAAAATGAGATCCAAGCAAAAGGTTTAAAAATGTGGAGAGCACAGTTGCATAGTAAACAATCCCATGAGCTCATGCTGTGCCCTTTCTTTGCCTGCCTTTGATGTTGGAGCTCCCATTTTAATTGCACAGACTTGGTCCTGCTGCTTGTGAATTTGGTGGGAAGACCTCTCATCAGCTTTGATTGTGCAAAAAAAATGACTTTCGATTCTTACACGGCTTTTTGGAACAATGAGGCAGTTTTGTACTTTTACTGTGTGATGGAATCCTAAACTCCCCGGTGTAGGAAGGAAACAGGACCAGGACTGTGGTGCACTGGCTTTCTGCTCCCAGGGACAGGAGGAGCTGCACCCTATTTTCCATCTGCTGTCCTTTGTCCTCTCTTCACCAAAATGCCAAAAGGAGACAAGCAATGGAGCAAAAGGGATCAGTGAGGGTACAAAGGGAAGGAGCAAAGGAAGGATGGGAGGAGAGGGCTGTACTACGTTGATATAGCACCATAGAATCTTAGAGTGGTTTAGGTCGTAAGGGAGCTTTGAAGTCCATGGCCCCTGCAATGAGCAGGGACATCCTGAGCTAGATCGGGCTGCTGAAAGCCCCATTCAACTTGACCTTGAATGTGTCATGGTGGTGGCAGAGAGGAGGTGGCTCTCATGCCTCCCACACTGTGCTGATGTTGTAGCACGGTATTTTTGAGGGGAAATGGGATACCACTTCCCAAAATTCAATGTCACCCATTGTGGCTATAAGGCCGCCTGCTTCTTCTCAGAGGTGCGTTATTAGTTCTTATGCAGAGAGCCATGAACACAAGATGTGTGATACATTGCCTACATTTCTGAATTGCTAGAGAAGGATTTTGATACCAAGCTGCCCCCAGGAAAGGAAGAAAAAATAACACAGAAAAAAATGGAAATAACTTCCCTTTTCCATCTTGCATCTTCCTCAGCTCTCTCGTATTCAGAAAAGAACAACTTCCCTTGAATTTGACTGTCTGTGACTCAGACTCCTGCCAGCAGTCACTTCCAAAGGTGATCTCCACTAAATGAGTAATCCCTGACATAAGAGCCTGTGGCAATTATTAACTGAGGAGAAAAACCATCTGAGGCTACTCACAAGAGCAGACGAATGGAGATTGGCCCTCACCTGTACAGATTGTTTTAGATTAAGGGTTACAGTGCTATAGAAAGGATTTAGAAAGTGCCAGTGGATGCCAACATGTCCCAGCCCTGGCCCTGGCTGCTGCCATCATTTTCCCACAGGAGACAGAAAGTGATGGACCCAAGCAAGGAGCCCAGGGAAGTGTAAAATGTCTTGAGCGGGAGCTGCAGGCACCAGGGAATGGAGAAGCACTCCGCGGGAGGGGAGCTGAGGGGCTGCGAGCATTACACAGCTCATTATGGCTACGACAACGTCTGGCAGCATCACACACTTCTAATTGAATTTGGAATTGAGGTGATTTCCCAACACATCGTTTTGCTCTTGAAACCTCTCCCTCAATTCCCCTTTTGCTAATTTATTAGCAAATTGGGGTGTTTGCTGTAGCAGATGAAGCAACTTGCATTTACGTCTGCACAACACTGGTTTAAAAATAGTAACAAGAAATGTAATAGCTCAAATACAGGGTGTCTACTTGGAGAGTAAACATGTCTTCAGTGTTAGCTCAGCTTTTAAAACAAACTTAGTAATTGCTTCCAGAGGTAAAATATTTGCAAGCTATTATCTCAGCACACTTTCATTAAAGGGAAGAAAACACAGTTGTCTCTTTGGAGCAGGCAGACAGGAACAGAGAAAGCTGTGCTCCATAATTAATCTTCAAGAGCTGTCAGGTACCTCTACCTCTGACAACTCAACATTAAAACCTTATCAGTGGAGCATTCATCCATGCTGCTGTTTCCCAAGCCAGCAAAAGAGGTTGTGAATTTGTTAATTAATTTCTGGGAAACGCTATGGGTCTGTCTTCGAAAGCAAGCAGCCCAGGGAGATGTAAAATGTCTTGAGCAGAGGATATAAACCTGCAAGTGATTTCAGGGTTCGAATACTGCATATTCTTCAAAAGCAGTGGAAGGGGAGGGACTGTGCCTGCTAGCTCATGTCCTTACACAGCGACGTGTTTTTTCTTGAAAGTGGCTGTTTCACATCAGAGCCTCTGATCCTGCAGCTGCTAAAATTGACAGCCAGCTTCTTCACACCAGGATGAGTTGGATTGGGGGCTGTCTGGAGATAACAGAGGCAGCACTTTGCTTTCTAGCGATTTCTGTAGGGTTATGCAATAGAACATACCTCTGGCTTTTGCTGTTCACAGAAACATCCCTCACAGACAGCAGCACTTCCGATCATGGTTTTAGTTCAACTTCTCCTGTCCTTGACATAATTTGGAACAATTTTGCACTAAAAATAACCAGGCAGGAAAAAATAACCAAAACAAAGAACTCGAGCAAAACATAGATCTACATTGTTTCCCTCTCAAGGGATAATAATATGGTGATATGGCAGCAGGCCACGGGAGTAAATTGCCCCATATCTGCACTGCACACATGCTGCATCAGAACGGCACATTTCTGTTCACAGGAGCACAACCTAAAATTATCTACCAGGAGCTCCATACCACATCAAGATCGGCTAAAATTGTGATGTTTAAAAAATGAAGAGCCTTACTAGCACTGAGGACATCTGAAGCACACAGCCTGCTTTGGAGCTTCTGGCATTTTCAGTGGCAATGCGGTACATGTGAATCCCAGGGTTACTCACATGTTTTACAGTAAACACTGGTCTGGATTAAACCTCTCTGGACCTAATTTTTGGCCAAGGGCTACTTGGAATTTAGAAATTGGGCAACCCTTGGCAGGCCTGATTCACTCCAGTTGTGCAACATACGCTCCAATGTTGTGATGCCACATACACAGCCAGGGGCAATGCCTACCTTTTGTAGGAACCCTTCTGCCCAGATCTCTTGCCCAGGAGGAAGACTTCATATTACAGCTACAGTTTTTCCTGAAATGTTTTGAACCCCCACCTTACTGTGCTCTAATTAACAACATCATCTCAGCAAAGACTCTACCTTCACCTCTGTTCAGGTAAGGCCCCTGTGGGCCCATAAACATCCATGGCATGCAGCCTTTTTTCTGACTGGGAGGGTGTTTATTTGGGACTGGAGTCCCTTAGGGAATTGCCTGCTGGATTTTTATGTAAAAATCTGTAAAGCCATCATTTGGCAAAAAGCAAAGAGAGACCTTCAGGAAGCTCCTACCCTTGTGAGCATCCTGTTGGTGGTCACCATCCCGACACTGGTCTGGAAACTTCCCCATTCAGCCCACAGAGAATTTGGGCATTGTGAATTCTCCTCCTGAAGTGTATGTTGCTACCATCTGCCTTGCAGATCTGTCCTAGGAACCTGCTGTGGAAAGGAAACAAAGATCTTCAGATTTCCAGACTGCTGCACCTGTTTCTGCCATCTTCCACCCTCTTGTGCACAGGTTCAAAGAAAAAAGCTCGTAGGAAGATATTCTTTGACCAGGAGCAGCACCATATGGTTACCCTGGTTCTCTTGCACTCTTTATTATTCAGAAAGAGCCTGTGTACAGAGGAAGGAAATTTTATAATGATTGTCTGCAAGGATTTCCAACAATCAGGACTCATGATCCGCAGGGATTATTTGTAGTTGATTGTGAAAGGTGTTTCATTTGCCCTGCTGCAGAGGAAGCTCAGTGACTCACTGTTTGAGGTATAACAATGATTTTTGCCAGATCAACTTCCCACAAAGGAGAGCATTTAGCATAAACGAATCACTTACTGTGGAGCAGGACTGATTTGCAGTGCAAGAGGGGACAGAACTTACTGCAGCAAACACAAGCTGGAACAGTTCAGTCACTTGGGACTTCAAAACATCAGTGCAAGTGTAATTTCTGTAATTTGATTATTCTATCTCCCTTCACAGTGTACAAGAAGACCAGTTCTTTTCCTCTTTTCAGGAGTCTTCTTGTTTAAGGGTTGTTAAAATATTTTCCAGTTACTCTGTTTTCTAGAATTGTCTAGAAGTTTCTAGAAATTAATTAATTGACTACATCTTTTCTGAAGTGTTTTTCCCAAACCAAGGACATGTATTCCATCTGCAGCCTTGTCAATGCTATCTAGACTGGCAAGGATATTTCAGCATCTCACTGGTGGAACAAACTGATTGTCTACAAACCTGCCCTGACTTTTCTTAATTAGCTGTTTCCTGCATTTTACAAGCACTGTTCCGTTATTTTTTTCAGAAAATGCAATCAGATTGATTAGTGACAATTCCAATGCACCTCCCTTCCTTTTTTTCTGAAAACAGTCACCCTGATTGCTGTTCTCCAGTGCCCTGGAGCCTCATCTGTCCTCATCGCCTTCTTGGGGAGGATCACTAACATCTCATCCTGCTTACAGCAGCTACTTAAGTGTTTTAAATAAACTTCCTTTTTTTAAGTGACTACTGATGGAAAAAAGGCCTTAAACCTGTCACCCATTATTATTTCTCCTTTCCAATCATATGTTGGACTAACTCATCTTTCATATCTCTGGAGAATGTCCTCATGTTATTCTTCATTCCATTTCCTTGTTGTATCTTATTCTGCTCTTCATTTTTGTCCCTATGGTTATAGTAGTCATAGGAATTCATCATGCCCAAACCCATTTGATTCAGGACTTCTGTCACACAGGGCAGTGGCTTAGCTTTTCTCTGACAGAAAACAGTAAGAAAATACATTTTAACCAAAATACCATCGATTTTTTTGCAGTGATATCTCTTCATTTTTATAAATAGACACGCAAGAGAGGAACAATTTGACCACTGAAAGCACATTTTATTCTGTTTGAATACCTGAAACCTAACTGTATGATTAAACAGCTGCTCTAGCAAAGGTTGGAGAAATCCAAACTCAAATATTTTCTGAGTGCTTTCTAAATGTTTTCCACACTAGCCAGGAAACAGTTCTGAAGTGTTTCCGTAACACTATTTTTCTTTGTTATTTTTTATTTCTACTGTTTAATATGTTTTTATTTAAACAGAATTGAGAGTTTTGACAGTAGTTTTTTGCAACATTTCTCTAAGCACGATTCAAAGCACAAAGTGAGCCTGTTCCAAAGTGAATGAAAATGTAAAAGGCCAGATGCTTGACTGCCTTTGTGAGCTGAGGGCAAAGCTTCAGCCACCTGGTATTTACCAGTTTTATTGCTGCACACTGCCCGTCTTTAAAATCCTCTTCAGCCATTAACTGATCTCTCACAGTTCAGCAATGCAGGTAAAGTTCTTTCTTCCTGCCTGGCAGGAAAAGACAAAATGATACAGCGAGTTGAAGAGGACAGAGGGAGTCGCCATCAGTGCCCCCATTCACACCAAGATCTAATTATGATGGTAAAAATGGCTGCATCTTCCCTTTCAGTCAATGAGTCATCCATCTCTTTCACATTTTCTCATCTATACTGCACATCTTTGTCCTCTTGCTTTTTACAAAGAAATGCTCTTTTTTCCCATCTGCTGGGTCTCTACTTTCCCTGTGAAAGCTGTGGTGCAGGGGAAAGGATCCCGTGTCTTGCTCTGGGACAATCTGTGCATTTCTCAGCAGACAATCAGGTAAAAAGCGAAGCAGAGAGCTTTGTCGCAAGACAGAGTCTGAGTGTTTGGTTGCTTGGAAAATTTTTTTATTGTTTCTAGGGGATTTTTTTCCACATCTCTTCTTGGGAATGTTTCACTTAGGCTGCCCTTTAGTCCAGGGAGAGAATAGGAACCCATTATATGAAAGGCTGAGGTTTGATGTTACAGCCATTCACAGGAAAGTGGGACTTTCCTTTTATTGTTCGCAACAAACATTTTCCTTCATGAGAAGCATAATAGAAAGGCAGGTCTGAAGTTAGGGGAAAAAAGTGTTTTGCCCAACTTTAATCAGATATGAATTGCTTGTGAAGTTTTACAAGAAATACATTGTTTGAGCTAAACAGCACCAGCTGATACTTCCTTTCCTTTTTGGATGCAACATTACGAAATAAATATGGAAAAAGATAAAGTGTAAGTATTCTAATGTTTCACAAAAAAACCAAACCAAAACAAACCAAAACAACAAAAACTAAAAAACGAAAAACAAAAAAAAAACCTAACACCAACAAAAAAACCTGTTAAAAAATAACTAATAACTTGTGGTGCTGGGTCTGTGCATATGATCTGTCTCTGCTCAGGGGTGAACTGCTCTGTTCCTGGGTCTGTAGCACCTCTGCGTGGGCTGAGCCAAGAAAAGTGATCCCTCATCTCTGCTTGCAGGATTCACTGCTAACCCAGGGTCATTTCCCACCTGCTTGGCAGCTCTGGCATGAAACATCCTAGAGGTGTCCCTGCTAACTCTTTAACTGCCAGTTTTCCATCGTCTGGCAGAAATAAATCCCTGTGCTTTTCAGAATCAAACATGACCCAGAACATAAAAATTTTAGCACTTTCCAAGCCTGGAGTTCTGTTAGTCACAGGCATAGCTTGATCCATTCCCACCACGGCCCCTCCTCAAGTTCACCCCAGAGAAGAATGAGTATTTCCTCATGCTGACACTGAGAACCTCCTGAGCCAGGGAAATGACGCAGAAGGAGCAGGAGAACCTTGGGCTCCCCATGCCCAAACTCCATTCTCCAGCTCCTTCTTCACCCATGCTCCGGGGTGTCTCATGAGCTTTGTTTTCCAGCTGCAGCCACTCTGTGTGGATCAGGGTCACAAAGCTGTGTCTCTGGGACTGTCCCTCCTTTCTGGCAGAAGCCACATCCATTACATGATGCTCATCCAGGGCGTGCAACACTTGGAGTTTACAGGATTGCTGAGCTTCAGCTGACTAACACCGAGTCCCTTGGCAAGAGCTCTGATCGGAGCAGTGTTTGAATTCTGAACTGTTCAATCACCATCTCTGCACAGCAGGTGTTTTCTGTACTATACAAGGTGTGTGTGCTCTCTTCCTCTGCATGCCCCATGTCTGCATAACATATTCATGTAGCACAGGGCAGTCTTTTCAGCAGGTCTTGGGCTTTGTCTTCATACAAGCTGACTCTGAAATACACTGAAGTTTTACATGTTCTGTATTAATTCAGGGAGGGTCCATGAATGGACACGTTTCTTTCGGAATAAACTGAATTGTCAGCAAACAAAGGAAATAGCCCGCATGGGAAAGTTGCTAGAGGGGAAGAATAAAGCTGATCTAATTCAGGCAGATACAGAAAGGTGAAGTTTGGAGATGTGGAGAGCCATGCTAGACCTATATTTCTGGAAAGCCACTCTCTGTACTGGACAAAAGTTCATGGGGAATTGTAAAACTAATGCATGATGTGCTGAAGAAAGCAGCGCTAATGAAAGATTAATTGACTCTGTGTCACTACAGGAAAAAAAACTAGTCAGTGTTCAGATTAAAGCAGCACTTCAGCCCCGTGTTTCAGCAGGAGCTGTTGGCAGGTGTGATTTTGTGTTCATTTCAGCAGCAAGCTTGAAATAATGAGTTTCTTGTATAATGTAAAAGGTGAGAAAATTATTTCAAGAAAATAATTTTTTAAAAAAATTATAAAACCTTGTCCTGGTTTTTCCTCAGTGACCAAAGTGAAATTTCACAGGACTTATTCTTCATTTGAAACTTTTTACCAAATATCTGTGTCATATCTTGCAAAAAGTTTGCATGGGTTGTTCTTCAGCCATATATTGGATAGTCCTGTCATATAGAATAACACACTGGTGAAATTCTTGGTTTAGTGATTAGATTATGTAAAAAATAAGCACCTATTATTCATACCATCTACATATGCCAGTGATGCAGAAGGATTTGGGCTACATTGACAGCTGATGGTAAAGTTTGCATCATACACAGAAATTCACTTTTACAAGTTTATGGAATTTTGAAATCTTCTTTCTAACATATATGTTCTGCTATAACAGAGTCAAGTAAAATTGGAAGCAAATGAACCTCAAAAAAGCATTAAAAACATTATTCTTTTTTACTTTTAAAGTACTTTTTCTATTCATAATGATTTAATAAAGTCATGCCAAAGATTAAATTGCACTAATTACATAATTTTTTTAATTAAACCTTTTTTAACTATAATCTAACAAAGTATAATTAATGCGGGCATGAACAACCCTTAATTAACCACAGAGTTTTTACAGTTTTTACTGATGTTTTTAATGGGAAATTTCTTGTAAGAATATTAAAGTTACTGTAATGTAGGAAAGATCCTGTGTTAAGGAAATGCATAAATAATTTGCCTTCCAGCATTGTTCTCTTCAGGGACATGTTTCTCTCTGTGCATCTTTTCCTATGTGTAAATATTGGGAGAGCTCTCCAAGCAAATAGAGGCACAGAGTTAGCCTCATGCCAAAATTTCTTTCCATGTGATCACAACCCCTCTTAAGATGGCACTTGGCCATTTTTGCACATCCATCAGGCCCCGTAGGAGGGTTGGTCCACAAAGCTCAGACTGCTCATTGTCTACAGCGATGTCACATTACTTCAAAAAACACATCCAAAACCAGGTCAAACTTCAGACCTCACAAGAACTTCCCTTTGGAAGGGAGCATTTGGCAAAAAACCTCCGTATTTTCCCTTGGTGTCTTCATCACGGCACTCATTCAAAAAGGATTTCAGATGGAGAAGCTGCCTGAAACAAAATTATTTGAAAGATCAGAGGAGTTGTATTTAGTATACCAAGGTTCACTGTAGGTCTCGAGCAGGGAGGAGAGGTAGTCACAAAAGCCTTCACCTTCTCCATCCTCCCTCAGCCTGTCAATACAATGAACCAAGCAGGTGAGCATCCCCACAGCTGATCTCTGCTTGAGCTCTACACACTGCCTGTCCCACGGCCAGGTGCTGAGCCCTTTTGGCTGGGTGAGCATTGTGGCCTGTCCACAAACACTCTGGCCATGCAAGATATCCTCAGAGATAAGGAGAGACCACCATCTTCACCGCCCCATGGTGCTCCTGCTGAAGCCACAGGCAGCAGGTTCATCCCTCAACCCCTGGGTTAAAGGTTGGGATCAATGGGCTTAAAGATCTTTTCCAACCTAACCAATTCTATGATTCTGCATATATGATGTAGCTGTGTGTGGCAGTACGTGTTATCAAAACCCACCTGCCCCAAGGCTGGCACTGCAAACCTGAGTGATCCCACCATGCAGAGCTGTCCAGTTTGGCTAAGGTCCACATGCACAGCTCTGTGTAGGCTATTGCCAGCTGATTTGTGTGGGGCAGCAGGTCAGGGCCAAAAGGAATATGATATTGTTGATGGTTGTCTTGAAGTGCTGCAGCTTAATCAAGGCAAACTCAGTGAAATTCACCAGGAAAACTGAGGGCTTCCTGTCCAGATGGAGCTAAGATGAAAGCTGAGCAGGGCTGGCTGCAAACAAATATGTGGGAGGTTGTTTGAAGAGATGTCCTGTGCTTCCCACACTGACCAATGCTGTCTTCTTGTGATCTTGGTGCTCTCCACTGCATTCTGTCATAGGGACAAAGGAGTAACAGAAGGCTGCAAATGTCACAGCAGCCTGTGGTGACCCAGTCTGCAGTGCTCTCTGGCAGTTTTTCAGAGATGTTTTCCTGAGATGTTTTCCTGGCAGTGCAGGGGGTTCTGTGCAGGGCTGGAGGGAAGCAGGTGGCACTGCCAAGTGTTTGTCACCTGATGTCTTTGACATGCAGCAGTTCTGGGAAAGAGGTCAAGTGAAAACTGAAAACAAGTCTGTATTCACAATTCAGACCAAGCTGGTGCAAAGTAGATTAAGATGACTGGCCCAGCTCAGAGCAGGAAAGTGATGGAGCCACCATTCCTGGAGGTATTTAAAGGATGTGTAGAACATGGCACTCAGGGACATGATTCAGTGGTGGGTGTTAAGTGTTAGGTCAATGGTTGGATGAGATCTCAAGGGTCCTTTCCAACCTAAATGATTCCATGATCTGCTGTCTGATTTGCTACAATATTTTTCTGACCCTAATTTTTTACCAGCTCCATCTTCTCCTAAGCCATACAGACCCCTCCCAGAAGGGAATGAAGGGCAGTTCTCATCATCCAGCAATGAAGGGCACCTGTCCACCTGCAGCGTCATGTCCCTTCGGGTGTCTCGCACTGGCAGCAGGCTGAGGACAGCCCTGCCACACTGGGCCCGTTGTTAGATGGCACTGAAGAATGTCTCTGACTTGCAGATGTTCTTTAATGTAACACCAAACAAGGCAATAAAACCTTAGAGGGAATGTGGTGCAAGAGAGGGATGTGTCACATCCGTCAGGCAAATAAAGCACTCCAGTGACCGCTGCCTGAGTGAAAATGCTCCAGAAATACCATGTTTCAGCCCAGGCTTGCTATGGGGTCATAAAAAAAAATCCTTAAAATCAAAGAAATAAAAAGTTATAAGTAGGTAACAAATACATAAAGGGCATTTTTCACACTTTGGTCTCGAAATGCAATGATGATGCGCAATGAAGGTGCATTTCAATGTGATGGGCAAAGTTAAGGCTCTTTTTTGGAGTTTGTAATGTGCTATTTCACACATGGTTGGGGTTTTTTTGGAGAGAATGAACATGCTTATTATTTATGCAATATATAGCACCTTCCCATTCCTATCAGTATTCTGTGCAGACACAGAACTGAAATATTTGTTCGATACATACCAGCCCCTGTCCACAGAAGTGTAGATATGCCAGCATGAAAGCCAGGCTCAGGGAAAAGAGGCCAGACACGTGCTCTGTGCCATGGGCAGAGCCTTTGTGTCAGGAGTATCATGATCCAGTTTCACCTTTTCTGCATATTCTAATAAGCAAGCAGAACTCTTCCACCCTGCACCACTCTGGGCAAGCCAAAAATAGCACAAAGACCCAGCTCTCTCACCTTCCTTTTAAAAGCTTTCTTCTCCACCCCCCTTGTTTTTCCTAGGGGAATGGCTATCATGACTTTTTGAGCCTGGTTATTATTTTTTTCATCCTTATTTCTGATTTCATTTCGCCTCTGCCAAAGTATCACAAACTGAATTGCCAGGGGTCCTCCAAACTGCAAAAGCAAGCCCAGCTCCCGCTGGGAAGGAGGCTCTTAGATGCAGATAGATGCAGTGGATTGGTATCACAAACAGCTGGAACCAACACTGTGAGTCAGGGCAGGAGCAGAGGAGACGAGCACCCAAAGGTGCTCATCTGGGACAACAGGAGTGAGCACCACCTACAGCAGTCATGAGAGTGACAGTCACCCTAAGGTCAGGCTGGAGGGGACTTTGAGCAACCTGATCTAGTGAAAAATTTCATGGCAGGGAGGTTGGAATAAAGTGATTTTTAAAGATTCCTTCCAACCCAAACCATTCTGTGATCCTCTCAAACTCCACCCTAATGTCCACATTTTGCCACAAAAGCTGCTCTTTCTAGCCTGCTGTAAGCTCTGCTTTCTGTGAAGCATCCACTCTGCAAACCCAAGAATCACAGCATCTGTTTATAGCTTTAAAGAAAAGGTGCATTTCTACCCCAAAGGCATAGAGAGAGCACTTTGCAAAGGGGAATCATGCTCGTTCTGCAGCCTGCTGTTTGCACACAAATAAAGAAGTGGGTATTGTCGTGGAATAAACACACAATCTGTTTTGCAGACCCAGGTCAGGCAGAAGAGGTTTGTTTCTGCTGCTGTTGGAGAGAAGGCAGCGATCCGTATGATCTGATGCAAAATAAAAGTGCTGGGGCTTGTGTACATTTACAGCAGATAAAAACTGCCCTGAGAAAAGGCATGGGAAGAAACTTTGTTAGAGCAGATGTGGCCCTGCCTCCCTGGCAACTGAGGGTCTGCAGCCCTGTGGCCTCAGCACAGCTCTGCTCAGCCTGTCTCTCTTGCTCCAGATGCTGCCGTGTCCTCGAGCAACTTCCAGGCCCGTGTCCACACGATGTATTATTTCACAGAGCCGTGATTCCAAGCAGAGCTCCTGGGAGGAGGGAAGGGTCTGTCTCCTGGCTTCCAAGGATGCTTCAAAAAATGTTTCATTTCTTCCTTCTTTGTCTTGCATGACAGATCCATGGCTAAAGATGGGGCAATATTGGACTATTTCTTATAGAGAAAAGCAGGTATCAGGCTGGCAGGGTAAAACAATTCCTGTGCTGAATTGTGTGCAGGAGCCAGACCACACCGTCTGAACTGCTCGTGGGCTGTATTGCAAAAAATCCCTCAACTGCATGGGCAAAGTTGAAAAAAACCTGCAAGAGAGAAGAAAAAAATCGCTCCTTGTGCTGCATCCCTCTGTCAGCAGATGGCTCTGCAAGCCGTGGTGTTGCCTGGTTAACCACTGAGCTGTGGAGGCGGCTGGGGCTCAGCATGGGCGGGAGGGAGCCTGGCTCTGGGCGCTGCTGCAGTTCCTGCTTTCTGCATGGGCAGATTTTGAGGTGCCCCCAAACCTGCAAAACCCCACGGGTTTTGTCTAACCACTGGCACCTTTCCCAACCTGACCTTATTCTCTTTTAACAGATGCCCATCCCATCCTGTTGGCTCCGGAGGTGCAGCCCAGGATGAGCACACAATCATTCCATCACTGCCCGTCTCAGCTGCGCTCCCACGGCCATAGCTGAGCGCTGCTGGCACTCGCTGGGGGGGTTCCTCAGCACAGCGGCTCCGGCAGCCCTGCCCTCCTGCCTGCAGCATCCCAGCACCTCAGCCGCATCTCCCCATGCGGCATCACATCCCGAGGGCGCTGGAGACACCGCAGCTGGCCATGGTGCGCCCTCAGGCACTGAGCAGGTTAAGCCAGCAGCTGCCATCCGCCACACTGCAGAAAATACAACTCAGGACAGAGGCTTGTATCATCTCCTCCCAGGCCTAATGCTGGAAGCCTCCAGAGGTCCAATCTGCTCGACTTTTTTCCTATCTGGCAACTCAATTTACTGGCGTTTGTCTCCTGTGACCGTGCAGAGTCAAAAATTGCGTTTCATAGAGAACACATTTAGGTTGGGGATGCCAGCCAAAAGCACTCTTATGGAACAGCACAGGCTTGGAACAGTCAGGGAAAAGGTGCATCCTTTCCAGCTAGAGCAGATTGCTATGGAGATATCAGGAAGATTTGTCATGGGTGGCAAACGCCTGGGGAGTTTAAATGATGTAAACAGATTTTTACCTACACAGTAGCATCCAGGATGGCAAAAGGGGCTGCAGATTTATCTGTAATCTAAAAAAAGGGAGCTTGTTCTCTACAATTAGAATCATAGAATCGTTTAGGTTGAAAAAGACTCTTAAGGTCATCAAGTCCAACCTTTAACCCAGCACTGCCAAGCCCAGCACTAAACCATGTCCCCAAGTGCCACATCTACATGTCTTTCAAATACCTCCGGGGTAGTGATCCCATCCAGCCCCACAGACTCCTGTTTGCCTAAGTGGTGTAGCAGGTCACTATCCATTTCCCCTTGGATTTTGGGGGCTTCATTCTGCTCCTCATCTCTGTATTCCAGCTCAGGGGTCTGGCTATCTGGAGGACAACTGGTCTTAAAAGACTTAAAGACTGAGGCAAAGAAGACATTAAGTACCTCAGCCTCTGTCACTACGTGTCCCCCTGCATCCAATAAAGGACAGAGATTCTCCTTAGCCCTCCTTTTGTTGGGAATATATTTATAGAAACATTTTGTATTGTCTATTATAGCAGTAGCCACTTTCATTTCTAGTTGGGCTTTGGCCCTTGTAATTTTCTCCCTGCATAACCTAACAATATCTTGTAGTCCTCCTGAGTTGCCTGCCCCTTCTTCCAAAGCTGGTAAACTCTTTTTTTCTCCTGAGTTCCAGCCAAGGCTATCTTTTCAGCCAGGCCAGTCTTCTCCTCCACCAGCTCATCTTTCGTCACATGGGGACAGCATGCTCCTGCACTTTCAGGATTTCCTCCCTGAAGAATGACCAGCCTTCCTGGAGCCCTTTGCCCTTCAGGAAGCTGGTACTACACCGTAACAGTGTTTTGTGTCCTCTCCCTCACCACACAGGGTATGATTACAGAAGGTCTCTGAAGCTGCTTAGGCAGGGGATGGCACCATTTCTACACTGAAGAGGCACAGAAAAATTTTCCTCGGGGGATTGAAGCTGACTTGAAGGAGGTTGCCTGTGAATGGGGGGCTTGGTCATGTCATCAGATCTGGGCTGAAAAGATCCCCCTTTCTCCACACTGAGCCCCTTCAAAGCCCTTCCATCCCCAGTGGGGACACATTGTTCTGCCTTTACAGAGCATTTCTCAGCCGGAACCTCACCTTAAACTGGGACTCCAAACCTGTTATCAATATTTGGTTGTTTCTTTTTAACCCCTGTTGCCTTTCCTCCCACTACCTCCACTTTTCTATTTATTTCCTCTATGTCTGAGTGTTTTCATTTGTGAAGATAAAAGCCATAGAGAAGCGAAAGTGAGAAACTTTCCCACTTGAATTTCTACAAAGGCAAATCCGTGACCCTGAGCTGCCAGAGAAGATACTTGCATGGTGGCAGCGTGCCTGGTCCCGAAGGGGGACACAAAGGCCCCATCTGTGTGAATGCAATGTACAGGCGCTGGTGCCCAGTTGTCTGCACGCTCATCTTGGTGGGACAGCCCCAGACACAAATTTGGCCACGGCTCTGCCCAAGCAATTCCTGGGGTGGATTCAGGACTTAACCCAACACAGGGGCCATCCCCAGCAGCAAACTGGATGCACGCATTCCTTTAAAAGGTAAAAGTGTAACAGTGTGGATGCAGCCTTATCACACCATGCAACCTCAAGGTCAGGGAAAAGGCAAAGAAGAGTTTTATAAGACAAAACTGAAAGTGATGATGTTTCAAAATGGAAATAAAAATGTTCTCTCTCAGCAATGCTGAGCTTTGTCTCCCTTGACAAATTCCAGACAAATCAAGGCAAGAGCGTGCTCATTCGGACAGACAGTGGCTGAAAGCCATTCCTTCAGGGAAGCTGGCACGGCCTGCCCAGCACACAGAACAAACCATGGTCTGCCTATTCCCACCTGCCCAACAGAGCCCTGCGTTCAGCAGGGTCAGCTGCTCTGGGGGATGTCCCATGGGCACTGCAGGGCACCATGTGGAAGGGAAATGTAAAGAGCTCCAGCTCACATGCACTATAAAAATAGCTACATCCATCTACAGAGTCACTGCCCTGCTTTTCAACTCAGTCCCACGTCCTCCCTGGAGCTTCCAGACAGATCTGACTGTGCAGAACCTGCGTCCACACCGTGGCTGGGCAGGACTGTGGTTCAGGCATCTTAGTGCAGACCACTTCATGGACCAGTTTGGTGGAAACGTGGAGTTGTGAACTACAGCAAGAAAGGCACCAGGTGCCTTCCCTCCCGTCCCACCTGCTCTGCTTTGGCAGAAGGCATGGTCACAGCAGGGTGGCACGGGAACAGTGTCGGGCACCACGGCTGGATTGGGCAGCTGGTGTGTCACAAGAGCCCAGATTCCAGGATGCATCCCAGGAATTCCATCCCCTGAATGCAGCTGTCATTTGGGTAAGCCACCCACGGCAGCCATCACCAGGAGACTTCAGGGACTGCTCACATTTCTGCTCTTACCACAAAATTTGCAAAAGGCCCCAAGAACTCTGGAGCAGCCCCGTAGTTCCAAAAGGGCTGCCCAAGCCGTGAGCAATCTGTGCTGCTGGGGTTGCCTGGGCTGTTGCTCCTTGAGATCCTCAGCCTCTCCATGCCTCACTTCTTCACCCCTGAGCACAGGGAAGGAGACATCCTCCTGCCATTTGACCAGGCTGTGTAGGAGGAATAAGGGCTCAGCAACCCCATAACTCAAAGCAGGACAGCCCCACACAGAGTGAGGGCAGTGCTTTCATGGACAGCAGCCTTAGGAGTGAACAGCAGTGCCTCTCTCCCATCCCCATGTGCCCTCCAGCCACTCCTTTCCTCTTTTTCTGGTCACCATCTCCTTCCCACTGAGCTGAGCTGCAAACCACTGCCCTGCCTTCACCTTGGCAGGCTCCAAATTGACATCATGGTCAGAACCTGTGCTGGGGCCCTTCTCCCCAGGCTCAGTCTTGTTGAAAATCCAAGCAAACAGGGGCTGGCCTCCGTGCTGGGTATTATCATTACTCATCCAGCTTGGGCAGGATAGGACAGGGTAAAGGTTGCACAAGGAAGATGCTTGATACCTTGTAAAGGGCCAGCCTGAAGAACACTAAAATCTTTGGAGATCTATTGCCTAAGGATGCTTTTGTGACTCATGGCAATGAAAAGGAGCCTCGCTCTCCGTGCTGAGCCCTGGGCTGGCATACAAAGGCATCCCAAAAGCATCCTGGGCTGGGCTGACTGGTGAATGGCAAAGTTCTCAGGCATTTATGAGTGGAAGGTGTGTTTGATGACTAGGCTTTAACGTGTTAATGCCTGCTGTGCCCTGCTGTGGGATGTGTTCACTATTTTAGAATTAGCCCCCAAGATTTGTTCCAAATCAGCCCTGAAGGATAATAGCCTGTGTCTAAAAACCTTCATGTGTCAATTTGTTTCAGGACCCTCACTGCGTTATCACTCAAGGGCAGAAATCTGTAATCAAAAGCTCTGCTGAGCCTCCACTTTCCTTAAAACATTTCCCTCCTTGAGTATCATCTTCACATCAGCAGCAGGGAATGCATCAGCTCCTTCTTTGCTGAGCAGTACCAGCACAGCTGTGCATGGCTGTGATTTTAGGTTCTGATATGGAGGAGCTGATATGGAGCTGCTTTTCTCACCAGTAAAACCCCTGTCTCTTCTTAGCCAGTCACATTTACTCCTGTCAGTAGCCCCCAGCCTTAAATTAGCATTGTGATTCCCTGGGCTTGTGCACAACGAGGGCCCATGGGATGGAGGAGCAGAGGCAGGGCTAGCAGATTTTGGGGTTGTGCTCACAGCAGCTCCTGTTGTTGGATGATTGGAACCTGACATGTCTCAGAGACCCTCAGCAGCACGGGGAGAGATGTGGGGGTATTTCTGTGGGGCAGGCTGGCTGCCCGTGAGTGCAGGAATGAAATGGAAAGAAATGTTTGTTCATCCAGACCAGTCTCCTTCCCAGCCTTGTCTGCACCTGCGTGCTCTGCTGGGATCATGATAACTTCAGGTGGGCCTGGCTAAATGCCCCTGAGGGGTATGAAATTGGTTATTCCCTTTCCTACCAGCCCTCCTTCCCCTCCCAATGACCTCCACCACTGGCCTTCTTCAAAATCTCATGTCAGATTCTGAGGAGCTCTATAATAAAATAACAAACCCAGCAATCAGTAAAAAATCTCCACATACTTGTTGTACTGAATGGAGGCATGTGCCATGGTGTCTCCTGGCAGCTGCCCATCCCCTGAGCAGCCCTGAGACCCCTGGGAATTCTGTTATTTTGATCCAAGAGCTGCCAGGTATCTTGGAAGAGAGATTTGCCTTTAAAAAAATTCTGTGTTTCCAAAACAAAACTGCAGGATTTTGGTTTCTTTAATGTTGTTTGAGGTTCCCTTCTAATCCCACATGGAAATAACTCTGCAAATCCCAGCATAATTTCAAGGAAATGGGGCTTCCCAGTCAGCCCTGGCATTGTCAGCCCTCTCTCACCTCCTCTCTGTTGTGCCTCCAGCTGCTGAGGCTTGGAGGCACCACTGTGCTGGGTTTAGGGAACACTGTGCCAGTTTTCCAGGAGAGCAGAAGCAAGGCTGTAAGAGAGGACAACAAGGTCTTAAACTAAGCCAAAGCCCAGGACTTTCCATATCCTTCTATTTCATCGCTTCCAGCCGCTTCCTCCCCTCCTTCTGCTAAAGATGGGCTCTTCTTCAGGTCTTCCCGTGGAGGGGCTGCTGTAGGGCAGTAGCCCACGTGTCAGAGCCTCACAAGGTGTAGCATGATCCAGACCTACTGAAAGGAATAACCTGTGCAACACCCAGTTAGCCTGAAACGGTGCAGATAGCTCCAGGCAAAATAAAATTCTCTGTTTCCTTGACTGGAAACTGGAGAGAGAGCTGCTAATTCCACTACTGTTCAACTCTGCCACTAGTCTGAGGGAAAAAAAATATATAATTGCTGTTAAAAGCTGGGGATTGTAGAAGGACTGGTGGGATAATCAGTAAGTGCAGTGACAAAGCAGTTGTACCATGGCCTGTCTCTCTTCCAGCAGCGTAGGATGAATATTGCTCCATGCAGTGGGATATACAGGAGAACAAGAAACACAGGCAGTGCCTATAGAACTGGGACTCACTGTGTCTAGAAGAGGATTTGAGGGATTTAGGGGGATCATCTGTACCAGCTCTCAGTGTGATGTTGCAGCAAAAAGGACTGAGACTGAAGAACAGATGGGAAATCTGTGCCTTAGTCAAACACAAGCTGTTGGACTCAACAGGAGGAGCTGGTTGCATCTTATAATTCTGTGTCAAACAAGAAAGCAAATGAGATGTTCCAATGGAGTGTAAGTTTTTGATTTGCCAAGGGTCACACGTGATATTTATCATAAAGAAGAAATTTGAAGACATGTCTTTGAAGCCCTGTGGCCAACATCCATCTTCTGGATCTTTCTCTCTCTTGAATGAGAAATATCAAACAGTTTTCATTGCTTTTCTCTTCTTTCCCCCCTTTAGATTGGGGTGGGCTGGCTGGGAAAGCTGTGGTTGTGAAAGGCTGCACCCAGCACTGGTATTGGGAAAGCTGCTTTTGAGCAGAAATTCTGATTACAGCACAACCTTGTGCTGCTGCACTTTGTGCCCAATCCTGCCTGGATCCTGTGGCACAAACCTTCTGCAGATCCCTCCGCTGTGGGCACCCACTGCAATGTGAAACATCAGTCTTGCTCCAAAGGTTCTCCTGGCCCCTGCTATAATTGTCCTGGTTCTCATTTAATTTGCTCTGCCTCACTGCCCTACAGCAACAGTGGGTCACCAGAGAAATGGGCTCAGAGCTAGGATTTGGTTTGGAAAAACATCCAACAGGGGGAATGCTCCTGGCGTGCTGGCAGCACTTGTTAACTCAGTGTCAGAGCCGCTACTCCGGGGACGTGGGAAGTGACATGCGGTTCATCTGGGAAGCTTGGCAGCACTTTCCCTGCAAGCAGTTCAGCTGTGCTCCTCAGGGAGGGAGGAGGAAGTGTCCTCATTTCCCCGGGAGCACGAGGCACAGTGTCCTTTCAGCATGTGCACATGAGGGCTGTACCTTCACCTGGGGATGGGAGCGAGGGACATTTCCTTCCCTCTTACAGAACCGCATCACAAGGGAGATATTGCAGCAATGCACAAGAGACCAAGGATGGTTTTTTGCTGGACGGCTGGGAAGAGAAGGGTTATAAGGTCCTTTCCCATCCAAGCCTTTGGGAAATCTGCTGGAGTTGCAGAGAGCCTCTGTGTTCCTGCTGGCCAAGAACTGAGCTGCCTGGGAGGGACAGGAGATGCTCCATGGAGCAGTGCCATGGACAGGGATGCTAGCAGGTTCCTTGCAGTGTGAGACAGACCTTGGAGAGCAGCAGGGAGACCACGTGAGTCAGCAAATTCACCTTCTCAGCCATGGCGTGTTCATGTCTCAGCTCCTTTCCACACCTTCTCACCCCCAGCTCTTCAGCACAAAGCTGAGCCAACGTCACCACAAATGCAAGGAAAGCCCAGAGAGCTGTGGCTCATCTCCCTGTGCTGAGGTCTCTGACCTGCTCCTGTAACCAAGGAAATTGCAGCCTCTTGATTTGGATCAAGGATGATATTCAGTCCTAGGAGAAGAGGGCGGAGGAGTGAGTCTGGTTTCCCAGGGCTGCTCCCTGGGAGAGACCTGCTGGATGCTCGGTAGTTTTGTTGTAGACCCTGTATAAGCAGATCTGCTCAATGGACAGGATAGGCAGAGGCCTGTATTCCCAATTCAAGGTGTCCAGTGCTGCTGTGTGACTGTCATTCCTCAGTGCGGCCTTGGAGGTGCAAAACTGGGCACTGGTGGGGAGGGAAGCATGAGAAGTTTGTTGGGCCACCCATTTCTCAGGGGAAGGGAGGTGTCTTCAGCCCAACAAGTGTGAGGTCTGGGATAAGGGGGTGATGGAAGGACAGTGGTACCAGCACATCTGCTGCTTGCTACTCCCCAGGAGAGTGCTGAGTATTCCATTGATCCATGTGGCAGGACAGGGTGGGACAAGCCAGTTGGGCCACTGTTCTCTGAAGGACACTGTGCCACAGCCAGGGCTGCAGCCATGCCCTCTGCCTGGGTATTAGGAATTCCGTGGCTCCATCTGGGCCAGCTCCCAGCCCCCTGAACATTTTGTCCTCCGATATTGTCTTTCTCCCCCTCTATCACACACATTTTTGGCATTACTGATGCTCATTCATTTTTAACGCTGAATACGCTTTTCCTGCCCAGAGCCTTCCCTAAACATCAGCTAATGAAGCCTCTCCGCTCCCCTCGGAGACTGGCATCGGGCACAATTATCCCTGTGCCAGGGATTTGCCCAAGAGCATGAAACAGGTCAGCTCCAGAGCTGGTCTCGAGCCTGGAGCTGGAGAGCCCCAGGGCTGTGCTCAGGCCCGACAGGTTCATGTGGAGCATCCCACCCCTTCCCCTGGGAAGGGCACACACAAGTGGTGGGTAAGGTCTTCACCCAGGCTTAGGGGACAAAGGACTGCTGGTCTGTATGGGCTAAGCTGCACACCCAAAACTGCCACAGCAGGTGTAAAACCACACTGGGGTACCAACTGGAAGAGGGGAAATTTAGGTTAGATATAAAAAAGAAATTTTGTACTGTGAGGGTGGTGAGACACTGGAACAGGTTCCCCTGGGGGGTTTTAGATGCCCCAACCCTGGAAGTGCTCGAGGAGAGGTTGGATGGGACTTGGAGCAACCTGGTCTAGTGGAAGGTGTCCCTGGAATTAGGTGATCTGCAAGGTCCTTTCCAACCCAAAACATTCTGTGACTCTGTGATATATAACATAGGGGATAAGAAGTGTGGTCCTGCCTGTCTGTACCAAACTGCAGAGGTGTTTTGTTCCCAGCAGAGACCATCCATCACCCAAATTAAGGCTCTGAGCAGCAGTTCCTTGGTAAAGGATGGGTGTTAGAAATGCCAAAGCTCCTGTGTCTGAAGGGCAAAATAATTCACCAGCCTATTCTTGTTGCCTTGGTGTGCCTGGCCCAGGGAGCGTCCCAGAAGCAGGAGCTATCTGCATCCCAGGATTAACTGCCTTCATCATCATCACCATTACTAATATTATTATTATTATTGTGACGGTCTCCTCTGTGCCTGCCTGCAGTTTCCTAGAAAGGGCAGGTCACTAAAGCATTGGAGGAAGAGCACACAGTGCAAGCACAGCTGGAGGAGGTGAGAGAGCACTTTTGTGCAGAAATGATTCCCATTTTCCAGACAGTAGCTTTGCTTCCAAGTGGCAGCTGGATCACATAGGACAAAACTGAAGAGCAGGAGCTGCTTTCATCTGCTGCATGGAGCTGGAGCATCTCACCACTGCAACCCAGAGGTCCCAGGGATGGCTCAGCACAGAGGGATGCCTCAGCACAGAGGGATGGCTCAGCACAGAGAGGTGCCTGTGCCTGCAGGCTGCTCTGCACATTTCCAGCCAGCCCTGTTGAAGGACGCCTCACTCTTTATGTCAAGTTGTTCTTAGTGTGTTTTCTTTCCTAGGTGGCATTTCAGGAAATACATAAATGTCACCGCTGTGTTAAATGAAAGACAGATGAAATACAGTGAAAGGCCCATAAAAATGAAATGTGTGTGTGCCTCAGCCTCCCTCTTTTCCACTCACATTTTTCTTTCTTTTCACCTAGAGTGGAGCAGCTACAGTAGGAGCAAAACCAGCAGGAAGGAACTGGGCAGACAGCAGGTGAGGAACAGGGCATGTCAAGTCATTTCCCTAAGCCCTGAAAGCCCATGGGTTAGAGTGGCAAAATGGGTCAGTGCCAGCATGACCCTGGTACAAGGTGTGTTTAGGCAGAGCAGCAGGACCAAGCTGTCCTCTCGCCTCCAGGGCAGGGTGTGCAGGGGCTGGCCATTCCTGCAGCTCCTCACCCCAGCCCCACACACCTCCTGCTCTCCCTGGTGATGCCAAGGGACTGCATCCCCCAGCTCCATGTGTAACGAGGGGTAGCAGGGATGCTGTATGTGTTTGTCACAGTTATCAGGAGCAGGAACGCTGTAGCTGTCACTCCCAGTGACGTCCCACTGCTTTCCAGGTCAGTAGGAGCAAACCTACACAGGGATGTGTTCCAGGGCTTGGGCTGCTTCAAATCCTTCTGAATGGGGTGCTGTAGAGTGGTATCAGCTCTAACACTGCTGCTTGTAATTATGCCACAAGTCCTTCCAGTGCCCTGAGTCACACAATTTATTTGGAGTGTCAGTGAGGGGAAATGTTCACAGGCACAGGCACAGATTGCCCAAAGAAGTTGTGGATGTCAAGGAAGTGTTCAAGGCCAGGCTGGATGGGGCTCGGAGCAACCTGGGCTAGTGGAAGGTGTCCCTGCCCTTGGCAGGGGGTTGGAACTGAATGTTCTCTAAGGTCCGTTCCAAACCAAGCCATTCCACAATTACATAAAGAATACTCAGAGGGTTTTCCCAGGTGAGGGGTATGTAGGCACTGCAGTACCAGGAGGTGCTGCAATGGGGACATGCAGACCCATGCATTGGGTTGGCACGGCCACGTTTTGGTAGCAGGGGGCTACAGGAGTGGCTTCTGTGAGAAGCTGCCAGAAGCTTCCCCCATGTCCAGCAGAGCCAATCCCTGGCAGTTCCAGGATGCACCCACTGCCGGCCAGGGCTGGGCCAATTAGAAACAGTGGTCATGCCTCTGGCGAACAGATTTAAGAAGAAAAGTTATTGGGCAGGTGTAATTGTGGCCAGAGAAGAGCAGGGTGAGAATCCGTGACAGGAACAGCTCTGCAGACACCAAGGTCAGCGGAGAGGGAGGGGCAGGAGGTGCTCCAGGCGCTGGAGCTGAGAGTCCCCTCCAGCCCGTGGTGAGGACCATGGTGAGGCAGCTGTGCCCTGCAGCCCGTGGAGATCCATGAGGGAGCAGAGATCCACCTGCAGCCCATGGAGATGCCCCCACTGAAGCAGGGGGATGCCTGGGAGGAGGCTGTGATGCCGTGGGAAGCCTGTGCTGAAGCAGGGTCCTGGCAGGGACCTGTGGGGAGAGGAGCTGTGCTGGAGCAGGTTTCCTGCTAGGACTTGTGACCCCGTGGGCTCCCACGCTGCAGCAGCCTGTTCCTGAAGGACTGCTCCCCATGGAAGAGTGACCCACACTGCAGCAGTCTGAGGGGGACTCTTGCCCATGGGATGGACTCACGCTGGAGAAGTTCATGGAGAACGGTCTCCCATGGGAGGGACCCCAGGGTGCAGCAGGGGAGCGGCTCCTGTCCCTGAGCAGCGGGAGAAGCCACGGGGATGAACTGACCATAACCCCCACTCCCTGTCTCCCTGCACTACTGGGGGAGGAGACGGAGCTGGGGAGGAGGGAGAGGTGGGGGGAAGGTGTTTTGGTGTTTTTAAGGTCTGAGTTTACTTCTCATTATCCCGCTCTGATTTTGTTAGTAATATATTCAATTCATATCTCTAATCCGAGTCTGTTTTGCCCGTGATGGTATTTGGTGAGCGATCTCTCTCTATCTCCACCCATGAACCCTTTGTTACATTTTCCCTCCCCTGTCCAGCTGCAGAGGGGAAAGATAGAGAGGCTTTGATGAGTGCCTGGCATCCAGCCAGCATCAACCCACTACGCCCACAACCTTAGCTGGCTGTTATTTCAAAATTAAACCCCCAAACAAAAAGGTGCAGCAGATATTTAGTGTTTAGGTGATGTGTAATGATGCAGAGCTGTGTGTGTGCCTGGGGAGGTTAGAGGGGGGTCTGTGGCTCTGATTTCCTGGACCATATGTTACCCCAGATTTGCCAGGGAGGAGCAGCAGCAGGCAGAGATGGACACGCTTAGAGGACAATGTTTATTCCCTGAGACCTCATCTCACCCTGCAGGATTATGTCTGATAATCCCAGAGTGATAATGGGAGTGATTTTTGCTTCATCACCTTCTTTGCTTCAGCCTTGCTGGGAGGGGAGCGTTTGTGTCACATCCTGACCTCAGCAAAGCAGGAACACTTCTGTTCCCAGTCACAGCCATGGAAACGGTTTTCTAGGGGGGGTTAATTTATTTTATTTCCATCTCTTCAGCCTGAGGTTGCTCTTCCTGCAACGAGTCACTGGGTGCATATATAAGAGACAATACTTGGCTAAATGCACAGAGGAGCACAAAGAAACATTAAAATGTGCCAGAAATCAATATATTTACACTAGATTTCACTTCTGGTGATTTCAAGCTGTTCATCAAGCCAAAGCTGTTTTTTCCACTTCGTACATGAGCATTTACAAAATCAATATGTACAAGTGTATGTGAACATATTCCTGTGTACTCACAATTTACCACCTTCCTGGAATTACCCCTCTGTGAGCCCAGAACAGATGTCGACTTTATACTTCTAATAAATCCATCAACTGTCCAGCTTTGCATGCAGACAAGGTGTAATTTTTTTTTTGTTTTAATTGGACAGAACACAAACAGAAGAAAGAATTCGTTATCAACAACCAAAAATGAGAGAGCTTTTTCACACACGAGTGTGTGAAAAGCCAGAAGGCAAAGCGGAGATGGGAATCTGGTGCCTTGGAAAGTCTACAGGCAGTTTTATATGTCAGTCATATTTTGCTGTCTTGTCCACTGTGTCATGAATCTTTCTCTGTGTGTGCATGTAAAAATGCCACAGCCTAATTATTAGCTATTAATTATATGCTGGATTCAAGCAAGAATTACCATAATGTGCCACAGCATCCATAAATACGAGATCCAAGAGGGGCAGAATGGCCTTTTGTTTCCCTCTGCAGAATTATATGCATGACCCAGTTTTTTTCTAATACTGCAGTGGCAGGAGAGACATAGCATTGTTTGTTCCACTCAAAATGGGGAGGGGGGAAGGGCTCTACTTTGAAATGTACAGTAAATAAACTCTTGCATTGCAGAGTAACACCAGGGAAAGGATGCTTGAGTCTCTTGCTCCAGCCAGCAACATTTGCAGAGACACCTCACAGTTAATTATAACACTTCCCTGAACAGTTTGAGGCCAATCTCAGAACTCGATTTCCATTTTAAATACCCCTCTGCCACATCCTGGGTCTCCTGTTTGCCATGCAGGTTGGCTTAACCTGCTGGTGTGGGTGGAGACCCGTGAGCCCCAGCCCCTGGTGTCTGTGGGGTTTGCAGGGGCTTGGGGCTCCCTGGGTGGCAGTGGAAAAGGAGAGGGCTCAGTGCCTAGGCTCGGATGCCTGTGGGACACCGAAGCTGGGAGGTGCATGATCCTTATCTCAAAACACCTCAAACTGTGTGATCACTGGGATGAGTGGTGAGAGAAAAGACAGCCAGTTCTGGCTGGGAATGAAGATTTTGGTGGCTGAATTTTCACAGCTCAGAACCCCCCCACCCTGGGCAGAGGTCCTTAATTACAGGAGATGGGGGAGGATCCCGTTTTCTGGGAGGAATTACAGTGCTGGTCTAAGGGTGAGCCAACAAAGGGAAAAGGGCAATGCAGTGATTATCAACCTCCCCCAGGAGTCTAGGAGATAAATAAATACACCGTGAATTCTTAGGACACAGTCACAATGATGACATAACACACAGAGAATGCACAGCACAGAAACCTATTTCTGTCCTTACGGAGAAAATCTGGGAAGAGCAGAGGAAAGGAAGGGAGTCCCAGAAGGGCACACAGCAGGGCCTGGGGTGCAGCCACGGCAGGAGAGCTGAGGAGGAGGCAGGAGAGGTTCTTCCAGTTATCAACAACAGTGAAAGCCAGGGATGTTATTTTAATTACCCGCAACTGGAAATGAGACATAATCCCAGTCCAGTGAATCCCTAGGATGCTGGGGACAACATTTCAGCTCAGATGGACAAACAGTACCTGCATCGGGCTCTGACCATGAGGAGCCAGCTGGGAACTGGAGGGACAGTGATTTTGGGAAGAACTATCATAAAGTAGCAAAATTAATCTTTCTCACAAACAGGGAGATGGAAGAGCAGGGGCAGAGGGATGCTGGACCTAAACCAGGTGATTTTGGCACACATGGAGAAGCTGTGGATAGTTCCTGGGGGAGCAGGAGAGCCAGTGCAGCAGGGAACAGCCCTAAAGGCACTGGGTGGTTTATCGGGCCAGGAGGAAGGCAGAAAACATGACAGCTGAGCCCAACAGCAGCGGTCCTGCTGCAAACCCAGGGCAGAGGCAGGTGGGAACTCTGGGAGCTCGTTATAGATTGACATCAAAAACTGCCCCATTGCGAAACCACACGGGAAGGCTCGAATGAGTTTCAGTGAACAAGGGTGGGAAGGCAACAGGAGGATCCGTAAAAACATCAGGAGAAGAAAGAGGAAGGAGAGGAACCAAGGGATCACTCGGGAAAGGCCAGTGCTGCCTTCACAAAAAAGGTTCCTTGCCATCAGCTGACTGACTGTAATTACCACTTAATCAAACCAAGGGGTGGAGCAGAAAGAAACCATCCAGAGATGGTTTAGGTGGGACACAGGAGATGGAGTCAGCACAAGCAGAGAATGACCCCGTGGGAGGTGAGCAGAGGAAGCAGTTGGGATGTTCTTCCCAGACACCCTGGGCTAGGAAATACCCTATGGAGCAGAAACCAGCAGGCACAATATCTCCCTTTAAAAAGTAGCATTTATACATCAGGAGCCTAACTCTGAGTCTTGGAAAAGTCCCAGAACAAATTATTAAACAAACAGTTGATACAAAGCCAGAGGAGAACATAGGAATAAGAAGAGAAGATGAATTTGTCAAAAATAAATTGCCCAAACCAGAGTTATGTTCAGCTCAGGTTCCCTCTTGGGCAGCTGAAATGTGCTGTGATTTAGGCAAAGCTTTTGAAACAGTCCCATCTGACATTTTACCAATTCTCTTAAGTTAAGGAAATATTTGAAAGTGAATTTAGGAACAATTTAATAAAACACACCTGGAGTCACTGCAGATATTTTTCAGTCACACAAGGAGGAGATTTTGAGCAGGGTCTTCCTGGATCAGGCATAAAGGTGATTCTATTCAGCATTTTCACTGACTGACTCAAGCGATGGCCCAGGGAATGCACTTCTAAAATATGCAGGTTTTGCTGGATGTCAAGCACCTGGGAGGACTGGATGAGAATTCAAAATTACCTGGAAAAATTGGAGGAAAAGCCTGAATTGAATAAGACGAAATCCAGTAAATAACAGCACAAACTGTGGCTCTGACATGAGCAATATCAGACACAGAGTACCCACTGGGGAGCTCTTACCCAGTGACAGTACAGCAGAAATGGAATGGGAATGGCAATTCACAAAGGATGGGGATGAAAAATCTGCAGTTGGGAAAACACCAACAGAAGCAAATCTCCTTCCTGGATGCAGTACTGGACTGCTGTGCGTAAGCCAGAGGAGGTAATTGTTCAAATTGCCTCCATGCTGATAAGGTCTCAGCTGGACCAAGTCTCCTATTTAGGGCACACTTTGGCAAAGATGTTAATTAATTAAAAAAGATTAAGATATGAAAAAGTAGAAAGGTTGGAGGATTTAACTTTGTTTTGCCAGGAAGGGGAAGCTGCGATAAAAAGCTCTTGGATACAGCCAATTCTTACAAAGAGCAGATATTCAAGCGCTGGAAGAGGAAATCACATTAAATTGCATCAGGGCAGCAGCTCCATCCCTGTTAACCTTTTCTCTGCCTTTTTCTGTCCCTTGTCCCCCAGCACACCTGCTTTGGGTGCAGGGCCCTGAGCAGCACACGGCGCTCGCTGGCTGCACTGAGGCTGAGCACAGCGGCAGGAAATACCCGGTGCCCCGTTCTCCATCTCCCTCCCCTGCGTCCCCTCCTGCCCAGGGCTCCTGGGCTCTGGCAGGGACCTTCTGGCTCGACTGCCTCACCCAGCCACACAGATTGCTGAGCACAGAGGCAGGGAAAAAGCAGCCATGGCTCTGCAGCAAATGCAGCAGGACAGGGGTCTGGAGATGGAGGGTCCAGTTTAGGCACCAGATAATGTGTGTGTGTGTGGCCACCCTTGGAGTGGGTCTTCCAGCCCCTTCCTCAGCCCTTTGGACTCTAATTCCGGGCTCAAGCTGTTGGATACGCATCAGTTGAAAATAAACCCAGCAATAACTAACACGCTGTGCAACGCTTTTCCCTTTGGGGAGAGGGGGGGGGAGGGAAATCTGTTTGTATTTTTGGCCTGGTTTTCCTCATTTTCTGCCACAGAAAACAATTCTTCTTAATGATGACTGTTCCACATTCCCGCTCCTGTTCCTCGCTTTTGTTAATGTGAAGATTTAAATGCACCATTTAATACCAACATGGGCCAATGAACTCATGGCTACACTCGCGCTCCCAGGCTGCCAGGAGGATGCACGATTCCATGACAGGCAATTAAAAATCCCATTATGGGACTACGGAATAAGAAGTAGATGATGTATTAAAACAAGGAACATGTTTAATTTATAAATCCGAGTTATTGCATGCTGTGAAGTGCTAGGGAGAGAAATGAATAAAGAAAGGACTTTGTAGAGCTGCTCGCTATTAAGTATTATAAACAGCAATATATGTCTGGCTGTCAGAGCCTCCTGGCAGCTCTGCATGCCAGGCAGCCCTCTGCCTCCCCTTCCCCCAGGGCAACTAATTTCTTGTCTTTCCAAATCCAGTAAGAATTTTTGCTGCATTAGCCAAAAAAACCCGTGGCCGCAACATCAGGGAGTGTGACGCGAGCGACCTGGCCTGGGGGAGGGGATGTAAAGTGGAATTGCACAGTTTCTCTATTAAAATTCAGCCACGGTAATTAAAATTTGATAATAAAGACCTGCTCAGCACCTCAAAGCTGTAGGGATGAATTTCTCAGGCATGTGCCTGTCCCTCCTGTGCCCAGTGTGCTGGTCCCAGCATTGCTCTCCCGGTAGCTGGGTGCCTGGCTGGGAGAGTGGGCTGCCAGGGGCTCCCACATTTAATTTTTGGAGGGAAAGGGAGAGGTATATCACGTAGATTATACAAATAATTGCATGGATGGCAACTGCATGGATGGCCCCATCCTTCCAAGAAGGATTGATGCAGCAGGGTGCAGCCCTGGTATGAAAACCCTTCCAAGGAGGGCTGTCAGGTCAGACTGAGGTCCTGAAGTACCTGAGCACAATTCTCCCTGTGGACGGGAAGGCTGAGGCTCGTCCATGCTCTGTGCACACATGTTGCAGCAGTAGGTTATCCTCTGAAGAGAAACGTCTCTGGCCACAGCAGCTCTGGGGACAGAGGGATCCTACGAGGGACACTAGCCTGGGATGACCCAGCAGCCCGATCAGAGGAAACCCCAGAGAGAAGTCAGGGAGACAGATAACGGGAGGGCAAGACAGAGAGCAAGACATGTCGGATCCACAGGGAGGGCTGGGAGAGGAAACGGCCCATTAGCAGCGTCTGGGGGAATCAAAGAGCCATTGTGCACCGGGCTCTGCATCCAGCTTTCTCAGCCTGCTTCCACCTCCTTGGGGACACTGCTCCAGCCTCTCACCTCCTTACGTCAATGCATTTCCCAGCAGATTTCCCCATCTGTTTATCATCTCTGGTGGTGAAGGGTCCCATGGGGAGCTCTGCCTGCTCTGCATCTGCTCTTGTGACAGGCTCCATTCTGTCTGAGAGAGATGAATGAGCAGCCCTGGGGCGGGGAAGTCCTGGGAATAAATACTCTGGTCTGGGGAAGGGACCTTTCTATGGTGAGGGTGAGACCCTGCACTGCTGCTGTGGTAAGCTGGAGAAGAATGGGAGCCAAGGGGGTCTTTGTCTTCATCCACAGAAAAGCAATGACATGCTCCTACATGTCTCACTTCACATGAATCACGGAATGGTTTGGGTTGGAAGAAACTCTAAAGATCATCTCGTTCCAACCCCTCTGCCATGGGCAGGGAGGCTGGACCAGGTTGCTCCAAACCCCATCTAACCTGGCCCTGAACACTTCCAGGGATCCACAGCTTCTCTGGGCGATCTGTGCCAGTACCTCACCACCCTCTGAGTAAAGAATTTCTTCCTAACATCTAGATTAAAACTCTTGTCTCTCAGTTGAAAAACATTCCCCCTTGTCCTATCAGCATCTACTCGTGCAAGAAGTTGCTCTCCCTCTTTTTTATAAGCTCTCTTCAGTTACTGGAAGGCTTTCTAAGGTCTTCCCAGAGCCTTCTCTTCTCCGGGCTGATCCACCCTAACTCTCCCAGCCTGTCTGCAAAGGAGAGGTGCTCCAGCCCTCTGAGCTTCTTCATGGTCTCCTCTGGACCCACTCCAACAGGTCCAGGTCTTTCTTGTCCTGAAGACCTCAGACCCAGACAAGGCACTCCAGGTGGGGTCTCACAAGTGCACCGTACAGATCCTGTTCTCCCTGGGTATTTATCAGGGAAGAACATTGTTCTGCCTTGTCTCCACCAAAGGCAATGCCCATCTCCTGACACACCTGTTGGCCACAGGACTTGCACACAGCAAAGGAAGGTGATTAACAGATCCTGGACCAAACATGCCCCACGCCAAACTCTGAGAGCTGGCTCCAGGGGGACCTGGGCACAAGGGGAAACAAGCAGCAAGCCAGGACAGAGAAGTCCAAATGACGCAAAGCTCAGCTGCTTGCAGTGCACGAGTGCCTCGACTCCTCAGAGTGGCCGTGTAAACAGAGTGTGTGTTGAGGGACATCTCACCCAGGCAGCCAAAGAGACTCCCAAAGCCAGAAAAGACCCATTTTCCCTTCCCTCCTGTCAGTACCATGGCCGCTGGAGGACACAGAAGCCCCTAACTCCTGAGGGTTTTGCAGGGACATACTGGTATGAAAAGCCCGATGTCCCCCAGTGTTCCCCATGTCCCCACCTCGGCACTGGCTGGTGCAGGAGGTTTTCTTGGGAGAGCAGTTCTGCTGTTCCTGGTTATATCACTGACCCATATCCCTGCCTGAGCTTCCAGCCATCACAGCATCCCAAATAAGGAGATTCTTCCCGCTAAGGTGTGGGCATGATCCCCTAGAAGGGACTTTCCAAACCATTCCAAAGTAAAAGTCCCTGTGACTCAGGCAAGTCCACAAGACACTTGCTGGCTCCTCACTCTCTTTGACTTGATACTGCAAGGATATTTATGGACTTCATCCAGGGCAAATGCCACAGTCTCGTGTCTGTAACCCCCAGGCTGGGGGTGACCGGTGGGGAAGCAGCTGTGCAGAAAGGACCTTGAGTCAGCAATGCATCATCAAAGCAAAGAAGGCAAACAGGCCCTTGGGCTGCATGAGGCAGAGCATTGCCAGCAGGTCGAGGAAGGCAATTCCTCCCCCCTCTGCTCAGCCATGCTGACACCATGACACCATGCAACAGCCTCCAGTCCAAGAGAGATGGAGACACATGGGAAAGAGTCCAGGGAAAGGCCATCAAGACAGTCGGAGCTCACATAGCCCTGTGGGATCACACAGCCTGTGAGGGGAGGCTGGGCGTGCAGGGCTGGAGAAGAGGAGCTCTGGTGGGGATCTGACAGTGACCCCCAACACCTGCAGGGAGGATATGGAGATGGTAAAGTCAAGCTGTATGCAGAGGGGCACGAGGGGAACACAACAGACACTGGACATGAGCTGAAACCAGGGAGGTTCAGACTGGATATGAGAGAAAACGTTCCCACTATGAGGAGGACGGTTCAGCACTGATACAGGATGCCCAGAAAGGCTGTGCTGCCTCCAACCTTGGAGGTTTCCAAGACCCTATTCAATAAAGCCCTGAGCAACCTGGTCTGACCCCAGAGCTGGCAGGATGAAGAGGTTGGGCTGGAGACCTCCTGCAGTCCCTTCCCACACGAGCTATCCTGTCATCCTACAGTGCCCAGGGCCATCCTATGCCCAAGACACACAGTGTATCTGTGGCTCAGCGGTGCCAAAAGCTGGCTTTCCTCTCTAGGAACAGCACTGGTGACTGCATCTCCTCCCCTGCTGGGGGACCTCCACCAAACCCACAGCTACCACATGGCCCAAAGCTGCCTCCCCCAGCACTAGCAGGGAGAGGGGGAGCGGGGAGCCTCCCGGCGCTCTCCCAGGCATCCCTAACCACAGCACATTGTTCTGGGCATCACACAATAACCCCAGACAGAGCAGGGCGTCGTGGGGGGGTGGGATCCACAGTCACGTCCGGGCTGCCGCACGTCACCCCCAGGAACAAAGCCTTGCGGGAGGTCAGGGGGCTGACTGCCTGGCGTGGGGTGCAGGAGGGAAGAGGAGAGCAGCTCTCCTTCCTCTGTCACAATCAGAATTTGATTATCCAAACCCAGCGATCGTAAAAGTCCCCCACTCATCTGGTAACAATAACGAGCCAGGGAACAGCTTGTCCTCGCCTGGCACCACGTCACTCACCAGGCCACAAAGCCAGGGCGCACCTCCCCGTGCTCCTGATCCGCGTCCGTGCTCTCTGCAGCTACCTGCAAAGGCTGCACAAGGTGGGGCCAGCCTCTTCTCCCGGGTAACTAACGGCAGGATTAGCCTCAAGCTGCACCAGGGGAGGTTCAGGTTGGACATCAGGAGGAATTCTTTATGGAAAGTGTTGTTAAACATTGGAATGGATTGCCCAGGGAGGTGGTGGAGTCACTGTCCCTGGAGGTGTTTAAGGAAAGACTGGACATGGCACTCAGTGCCGTGGTCATAGGTTGGGCTCGATGATCTCAGAGCTCTTTTCCAACCCAACTGATTCTGTGAGTCTGAGTCACTCCTCTTCCACTCCTGCTTGAGCACAAGGTGAGCCTGGTGATGGAAACTGAAGGTCTACGAGTTCCTGGGTCAAACTCCTCTCACTCCATGACCTTGAGACCTGGGCTCAGCACAATCAGTATCAGAAATTGTGCATAAAAAATGGCTGCCCTTGAGTTTTGACTCTATTTCGTGAGTCTGACAATATGGGGTTCCTGCTAAGGGCATCACTGATGAGTACTGGCTAGTGGGGTAGGTGGATGGATGGATGGATGGATGGATGGATGGATGGATGGATGGATGGAAGAATAGCTGATGCCTGGGAGAAATGCATAGCCTGCAGCGTGAGACCGGTGAACTGACACAGTGGAAGGCTGCAGGATGGAGGCAGCAGCCAGTTTTCCTAGAGGCCACAGAAAAGCAAGGAGAAAGGGAGAGATGACCACTCCTCTGTGTACTTTGGACGGGGTGCTTGTTTGTTGTTATATTATCTGCTTTCCTGTTTCCTTTGCCTCCCTTCCCTTCAATGGAGCACTGTTTTGTTAAGTTTCTTTGTTCACAAGTAGGGAAGGATAGCTGGGAAGGGAAGCAGGGCAAGGATGGCTGAGGAAAGGGGTGAGGGAAGGAGAGCAGAGGCAGAATGGTGGTGGAAGGGTTGTAGGGCAGGATAGTCCCTTGAGTACCCAGGCTGGCTTGACTAAATTTTCCCACGTTTCTGGCTAGAAATTAGTGACATGTTTTCGAGGACTCTTAAAAATTAAAGGTTCCTTAATTGCTCTCTAGTGCTGCCAGAAAGGTTACATTTATTACAGAATTACCCCAGTTGCAGCATCCAGAACTTTTAGGGCTGTGCCCTGGCTCATTTTCAAGGACAATTTGCTCCATAGACACTTCAGGACTTGAAGAGAAGGTTCCCAGAGGTGAAATGGAAAAAACTGTGCTAAAAGCAGGAATGTGGCAGCTAGAAGTGCAGCCCTCTGCTACCTCTAACCAGGCTTATCCCATAGCTGTGGCACTGGGATCCCACCATCCCACCGCCCCACTGCCACTCAGCCAGCAAGTGCCCCACAGGGACGGGGCAGGGCTCAGGCTGAAATGAGGTGCGAGCAAGGCCTGGTGCAGCCACAGTGCTCCCAAGGCACTTCCCAGCCATCACCCTGTCACTGTAGCCATTCCCAAACTGCTGTTGGGATTGTCCCAGGAACCTCTCAGCAGCCTTGCCCAATTCCCTCAGTCTCAGGCCTTTAACCCCAGTTGTCATCGTAACCCCAAATGACATCTCTGCTTCTCCTCTGCCCCCATGTGACCCTGTAATCAGCTCTGCTGCAGCATGTGTCTCCACAGGGAGTATCTTTCACCCACAGGCTGCCTGGAACCATCCCTCACCCCCATCCTGTCGCTGCCCCTTGCATCAGCTTTGGTGTTGTGCAGCCTCCACACACCCAAACTACTAACCTGGCACGAAAATAACCGAGTGAAAAGGGGAACAGGTTTCTGCCAAGACAGGGCCGAGTTACCCAGCACGAGGGTTAAGATAGAGGGGAGGATGGGCTGGTGGCCTGGAGCTGCAGGAGAAAGGACAGGAATGAGACCCTCTGTGTTGGCAAGCTCTTAGGCTGGTTCAAGCTGATATGTTTAAGTCATGGCTGAAAGTGATTTGAGCTCAGGGAGTGGAACTTACCCTTTCTTCTCCTTCTTACCCAGATAGAGTAAAACTGCAGTGGCAAACAGAGCAGAAACCTTCACAGGGAGGCTCTGAAAAGCTGCCAAGGGAACAGAAAAACTGCCCAGTTTATAGGAAGGACCTGGAGGCTGGTGAGATGGGAGGGACGTGTCCTTCCCAGGAGCTGTTCTGTGACCCCTTCACTGCTTTACACATCCAGCCCTGTTATTCTTTCCAGCAATAATCCCCACTAGGGATCCTCTCTTCCAAAGTCATTTAGCGCTGGGGCTAATTCTCAGTTTCCTGGAGGAGGATTTGCAGGCAGTTAAAATGTGTGAAGGTAGGAGAGTGCCAGACTGCAGAGAGTTTCCTACACACTCCTCTTGCCTCCTCAAATGGTGTGCAATGCAAGGCTGGAGTTCCCTGCTGCTGGACGTCTTGCTCCCTGGGTCTTCATCTCCACTGAAATCCTATCACGGCACAACCAGCTCCTTATACAACCCACTGGGTTACTCTAAGCAGTGTAAAGCTATCAATCAGTCCTTAAGCTCTGTCTGCTTACGTGATGATTAAACAGCCTGAAGTGATTTAAATCAGCCAAGCTTGGGCGAGGCTTTTAAAGAGTTGTGCTGGACTGCGGGAGTCCGGTGGCGATGTAAACACCTCGCTGCCTCCGAGTCACTTTGTCCTGCAGATCTGAGGACACCCAGGCTCTGCCGGGCCCTCGGGCAGCTGCCTACAGTCCCACCAGGCTGCTCCATGCACATTTTCCACCGCTGACCGCTCCGGAGAAAAGGCTGCCCGGCCACGCTCAGCCAACGTGGTGGGGAACACCCCGCGCTGCCAGGACTGAGGTTGCACAAATCCCGGTGATTCAGAGACCCGGCACGTTCCCAGGCTCCGTCACCTACCTACGCTGAGGCTGATATGTTACTGATTTCCCCGCTGGTTTTCTCTGTGCCATCTGTGACTTCAGCCTCATCTTTTTCCTTGCTACTTGCCTCCTGAGCCATCCCCACCCAGGGATGGCTCCTCCGTGCCCCTCATCATCCTCACGGATGCAGGGGAGGCTTTGCCTTCCTCGCCCACAGCTGTGCTGTCACCTGATATCCGTGGGAGCCTCTGAAAAGCTCCGGGTCTCGGTTTTGGGAGACACTAACCCACACGGAGGCAGCCCTTGCACCTTTCCAAGGACACTTGGGTTTTATGTGTGCTTGTATCGCCTGGTCAGGCACTATTTTAAGCTCCTTGCATCTCTTTGCTGTCATCCTTAACTGCTCTGAATAACTCTGTATCCAATATACATCAAATATGATGTGCAGGGACAGCAGAGCCCAATGTGAGCTACTTCTCACAGTGACCATCCTCCCCTCATGAACACCACTACCCGGTGGCTGTGACCCCTTTGGCACAGCCCTGTGCCCAGCCCTGTGTGCCCTCAGCCCCAAGGCAACGGAGCTGTGGGGTCCCCCTTACCTCAGGGGAGTGGGAAAAGACCTTAAACCGTGGCTAAGATTATCTGTGATCACTCAGCAATGAGATCTGCCCTGCTGGGTGCAGCTGGGGCGCTGAGCACGGTCACTTGGGAAGTGACATTCTCCTGGGGCTCCAAATGAAACCCCAAGGCTGCATAGCTGGCCTCGAGCTCCCGCTCGAGCAAAGAAAGCAGTGTGCTGTGCTGAGTGGAATGAAGCCTGTTGGGTTAGAGGTGGTGAGAGTTATTTGCTGGTTCCCCTCCGTACCAGGAGGATGTAGGCTGGATTAGGCAGTGGCTGCCCGTGCCACTCCAATGGTCCTGCAGGTGACACAAGGCACAAAGCTGGCAGCACCACGTGGGCCGGGTAATCTGACACAGAAGGGATCTTGCATCCACGGCTGACATGAGTAACAGCTTTGCAGGGGCAGTTGTTTGGTATCTGTATTTGATGTTGAACTTACAAGAGTGCACAATCCTTGCTGGAAAGGAATTGGCTTCGGGAAACTCATACTGAGCTTTGCGGTGCTCCCCGAGAGCTCTGCAAACCATCCCGTCACCTGTCCGCTCCCTGTCCCACTTGGGTCATGCTGGCCTCAGAGAAGCAAGACAACACGTGATCCTCTGCTTAGCATGAAGCTCTGAGCTCTGCTGCCAACACTCTGCTCATGGCTGCACCACTTAACCCACTGCTTCAGTTCCTCCAGTGTAAACCCAGGGACATTGCAAGGCCCTCAGGTTCATCCATAAAAATTCTCTTCATCATTTTTCATTTCCAGCTTGATCATTTTTTTTTCAGCTTCGTGACCATCAAGATACCCAGGTGAGAACAAGGCTCAGCTTTGTTAGGCATTGTTCGAGCCTCAGCCCCAGAGCACTTGCACCAAGAAGGACAGGAATGAGGAAGGGAGGAGGGAGGTGAATGAGGGCACTGGATGAGGTGCCCAGAGCCCCAATGCTTTTTCTGAGGTTAAGATGAGCATCCAGACTTCTGTATCCAGACCTCACTCTGCAGCTGAGCCAAAGGACCTCCTGCAAAACAAGACTCCAAAGGGATAAAACCCCAAAACAAGAAGCTTTAAATGCATCCATTATTTTAACTTGGAGAGGTGCAGATGTGACTGCTGGGCTTGTTCCACATGCACCAAACCAGGCGTGCAGGCAGCTGTGGCTTTCAGACAGATAAAAGCTGTCCTGCTTGACAGCACTTGCATGACTCGGGGGACAGGAAGGAAACTTCTTCACAGCGAGTCACTGACATGGGAAGGATGTGAGATGCCAGCCCCGTGAGTGTCTCTCTCCCATCTCACCAGGCCAGAAGATGCAGGGCCAGCTGTGCTTCACCTGCAGCCTCACCTCCCCATCCACCTGCTGGTTATCTCACAGCCCTGGGCACAGGGCTGAGGTGGTATTCGTGCACTTAGCCTGGCCATCAGCTGCTCCTTCTTCTTTCTTAAAGTCCTCTGGGAAAACAGGCTCTCCAGCTGTGCATCCACCTTTTCCAGAAGAGAGATCAGCTCAGGTGTGATGCCAACCAAACCTCCATCCAACAGTGCCACACTTCACTTCCCATCTGCCACCCCTGGCTCCAGGCCCTGATGTCCCACGGGGTTCTGAGGCGGGAAATCCATCAGTGATAACACACCTGGCTTGAAACGCCTGTGTTTATGTATATGTGTATGTGTGTGAATATATCTATATATTCCTGCTGGGAACATCTGCTCTGGATAGACATTTCCCTTCCCAGTTTCCTGGAGATCATAAGGAGGGTCAGAAGGGTGAGAACGCCCACCCAAACTCTCCTTTCCCTCACCCAGGGAAGTCTATGGGCTTTGTTGATTTAACTCCCCAATTTATGTTAATGCAAGTTATAATTGTGGTTTCTATATGAACCGGAGGCACAATTTTTCCCATGCAGCAGCTGCTTTCCCATAACAACAACACCAACATAGAAATGTTCTGTTTCCATGGGAGATGTGGAAGCAATGGTCCATGTACAGAGAATGAGAGAGTCTGAAAGGAAACGATGTCTGCCCCATTAGCCTGGCGTCTTTTAGTGCAAGTCAGCGATGAGAAATCACTTCCTGGAACGTTTCTGGTTTCTACAGGGTGAAACCAGTGATGGTGCCCCATCCCTGGAAGTGTTCCAGGCCAGGTTGGGTAGGGTCCTGAACAACCTGGTCTAGTGGAAGCTGTTCCTGCCCATGGCAGGGGTTGGAATGAGATGATTTTTAAGGTCCCTTCCAACCGAAACCATTCTGTGATTCCAGGGTTCTGTGGTGTATTCTTAAAATTTCCCAAAGAGCTTCTTTTGGCGAAACAATTCCTCCCATTTCATGAATAGGCTTGAATCAGCCTCAGGTGACTAACCAGGAGCACTGGCTTTCCTTGCAAGACAAGAGATGGTGCCGCTGGAGAGAAGATGATTTCTGGTGGCAAAGGAGGTCAGTGGATGCCTCTCCATCGCTCACTCGGCCTCCCACCACCCAGGTGGGAGCAAAGACCCAGCAGTCTCTGGTCAACATGAGCAGCGAGTTTCACCAACTCTGGTTAAAAAACCCTCCTTCTGGCTTTTTAAAGTTACCAGTTCACTGACTTGGGTGTATTTGCATGACTCACAGGGTGGCACAAGGGGGAAAAAGGAACCGAATGCAGGGAGGCGAGGAGGAACTTCTTGAGCAGCTGCTGCTTCCAAAAAAAACACTTCACACGAAACTCCGACCTCAGTCACCCGTTCCCTATTTTCCTTTCGAAGAGTGACAAAAGTGGAGAAGCAGCAAGTTGGTCACTAATAAGCACTTTATGTCTCAGCCTGTCCCAGTCCAGGCAGCGTGACCGGGGTTTGTCACTGCAAGGGCTGAGAGGGGTGGAGGGACGGGGGATTTACAGATCAGCCCGTGCATTTTTGGATAATCTGTGGACTGCCTTCAGGTTCTGTATAAATAATAATAATTAAAAGCGGATGTAAGTAATTGGAATCCATTCCACAGCAGTAACATGATCCATCTTATTGCCAATCCCCTGAGTCACTCCGTCCTCCAGATGATTATTTTTCTGCTTTTCCCTAATACAATCTGAACGCTGCCCTTCACAGTGCTGATGGACCCAGCGTGGCTTGGTGTTGTTAGGGCATTTCAAACCCTCTTCCAGCCCAGACACAACCAGCCTACTTAGTTCTGCACAAAGATCTGCCCTGTATTTCATGAGAGAGCTACAGGTTTTTAAACTTAAAGTTCGCTCCACCATCCACGAGCCCGGTGTTAACCCATCTGTGTTATTGCCTATTATCTCCCCAATTTATTTTGAATTAAAAGCAGCGATGGGCATCCCATTCCTTCTGAACAACCTTACTGTGTCTTGGTTTGCATTTTGATCTCTCTTTGGGATGAGGCTCCCCTTCCTTGACCTCCTGGGAAGAGCACGTTGTTCCCGGGTTTGGGGGCCCCGAGGGAAGGCAAAGCCCAAAACAGGGCTCTGCAGCACTTGCACAGCAGCACAGCCAGCTGTGGAGGAACATCTTCCCCCTGAACATGTGACACACATGGTCTGATCCCCTCCTGGGAACAGCAGTCCTGCCACTGCCACCCCAGCTCTGGGAGGGAAGCTCTCCAGACTCGTTCCCAGGCTCCCAAGGGTCATTACTCCTCTCCAGCTCCCTTCCAGCATCAGGGATGGAGAAAGTGTGGGGAGAAAAACTCCACTTTGTCTGGGAGAGGAGCCTTCTAGCTGGACTCAAAACTCCCTGGAATCAGAATGAGGCTTCTTGTGAGCTTCAAAAGGGCTTGGATGAAATCCACACTTCTTGAGAGCAAGAACACCATGTTTCCCCCTGCCCCTCCCCTTTTTTAGACGGGATTTTGTAAGTTCTGTGCTGTTTCCTTTGATGTGGCACTGAGACCCTCTCTTGGTTCATCTGCTTTCAGGACGTCTCCAGAAGGTGACTGTTGGTTCCAAGATTCCTGCAGGCTCTGGAAATCAGGTGTTTGGGTGTTTTCCTCAACAGACAGCCAGGAATGTAGAGAGTCATAAATACCCTTGATTTGCTGCACTTGTAAACCTTGAAGGCCCTGATCAGCCGTATCTGGGGTTGCCCTGGTCTCCTGGTCAGATTTTGGAACAACCCTGAAGTCTCATCTCAGCTCCCACCTCCTGTAAAGACCTTGGACGTATTTGCACCCTTTCCAGTCCTGACTCTGGCCCCGTCTCCTGATCCCCCTGACTCCCTGGACAAACCTGGGCCTGTTTCCGTCACTTGCCACAGCTATCGATGGACACTGTGACCATCACCCTGCTCTGCCCACCCTGCTCAGATGCTGCAGGATGGGTGTGAGGGCACTGTTTTTGCTGTGGCCACCCTCAGCATCCAGCTAATCCTCTCCATGGACGGATGTGTCTGCTCCTTGATGGCATTCTTCCAGTGCAGGGAATGTCCTACATGTTCATAGAGTCACCGAATGGTTTGGGTTGGAAAGGACATTTAAAGGCTGTCTAGTTCCAATCTCCATTCCACGGCAGGGGTGCCACCCACTAGATCAGGCTGCTCAGAGCCCTGTCCAAGCTGGCCTTGAACACTTCCAGGGATGGGGTTGCCACAGCTTCTCTGGACAACCTGTGCCAGGGCCTCACCACCCTTTTTGTAAAAAAATCCTTCCCTATATGTCTGACATGGGAGAACATGAAAAATACAACACACAACCCCCCTCCCCCCCAAGANGCCCTGTCCAAGCTGGCCTTGAACACTTCCAGGGATGGGGTTGCCACAGCTTCTCTGGACAACCTGTGCCAGGGCCTCACCACCCTTTTTGTAAAAAAAATCCTTCCCTATGTGTCTGACATTGGAGAACATGAAAAATACAACAAACAACTCCCTTCCACCCCAAGATTTCATGGTGCCGAACACCCATCCCGCTGCAATTTCTCCGCGCCCGCTACCCTGGGACGCCTGAGCTCCAGCCAACCCCAACCACGAGGGGAACAGGAGCTGCCGCTGCCCCACGCACGGGGTGGGCGACGGGGGAGACGCTCAGGGCACGGCCCCGTCCCTCTCAGCCCCGCGGCTCAGGGCACGGTCCCGTCCCTCTCAGCCCGGCGGCTCAGGGCACGGTCCCCTCTCTCTCAGCCCCGCGGCTCA